>CM073774.1:70080995-70209623 GCA_037158775.1 Hetaerina titia | reverse complement strand
ACCTGAGCAGTCTGAGACATGTACAGGTTGCGGACAGTCTCCTGTCCCTCCAATCCATTCCTATTTTCTGCAATACACGCATTAATTTTTCCCAATTCACTCTATCAAACGCTTTTTCGAAATCTACAAAACAGGCAAAAACGTCCTGATTGTATTCTATATTCCTCTCGACTAGTGATCTCATTACTGCAATGGCATCACGCGTACCTCTTCCTTTTCTGAACCCAAACTGATCATCCCCTAAGTAATCATTTGCTTTACTCTCTATCCTTTTGTTGATGATCCTGAGATAAACTTTAGCTGCGTGGGATATCAAACTTATTGTTCTGTAATCCTCACATGACGAAGCCTTTGCCTTTTTTGGAATAGGGAACTAACACCGATCTCACAAAATCTTCCGGCCAGATTCCTTCCTCATAGATACTACGAATCAGTCCATATATGGCCTTTTTCCCACCTTTCCCTAACCATTTCAACATTTCTACAGGAATATTGTCCACCCCCACAGCCTTATTTGCTTTCATCTCCTTTAATGCCCTTTCTATTTCATCGTCGAGTATGCCTGACCTAAGCTACCTTCTTCTACGTCATGTTCCTTTTCTATGTCTAACCTTGTCGGCCTAAGTTCTTTACCATACAGTGGTTTCTATATATTCCTTCCATCTCTCTTGGATTTTTCCTGGTTCAACTATTATCTTACCCCATTTATCTTTAACTGTTAGCACAGCTCTTGCCTTCTTACTTCCCGATAATAACTTAACCTTGCTGTATAGAGCACCAATTTCACCCTTCTTCTGTAAACTTTCCTTATCCTCGCATTGCGTTTTCCACCATTCTTCTTTTGCTTTATTTGTGGCCCTTCTCAATTTATTGTTTAATTCTTTGGTACTTCATTTTGCCTAACTCTGTGTTTTCATTCTTCCATCTTCTTCTCTCATCCATCTTTGCAATCATCTCATCCGTGACCATGGTTTCCTTTTTCTTTTCCCCTTAACGGTTCCTATAGTGTCTTTTGCTGCTTCCGATATCCCTTGCTTGATACATTCCCATATTTCTTCGATTGTACTCGGTACTTTACCGTCATCCATTATTTTCTCTAGAGCCTGCTGATACTCCTTCCTCGTTAATCCATTTACTGCTTCTAAATTCCATTTTTTAACCCGCCGCCCTTGCCTTATCTTCTTGAACGAACATTACATTTCATAACAACTAAATTGTGGTCAGAGTCCGCATCCGCTCCTGGGAAACTGTGCGAATTTATCACACTGTTCCTAAACCTGTGCCTAACCATAATATAATCTAACTGATACCTTTCTGAGTCACCTGGCATTTTCCATGTATACCTACGCCTTTTGTGGTGTCTAAACCATGTGTTAGTGAAGACTAACCCCTGTCTCCTGCAGAATTCAATTGCTTTCTCCCCGCGTTCATTCCTCGTGCCTAACCCATAGTCCCCCACCTCACCCCCATCTCTTCCTTCGCCTACCGTCGCATTCCAATCCCCCATCACTATCAAATTGTTTCCCTGCAGGAACACTCGCGATGATATCCTCTAACTCATCATACATCCTATCGACTTCTTCCTCCTTGTGGTTGCTCGGTGGCATGTATACCTGAATAATGACCAAGTTCGTCGGCTCTGCTTTAATCTCTACGAGTAAAATTCTATCTGTCGCTTGCTCTATGTTGACTACGCTTCTTCCTACCCCTTTATTTAAAATTACGGCAACCCCTCGTTGGCTCTCGTCCCCGCCGCTGTATATTACTCTATAATTGTCACTCCAGTAATCCCCGCTATCCTTCCATCTCACCTCGCAGAGGCCTAAAACATCTATGTTACCTCTTTCCATCTCTCGCTTAATATTTTCTAATTTGCCTCTCCTCAACATTGTCCTGACGTTCCAGGTTCCTATTCTAACTACTTTCGCCTTCTTCTGAGTCTTCTGTCCTGCTGAAGTTATTTCTTCACCGTAAGGGTTTCGTGGGATGACGACCGCGGAAGCCTTGCCTCTCCCGCTGCCGGGCACGACACACGGCCTCTTGGGCCGTGTCCCGTAGTTGCCAGGACTCATATTATCTATAGTGCCCATCATAATATTCTTGGGAATCATAATTGAGGTGGTTTCCCGTTGCCTTCCTCAATAGTGTTTTTAACGTGACACCATCACTTAATGGCCGCCCCACTGGGGTCAGACGCCATTGCAGCCGCCTCACTGAGGAACAGACGCTGCGTGGACTACCTTTCGTCTGGCTCCTAACCTTCGACCTATCTGGCATGGGTGACCCTTCCAGGAGTAATTATTATTACTCCCGCCAGCACAGCTCTAGGGGTCATCGAACACACAAGCCCTTCCACCACGACAAGGTTGTAGTCCATGGGAGGGATATATATATATATATAATATATATATATATTATTAGGTAATCTACCGGTTTAATGTAGGTTTTTGGATGGACACAACTATCAAATAAACATTTTGTGACTCCCCACCTAGGAAACTAATCTATATTAGGTCTCTCTTCATCTCTGTGTACTTCTTTCCTCCCTTCATCCCGTCCAACATCCCTATCCTGTTCCTGCCCTTACCTCGCTTGCCCAACATTCTCCCCTCTATTACCACTCTTCAACATTCCACTACCGCTCAATACGCCTTTCATCCATTTATATATAGATATATATATATATATATATATATATATATATATATATATATATTCATTCAAACAGAAAGAGGTATAAGGAAAGGGGATAGGAAAACACATAAAAGGCGAACACAGGACATGTGGGGAAGGCGGTTTTTGAGCAGATCACGAAAGGATCCGGGATAAGGAAATATTTTTACTTTCGTGATCTGCTCAAAAACCGCCTTCCCCACATGTCCTGTGGTCGCCTTTTATGTGTTTTCCTATCCCCTTTCCTTAAACCTATTTCTGTTTGAATGAATATTTGTGCGCCGTATGGCGGGATTTTCAAGTTTGAATATATATATATATATATATATATATATACATATGTATGAAAAACTCATATTAACTTACACAAATGCAATTAAATATGCTAGCAACTAACATACGTATCCAAATGTACTTCCTAATGTACTAGATGTCTACGCGGCGTTTATTCTTGTTCTCGCTTGTAATTCAAATGTCTTTAATATTGCTATTACGACTCTGATTTCAAACTAACACAATTCTTAATTATCCAAAAAAAAAGAATAGATAGTTGTATCTATCTGCACTGGAATCTATTTCCCTCATCTTTACTTTGTAGTCTAGCCCACCCATATAGTTTTGGACCTCCATAATTCGCTTTGTGTGTTCCTGTGTTCTGAACCCTTCAGAAAGTTCAAGTCTCTCTTTTTGTCTTAGTATCTCTATCGGCTCCCACCCTAATTCTTCTAAAAGATCTGTCATAGGTATGGGATGAGAATTAGCCATACAAAAAAGAAGGTAATAATATTACCAATATTTAGGAAGCCTAATGCAAATATTAAAGTTGGGGGAATAAGCTACTAGAGGTAAAGATGTGTATCTATTTTGCAAACACTTAGTATGTGGGTGAGCAGTGTGTGATGGGATTACCAAAAGAAGACCTGCGTTAGATAAAGAAGCATTTACAGGAAGGTTATTTGGTGACAGGTACCATAAGGAAAAAGTTAAAGAAATGAGCACTGGAAACTTTCATGTAGAGCTTAGTTTTGTGTGTTACAGAAACTTGGCCGTTGAAGCAGGAGGAAAGCGTGAATTGCAGGCCTTTTGAGATATGGATGGCGAGGAAAATAAAAAAAATTAAATGAATGGAAAGCTAAACAAACGAAGTTTTAGGCACGTTAGGGGAATGGAGAAGATTGTTAAGAGAAGTCCAAAGAGCGGAGGACTCTGGATGCAGGTGATACTGGGAGGCAATGGCTAATACTAATAGTGGTAATTGAGTTAATTAAGAACTGAATTCCGGGAAAGCGAGGTAGAGGGTGAAAGAGAGTAGAGATTTTAGATAGAATGAATGGAAACAGGAATAATTAATAGCCATAAAATTTAGCGCAGGGTCTAAAGATATTTTGTGCAACAATAGTTAGGGCTAAGGAGAGAATTAGTGGGAAACCCCAGAGTCCATCAATAGTCACCTGTGCTGACGTCTTACATCACCTGCCTCTCATAATTTCTCTCGTATTCCTCTCCTCAATATTTCTTTAAACCATGGTGATATTGTCCTATTAAGTTCAAATTTTTTTTATCCTCCTCTTGTTTTATGTGCGCTACATAGGATTCCCACTGGCATTTCCATTTAAAGACTTTGAAGTAGTTATTTGTCACTCCATTAATCCATTACATTTTCATATTTTATTGTAAAATATAAGAAAACGGACGAGGAAGTACTAGAATTATGGTGATAGGGGTGGAGAGAGTATTGCAGAAAGAAATCGAAAGGAGGCAGGAAAGATGGATGCATAGTATTTTTACTGTCGATGGAATGTTGAAGACTGTGACAGAGGGAAGAGGATTGATCAAGCAAAGAAGGGGTATAAATGGGACAGGTATGACATGGAAAAACAATGGTGTACATATTTATTTAAATTATGAAATTAAAAGGCGTAAAAAACAATGTTTTCTTTTAATAAAAAGGAGAAAATAATCAAGATGAAACTGCTGTAAATAGTTTTCGTCAGGTATCTGCTTGCGTTTCTCTCTGCTGACGCGCAAATTACCATTACAGACAGCATGAACTTTATTAGATTTAATCTTACCGTAAAAAAACCTCTTTTTTGTTTATTCAGATATTTATGCACTAGGCGAGACTATTTGTGCTGGTGGAATCGGATTCAAATGAATATTCTAGCAAACTTACCCTGGGATCATCAATAGAGATTGTGAGTGTGTAAATTCACGTTATCTCTACAGACAGTTTAAAATAAAGGCAGCGAATCGCATTAAAATAAATAATTATTTGTGCTTAAAAAAATTGTTAACACTATGGAGTTATCCTCCACACCAAATGGCATGGAGGGGGTTTCAACGAAGGGCTTAATGGGTACCAGATATGTGAGGTAACATCCAGTACAGTGGACCGAGCAGCCTTATACTACATATAGATCATCAATTTGGTATATAATAGATCACCCATCTATTGTTTCCGGCTTCACTTCGTTGGAGTATTTAATATCAATACTAAAAATAAAGACTTGTACTTTTCCACAGATTTTTATGATATGGTACAACGCGTTTCACCGACTTGTACCTGATGATGCCGCAAGTCGGTAAAACGCGTTGTACCATATAATAAAAGTCTGTGGAAAAGTACAACACTTTCATTTTAGTATGCATATAATAGATCAATTTAATTAATATCGAATACTCTCTCGCTAATGAGGCTGGAGGATCTATTTTTATTTTTATACCGGATGATTAATTTCAAATGGAAATAATTTTTAAGTAGGCATAGGCACGAGCGTAGAGAGACCGAGCGATAGGAAATAACTAATATCAGAGAAAAAGTGAGGCCGAAGGACTGAGGAGTTACGATAAAGAGTGAGGAGAAAATAAAGCAATCTAATGAAATAGCAGAGAATAATTAATAAATTCGATTAAATGAAACAGCATTGAACTTGAAATTATGATTCATTAATCGTTTTGGAAACTAAAAAGGGATGGGTACTAGGTGAAGAGTATTACGTAAATGGTGGCGGACAGCGGGGAGTGGATGGGGGAGGGAGAGCAAGGGACGGGTGTCCAGATGAATGGTCTAGCAGAGGAGATGAAAGCCGGTGGGATAGCGGATCCTTTCCTCCAAAACCGGAGGCGAGAGGGAAAAATATTTGTATCGAGTTCTACATTCTCTCTTCGTGACCCCATTTTTTCTGCTTGTAATGTTCCTCTGCCTTGGTATAGATAATGCGTTTCATCATTCTGAGCGGGGAGGATAGAGAAAATGGGCACGATAGTGCAGCGTTTGGCGGGAAGAGGCTAACGGTAATGACGTTTGCGAGCGCGGAGGTGGAAAAGGGAGACTCCCGAGGCTCCTACGGAAGGAGGATGAGCGAAGGCCGAAGAAGGCAAAATCAAATTAAGGTTAAAACGTTACGAGCCCTAAAAGGCTTGTGCCTTTTGCATCTATTTTTAAACGGATTAGGCCCTTAATTGTTTCATTGATTGCTAGCTCCCTCGGCCTGTATATTCCTGATCTTGAAGTACCTTGAAGTTAATTTCAGCAAAGGTTTGGATGTTGGGGTTGAAACTTGCTCATAAATGGATTCAAAATTTTTTAAACGTCAATGCCCAGAAATTTCATTAAACTTTACTTAATAACTTATTTTATCCTTTGTCTTAGTAACTACAAAGTATCTTAGTTGGATTATTTCCAATAGAATCCCGTCCAATTATCCTGAATAGCTACAATAAGACTCTTATTTTTTTGTGGTGTGCTTGCATAACATGAAACCGTTAGAAAAGGCTTTCGGTTTGAAAACCCATTATTTTACCTACGAAAAATTTCTTCCTCAAACTTGCATTCATTTATTTACGTTCGAAAGTTTTCCCGAAAGGATTTCACGAAATAATGCTTTGAATATTTTTATCGTTAATTAATAAAATGACTCATCCTAGCTTTAGTTTTATATGGGTCAGGAACTTGTTCCATGAGATATAAGCATAGATTGGAGGTCTTTGTTATAGGAATGTGAAGAAAAGTGGAAAATAATGGATGGAAAAAAATTGATGATGAAGTTCTAGCCATATTGATAGAAATAAGGTTGTTCGAAAAAATCGAAGGAGTCAGGACAAGCGGTTATAGGAGTTCCCGAGAAACTCAATGGGTTGTTAAAAGTGGTAGCTGAAGGGATAATGCTGGGAAAACGAGACGGAGTGAAGAAAAAAGTCATTTCATTTTGAATTAAAGAAGGTTATTTTCATATTTTGATGAGGATTACAAATGTTTTGTTCTTAGATAGCCAAGGATTACGAATAAAATAGTGCGTAGTCCTAGGTTCCATAAAAAAACTAGGCCTATTCTAGTTAGACCTCTGCTAAAAAAACTATAACTAATCAAAGTTAAAAATTACAACAATATGCTGTCACGACGTTATACGGGCATATTGGAAAACAACCCGTGGGGCTGACGAATCTCCCACCGCCCTCGGCAAAGTCAACTACAGCCGCCATAACCAACGAGTGTGCTTGATTCGAGCTTGAATTTTCCGATAGATGGAAAGGACGTTGATGAGGAGAGCATCCCTGGTCCCCATCCAATTTTTTCGAGAAGGAAAATCTCACTGGATGGATAAAACTTTGGTTCTATGCCGTTTCTTTTTCAATCCATCCCTGCGTTAAAGTGTCGTCGATTAATAATTGAAGATTAAAAATATATATATTTGCGTCAAATTTACGCCATAAATAAAATGAACAGCTTTGAGAATGCAAATTGAATAGGGTGTGCTTTGTTTTAATATTGAAATGTCATAAATAATATATTCAAAACTTTGCCATCCGGATGTGAGGAAGGTAAAAAGTTTTTGAACCATATTCCAAAAAATAATTTCTCTCCCGAACTTCATTAAAGTTTACAAAAAAACCGTGGGATTATTTGATTTACTTGTGACCTCTAAATTATAATTAGAACTTAAATTTGCAACGTTAATTCACCGTCATTTGATGTTAACGTTCCTATAAGTGAAACCAGATATTTTAAAATTTTTCTATTCTTCCTTCTGCTATGTTTTACAGCACTTTCTATATTTTGTCTTTCCCTTGTCTTCGTCTTTTCTATTCAGCATCCCCGTCACCAGCTCCCTCATCCTTGTGAGGGCATTTCTGCGTAGCGTAGCTCTTCTCATTTCCTCCCTGCCACTTTGATCATCTTTATCCAGAGCACTTCCAAGATAAATGAACTGTTCTACGAGTATCTCTCTGAATTATCCCTCTCGTATCTGCTCTGATTTTTATCCTCAGATTTGAACGTTTTTTTTTAGCATTCCTTCTTTTCAATGTTTTGACTACAAGACTTGACTTGTGTATGGAATGACAGCAGGAAAAATAAATGCAGGTCATTAACTGGGGATGGCATGTTGATAAAGGTAGGGGCGTTAGGGAGGCTAGGTAAGGAGAGGAAAAGGATAGTCATGTCGGTTGGAATAAATAGAGGTAGAAAGTAAATGGAATCAAATAAGGGTCTATTGTAGTGCGAGGTGTCAGGTTTCTTGTTACACTAAGCTAAAAAATGCAAGGGTGTTAAGTAAGTGTTAACCATAATCGGTACTTTGCCTAAATAAAAATACCATGCTATTTTCATCTTATGATTGGATATTTAGTTCTTCCTTTTAGGTCCTGCATTAGATGCTCGTGAATCCATACTATATGCTGTTTAAGCGTAAGACACCTAGGTATTAGTTTTAATTCTCTCAGTTCGTTCTTTTGTCTCCAGATTTGTCTAAATTTAAGTAGAAAAATTCCTAAATTCCCAGCTATTCCAAACATTTTGGTAGGTGTGATGAGCTAGTGAGTATGAATTATGGTTATTAATCGTAGAGCTGGGGTCTAATACTTTACTAAACGCTGATCAGTTTTGATAATTCTAATAAGATATGTATTAATACTTGAATGTGAAAATATGATGATTTCTACCGCAACGAAAATTTCACTGCACATGATAGTTACGTATTATTGACCCTTTTGTATAAAAACTGAGAATGAAGCAGAAATAGAATATAAGGATATACGACCTAATAGAAAAAAAGAGTAGGAATCGCTGATTAACAATTGGGAGAGGAATTAGGAGTTTCTTTTTTGTTTTTTTTTCCACTGTATGACGCATCGAGATCCGTAAAAAAACGTGCTCAGTTTCCGAATGAGGCCCGCGGTTCGTTAATTGGTGAAGTCCCACCCCTCCCATCCCGCCTCTCGGGGGCAGTACTCTAACGGTTCATCCAAAATGCTTCAGACGCAAAATAAAAAATAGTAAGGCAAAACAGTGAACGCTCCGCACATCATGCCGTTACTAAACCAGGGTTCCGTCCGCTTAATTGCGCTTTACCGTCTTCCACTGTCTCCCTCCTCGTCAGCAGCGGGTCCTCCGTGGCTTAATTGAGGGACGGCTTAATTGAGAGCGCGCTCATTACTTGTTGTCGGTAATCGCTAGACCGTCTGGGCTCGTAATGTAGCCCTAGAGTCAGTCCTTGCCTTAAAAGTTAACTTTGAAAGCGAAATGGTTACATCTTCTCTATGGAGGGTATATCATGTCGAGGAGACGATGTGGAAATATGTTATTCACGAGATAATCAGAGTTAATGAGGTTTAGAAGGTTATGATTGAAGGATGAATATTAGGTAAGTGTGGTAGGGGAAGGAAGAGAACGGGCTTCATAAGAGGCGAGGATAGATGTCGAGAATATTAAGTGTGTTGGTTTTTGATAGGGTCGTCACATTCAACATCATTACTGTTCGAGGTTTTGCATTCAATCCAGGGCGCATCGTCAGGGACAATAATAAACCTCATGATGAGTGGACTATCATTTCTGTTTTTCATAAGACGACCAGGAACATTTGCGAAAGCTCAAACGACGAAAATGTTAATTGCGCGTCTTCTACAGAAAACCAACCCGTATCAACATCAACGAGTCCAACACTTAAGTTCCGCATGGAAAGTACGTTGAATGATTTGTTACAACCCAAATATATCGCTTTAATTGCAATGAATTTTGTCTCAGATCAATTAACTTGGTAGGATATATTTATTTAGAAATAAAATACAAGTACTAAGTAATAAAATTGAAGTATTGGTAAACTCTTACCTTATTGCTGGCGCCATAACAACCTCCGCCACAAATTTGGAGTGTTAAATGTGAGATGCGGCTTTTTAACTGAGTGGCTCAAAGGTTTTTCAGGTACATCCGTGAGAACGGTGGTTATTCTCGCGAAAAGCTGTATATAAACGTTCGTGAACCAGTGAAATAGTTGTAGTGGGCGTGCGATCACTATAGTCACGATCTTGTCTCTCGTCCATGTCCGTCGCGGAAACCTTGGATCTTGTCTAGGGAGAGAAACCTGCAGATTTGCGCTCATGCATTTTCGATTCAAACGTGGGTCAGCATCGCAACGGCAGACTACTACAGCTTTGCCTTCGCTTGCCCATTCGGGTCACGCTTCGGCGTTAAGGTATGCGCGTCTGAGCGTGATAATGCGACCGAGGGATAGCAACCGCATCGTGCCCGTACCCTACCTCCAACCCGCTCCCTTTACCCTGTTTCTCGCTGGTGAGCTTAGGAGCCCACTTATCCCCACCAATATGTTTCCTTTTTTTAAAAAAAATGCTCTTCGCGGAGGATAATGTGAAAGAAAAAATCCGTTTTCGGATCGAATCATTTTTTGAATTTCAATTTCCCTCCTCCTCTTTCCCGAATTTTTATTTTTAATTCCCCATCGCCGTGGAAACCTTCATTCACGGCGAAGAAGGTTTGCTTTCCTTTAGGCTAGATACTATTACCGTCACTAGGTTTTTTTTTTAATATTATTTTTCATTTTCAAACTCCGAGGACGGAATAATGGGGAACTAGGAAGGATAACTTTTATCCCTCACTTAAATGCGGGCCGGATTGGTCGTATTTTAAACTAGGGATGGGAGAGTAATTGTTTTTTTTTTTCATCCGTAAGCCTCATACCGTTTTTAACGATGCGAAAAAGTTGCTTCCCATTCTCTCTTCGTGGGTTAATTTCTCTCAAAGGATAATAATCCTTATGGTTCATAATTTTCTTTGTGGATATTTCTTTTTTATTAATTCTGAGGCCAAATTCTTTGTCTCCATTGGGGATGATAATAACTCTTGCCGTTTCTTTCGTTGGGTTGAAGAAGGAGTGGGGGTGTACCGAAAACTTAAAACCGCAGGAACTCGAGTACGAAATTGCGCCCGCATCATGCTGAGGTTACGCTCCGATTTGATTAGCGTTTTCGAAGTAATTTCAGATTCCGCGTACCATCACCGTTGTTACGTGCCGTTATCCGGCTCCTCATGGCTCAACCACATGGATGACGCCTCTTGGTTAGTGTTCAATGGTGAGGACAAAGGAAGGCATTTATGTCATCTCCCTAAGCTTCCCACCACAACATTATTATTATTTTCATGAGGAGTCTCTGTATCCTATGCAGCTGTAAATAAAAATGAGCTCGCGTTTGAATCCCGTAATGTAAAAACATTAATTACTTAGTTGAATATCGATCAATTTTGTTGCAAATAATGGATGCTTGAATAAACGTTTGTATGTGCTCGCTGTGGGAAATACAATCTTAGGGAAACGAAGTTTGGAAACGCTCCGGCAAACGCTGATAAATGAGATATGATATTATCCTAGACGAAACTGATTTAATAAAGGAATACCCTAAATTGCTTAAATTAATCAGGTCCAATGATCGATTGTCATTCAAAGATCATCCATACTATACTTACAATGTGTCAATATTTACTAAACCAAAAGAAGTGTTTCTCTTATATATTATTATCCTTCTCTGTAGAATAATTTAACTAATTTAATTATTTATGTGTAATCATTTTCATTTGTTGTTAATTAACTATTTATCAATTTACTTATGTACATAAATACATTACTTGTGTATGTATTTATTAAAATATGCATGAACCATTTATAATTAATATTTACTTAATATACATCCCACCCCATTGAGTACACCCTTGCCGTGGTGGAAGGGCTTGTGTATTCTGATGACCCCGGCGCTCTACTGACCAGAGTAATGTTATTTGATGTGAGTGAGGTAACCCATACCAGATAGGTCTTAGGGTTGGAGCCTGAATGATTCAATGTACGACACTCACGTGTATAGATAATAACGTAAAAATATTGTTAAAAAGATAAACGATAATTAATTTCGGTGGTGCCAACAACTTTCATCAGAGTAAAGCGAGTAACTCATGAGTAATTTTTGCAATGGAAATATGGATATAAATTTTTTCTGAAAACCTAGCTTAACTGGCATTTTCCTTTTGTCCTTAATGAAAAGGTGAAATAGACAGAAAGAAAGCAAACAAGGAGGAACTAAGCATTGTGAGTGAAGAAAAAAATATTTTGGAGAAATTTGAATAAGATAGCAAAGATATATGCAATGCGTTTAAATAGGCAATGAGAAATTAAAGATTGAAAAACGTTAAGTGAGTGCAGTACGTGTGGTAATAGAAAAGACATACTGGTCAGAATGAAGGGAAGAAGGGAGTGTGTGAAGTTGAAGATTGGCTCTTTTTAGTGTTTGGACAAGGTTGTGTTTTGTTGGGAGTGGCAAGGAAATACGTGTATATCCCTGTACCCTTGTATACATGTAGTCTGTATTCGTCCAAATTATACCTTAAATGGTGGAAAACGATAATAATGGATAGAAGATAGTGTCAAGAACAGCAGCCAATCCGGAATAAATGAATTTCGTTTAATGGAGAGTCTAAGGAAAGGTTTAATGATGAATGAGAGAAGATGCACTGGAAATATGTCAGTTCCTTCGTTCTTGTGCTTTCTTTGTCTACTGGAGTAAAATGAAAGGTGGTGTGGTCATGTTACTAGACATACATTGGAAAAAATCTCACGAGGGTATTATAAAAACTTACTTCCTTGATAAACAATTCGATAGATTGTTTGGCTCTCATTTATATGAAACTGAGTAATCTCATTCCAATCACACGTGTGTAGTTTAATGATCTCCTGGGCACATTAAATTTGAAATTACTATAAAAAAATTTTAAGGTCCATGTGTGGGTGTATATATCGATGATATTGTTGTAAAAAGGAATGCGATATTCCTCCGTTAATGAGAACCGCGGTTAACAAGAAAAACCCCTTTAGGACGGATAAAAAGTGTATCTCCAACAGCAGCGTGCCATGAATTATTCATAGGAACTCGGTTGACACGATTTTGTTATTACGACCTGGAGAGTTCACAGTCCCTCCCAACCCGTACGAACGAGTGTTTCATGTATTCACGAATATCCACAGGCAAAATTTTCCTTCGTTATTCCATTAGGCCACCAATCCAGCAATTGGTGAATCATTAATTTCAAAGTGGGGGGCGCAGCGGAAGTGCACCAATGAGATATGGTTTGCTTTCGCAAGTTTGCACTGCGATTAATAAAACAGTGATGAATGTGTAAAGTATTTGTTCCTTCAAGTACGTCCATATGTTTTCCATTCCAATAAAGCCAAATGCCTCGACGATCCGGTTGTCACGATCTCAAGGCATAATTAACTGCGGGAGAGTAATGCCTCGTTCCTTTTTTTGAGGCAGATTCACGTAAGTTTTTACAGTTAGTCACCGCGAAGTATTATATTGTCGGCATAAAGATATGCCCGTCATCGCCTTAAGAGTTTGATTAGTACCCTTCTGCCTATTTATGCAGCTAATTAATTTTTGTTTCTGGCTTGTTATATTCATTTCATACATTTGGTTAAGAGTGTGTGTTTATATTATTATTATTAAGTAATCTACCGGTTAAGGTAGGTTTTTGGATGGACACAACTATCAAATAAACATTTTGTAACTCCAAACAAAACCCAATCCAGCAACCTAATCTACATCAGGTCCCTATTCATCACTGTGTACTTCCTTTCTTCATTCCGTCTAACATCCCTATCCTATTCTTGCCCTTTCCTTGTTTGCCTAACATTCTCCCCTCTATTACCGTCTTCATCATCCCACTATCGCTCAATAAGCCTTTCATCCATTTTTCCTGCTTCCGTAGGATTTCTCTCAACAAACTCTTCTCCTCCCCCACCATCTCCAGTACTTCTTCATTTTTTTTTCTTTTCGGTCCATTTCACCTTCTCCATTCTTCTCCACACCCACATTTCAAAAGCCTCCAATCTACGTCTATCCTCCTGCTTCAGTGACCACATTTCCGCGCCGTACATAGCTACGCTCCATATCAGAGTTTTTACGAGTCTTGTCTAAACATCCCTACTCAACGTCCCCGTCATCAACTCCCTCCTCCTTGAGAAAGCCTCCTTGCCTAGCGCAATTCTTCTCCTTACGTCCCTACCACTTTGACCGTATTGGTCCAAAACACTTCCGAGATATGTAAATTGCTCTACCTGCTCTATTTTTTCCCCGCCTATTTTAATATTTAGATTAGCCTTTTTCTTTCTGGAAAATTGCATAACCTTTGTTTTATTAATATTGATTCTCATCCCATATTTATCGCACTGAACCTCCAATTCACTCAGCAATGCTTGCAACCCCTTGGCTGATTGAGCAACTGATGCTTGCTCATCAGCAAACCTAACCGATTTTACGAATTCCCCTCCGACTTTCATTCCTGCCTCCAGTTCTTCCCATGCCTCTTTAATCATTTCCTCCGCATATACGTTGAACAGCACCGGTGACAATGGGCAACCCTGCCTTACACCTCTTCCTAACACTGCCCATCCGGACTCTCCGGAACTTTGGTATATCTTTATAGAATTACCTTATGCGAAGAAACTTCACGAAGAAAGGGGAAATTAGAGCAAGAGTAAGAAGGCTAGTCAAAACTCTGGTACACAGTATGGGTTCCTATGGTGCAAAACTACAGGGTTCGTTCGGAAAATAAGTCTACTGAGCTCAGGAAAAAAATTATTACACTTTTACATATCTTACGCTAATATTCCTCAAAATAGGACCCTTGTGAGTCGATACACTTGTTCCAGCGGCGTTCCCATTCCTGGAACGCTCCCGCGAAGGCATCATCGGGAACCTCTCGAAACACGTCGTCGCGGCCTCTTTGACGGCGTCCAAAGTTCCGTATCGCGTTCCTTTTAAGCTCCTCTTTATCTCATTGCCGTGATGCAGCCGCCAGATGTTTTTGATCTCTGGCCTGACGCGGGCGGCTCGTTTTCGAAGTCTGTCGAGCACTTGGACGTAAAATGCAGCATTTACAGTTTGTCGTTCGGGTACAAATTCGTAGTGGACGACTCCCCTTTTGTCAAAAAAGACAATGTGCATCAGAAACTTATTTTCCGGACGAACCCTGTATGAAGCAGTATAACAAACCTAGATTGTGAGGTTTAAAATTGTAAAAAGTGGTGAAGGATGGAAGAGGTGAAGTGAAAGGTAAAATAAACAAGAAGGTGCAAAGTACGAAAAAGTTGGGAAGAAAGAGCGGATTGTTGGGAGAAATCAATAGGAGGCAGGGAAGATGGATTCAAACCTGTTTGACTGGCGATGAATTGTTGAAGAGCGTGACTGAGGGGAATGGTTAAGGCAAGAGATGAAAGGGTACATACGATACACATGTTGGGCAGAATTAAAGGAAGAAGAAAGTATGCAAAATTGAAGAAGAGTTCACTCTAGAGACGGATAACATATAGTTTTATCTTGGAAGAGGCAAAGAAATCTTTGCATTGTCTGTCGATCCAAAACCTACCTTAACAAATATATTACCGAGAAAAATAATAATATAAAGTGGGTGTTAGGTTTGTGACAAAATAAATCGCAGAACACACAGAAATCCAACGCACAAAACTGAAAATTTGCTGAGATGCAGCCACCTCCTTCACAAAATGGAAGGAAAAGTACTGTACTTTGTGTATATTATTTTTATTTTAACTACGAGGGGAATTAAGACGGTCGATCTGAAGGGTTGAGATAATAGGATCACTTAATTATGATCGTTTTTTACATTATTATTTGAAATTGACCATTGAACATTTGGTTATCAAAGCTGTACGAGCCGTTATTACTAACTTTTTTATTAATTTTTATTAATTACTGGCTTTTTAACGAAACTACTGTCCATTTTTTTTAATCGCAGGGATGTTTTTAAGGAAAAGATAACGCTGGGTGGTATTCAAATTCGAGTGGAAAGAGAATTTATGTTTTTCGTCATATTTATTTTGCAGTAATTCAGGTGTACTTACCTCTCTCCAGGTGTGCCGAGGCGAAAATGAGTGATTGAAAGCATCCTCGTAGTCGTTCCGTCTCGAAACTTTCAAGCCAGGAAAGAAATGATGGTGTGTGTCGCGAAGGCATTAAGACTCTGGGATAAGACGGTCCTCCGTTGCCGCTGGGAATTACATTCGAGTCACCCCCAACTCGCTCGGGTTTTAGCAGCACCTCTCTCCGGGCACCCCCCTCCCATAACCCTCCCTCCCCATTCATCCCAGCGGGGTTTTGCACCTTCGTCGTTGGGAAGTGTCGTGAGAAAAATTATAATAAAAAAAGAAGCATCTCGGAAGACGCTTCGGGTGCGCCATGGTGAGGAAGTAACTCGATTTCTTTTTTCTCCATACTCATCTCTCGAATCCGTCCCCTCTTTCCACTCTGTCCCCGTAGTTTTTCCCCTATCCACTTTCTCTCCAGCCCCTTCCTCCCCCGACGTGATACACTTTTGCATTTCGACGCATTCTTACCCCCCGGAACTCAAAAGTGCATTTCAGTGAGGCACGGTCTCCCCGAGGTGGGGATATTCCCTCAGAAATATTTCTCCCGAAGGCGGGATGAAAACTTTTTGAGTTTTATATACTTTTTGCTTTATTTATTTTTTGGAATGCTCGTCGCGGGCCGCTCCCAAAAACAACCTCTTTCGAGGACACACGCGCCGCACGAGGGAATACAGCGCTCGCTTAGTGCTCTCTCTTCGCCGAATCGGAGGCACGCTGAGAGGGCGGCTCCTTCGAGTAATGCAATGTGTTTGGAAGGGATTCGTTTTTATTAAATGTGAGCACGTATGCACGCAAAGGGGGGGAGGGAGGACGTATGCATGCGAGCGTGAGTTGGAGTCTCGAGAGCTCCCTCCGCGAAGACGCTTAATCATTTCCTGCATACAGCCGTTTTTTCTCGCCATGATTTTTTTTCTTTTCTCTCTCTCTCTCTTTTTTTAAATCTCGCGCCCTATTCAGAAATTCCACGGATGATGTCAGCGCAGCACTCAATCTCAGACCCATGCTCTCTTTTGTCGTGGATAGGTACCCATGTGTCGCAAACGCGAGTTGTTGCAGGCGCTAAAATGGAGACCCCTCCCCTTATAAAGAAAAATACTTGAAACATTTCGTGTGAATGTGATTCAGACGAAAACTTCGCACCTCTTACTGTGTTTCTAATATTTTTACGTGCAAATGTAATCAACTCGTGGGGAAATTCTTCTAAAGTTAGCAATAAAAAAGGCGGAAAGATGTTGCAACTTGATAAAATTATAGTTTTTCTAATGCGCAATTGATTGAACATTCTTTCTGGGTTGAATATTTTCTCTAAGTAATCTTTTCGGGACTTTCTGCTGCTTAAGTAATAGTATTTTAGACTTAAGGATTTAGGAGTGTCGTCAGATACATTTAAGGACAAACACAGAGAGAGAGAGAGAGAGAGAGAAGGCGGAATCGAGCAGATGACAAGCACAAAAATATTTCCTTGGCCGGGACTTAAACACCGGATCTTCCGACTTGCCGGGCCGATGCTCTAACTCTATTTTATAATATTTACATATACATATACATATATATATATATATATATTATATATTATATAAAGTCAATTTCTTGAAAAACTCACGAAAGTAGACAATAATGTAAATTGACTAACTAGTTGACACAAACACAGAAACTAAAACATAAAAGAGGGACTCACTGGTTCTCAAATTTTCGGTGGTGCAACCACCTTTCCCAAGAAGAATTAGGAACAGAACTCCTAATTTCTGTTCCTAATTCCTCTTGAGAAAGGTGGTTGCACCACCGAAAATTCGAGAACCAGTGAGTCCCTCTTTTATATGTTTTAGTTTCTGTGTTCATATTTTATATATATATACATATATATATATATATATATATATATATATATATATATATATATATATATATATATATATATATATAGAACGTGCGAACGTCTCTCGGATGTGAATAATAATTATTCAAACGAAGGAGAGAGAGAGTTTGAGTTAATCAAAAAATGTATGGAAGAACACATTTTTAAGGACACACATGTATTCCAAAATTTTCGGTGGAAAGACCACCATCCTCTTCGGAAAGAAGGAATTGAGGAAAATATTTGGAAAGGGGTGACATGGAAGGCTTTGAGAGAGAAGGGGGAATGAAAATATCTGTAGGGTGTGGTTATTTATGTCTTGATATCAATTCCTGGCTCATTTCAGGGGTCGAGGAGTCAGACGTATGCCTTTTCTACTTTTATGAGTTTGGATGGAGAATGGAAGGGATGCTAGAATAGAAACATTACTCTCTGTATCAAAGGGGGTGTTAAGTTGGGAGACATGTTTTGGGCTTGGAAACCTCTTAGACAGGGAAAAAATCTTAGACAAGGCACGGTGGTTATTAAAAAAAATATTTTTATTAAAGGTGGTGTTTCATGTGACAATGTGTTTTCATGGGTGCGTGACAATTCAAACTAGACTGTTGTATGACGACAAATCTAAAATTCAAGCCTCAGCAACTCGTCAGTTGGGTTTCCTAGTGGGCAAAAAGAAACCATGGAAAATTATTCATATCAATAATGAAATTTTGGGGACAATATTAAGAAGAATACTTCGTTTTGGGGGAAGAATTTTAAGATTATTTTTAAAAATAAAATTGACTTTAGACTTAGACGTTTTTTAGGTAACCTTAGAAATCGAAGACACTTAGCAATTGTTGACGCAGCCTCTTATTGCATCTTCCAATAGTCCTTGTTAACCTTCCTCTCTGCCTGCAGTTTCAAATGTTCGTCGTGCGGCGGACTCGGTTAGTCCTTGTCACTAACTTTCCTCTTCTTTCCTTTCAATTTACCGCCCTTCACTCTATATATTTCTGCTTTCCCGTCTCCGATCTTGGCACTCGTCCCAAATACGTTATAATAAACTGCTCACCACCTCCGGTTCTTCCCACGGACTACTCCCTTCTCTTATGTTATGTTTTATTCCTTGAAGATATAGCCATTTTGTATCGATTATTAATACCCCCTCCAACCATTAGTCTGAAGCCGTATTTTTGCTCCATTTTGTGCCCCATGCAACGTCGTTTGAGAAGTTAATATGCTCTTATATTCGCTCCAGACATTTCTTAACATAAAACTTCGACTTTTTACTTTCTAGTTTTCTCTTCTCCCATGATGTAGATTTTTTCTTCCCTCTGTTTCCTGATTGATGAATCCTCAACGATTTTATCATATTGCCTGTTAATTTTAATCCAGTTTGTTAATTCTCAACGATAAATTAATTATTTAGTAAAGTTTTACTGAATCTGTCATGACACCATCTTTCGGGATGCTATGGAAAACCTTCACAGTAATCTCCTTAGATGATGAAAATTATGCACTCGAATATTTGACGCTATGACATACATAATAAGTACACCTAAATGATTACGAGTGTAAAAACAGTTAAGGTGGATACATTAAAAATAATGACTTAGATCGTGAATTAATTTGGAATCAATTTAAAACGTAAAATAATAACACTGTCCCAATTTTATAGAAAGAATCCAAATACTTACCTTTTATCTTAATACTTATCTTTTTCTTTTTTTATGTTACACTCAGAAGGAATAGCTAATTTTTTATATTATTCTAGTATCCAGTAACGACGAGAAATGATAAAATTTTACTACGCATATTATAACTACTTCAAAGAGTATTTCGTTTTAAATGTTTTAAATTAGTTCGTTGGAAGGGGAGTTTTCATTTGTCAACTCTTTCTCTCAAATCGCGCCTGATGAACACAACATGTCATAACTTCCTTATGTGGAAGTGGAAAGTTCCTTTTTCTACCCTCATGATCCTGCCTGGTTTCTTATCAGTCTCTGGTGCTAGGCGTGGTGGGAGAGGCGAGAGAATTAATGGGAAATAAAGCACTCAAGCAATATGAAAGATCTTCAGAGCGCGTACGGATAACGGTTTTTACATTATTTATGTTTTATATAGTATTTATAAACCACATGCCAGTTTAAAGAGTAAAGGTGCATAATGTAAAAATATCTTCTCGCCATACATTGCTATGCTGCTTCACATTAAATATCTCACAGTATCTCCTGCATCTAATTTACCTACCTGTAAATTTTTTCTAATAACTTTTTATTTTCTTATAAATATCTGGCAGGAAAGTGATAGCTCTCCTCAGTGAGAAACTTAATGGAAGTTAACTATGTACACATAGGCATCACTTAATATTTGTGTGTGTAGATATGTATATATATATATATATATATATATATATATATATATATATATATATATATATATATATATATATATGTGTGTGTGTGTGTGTGTGTGTGTGTATATGTGTATATATGTATATATATGGATATATATATGTATATATATATATATAACTTATATTTATATCCCCAATTATATAAATGTGTATATAATTGGAAATAAATGTTTATAGGAATGACAGGGGAGGAGAGGGGATTGTTTGGAGAAATGATGGGTGAGACGGGTAAGATGGATACAGAGCGTATTAATCGGCAATGGGCCACTGACGACTGCAATTGAAAGAAGGTTAGGCAAGCTAGGTGGGGAGAGGTAATGGGCAGGCATGTCGGACGGAATGAAAGGGTAAAAATAAGCATGTGGAAATGAAGAAGATTCAGTTGTATTGCGTTCAATCTGTAATCAAGCTTTTGAATTCTAATGATAGTAACTTTTCTTTAAAGAAGAGAAATTCCTATGAAACATGTGTCTATTTTATGATAAACACAAGCTGTACTTATTTGATCAAATTCGCATTTAAATTCCGTTCTTCTGATTACTCAAACCCATTTTTTTCTTGAAACTATCACAGGGCGAAAATATAAAATATTTAAATATTTTATTACTTAGGCTTAAATATATGCGCGTGCACATTTTTGTGTACATTATAATGCTTGTGATTTTGTTTAACATGAGTATATGCGATTGCATCAGTTGCTCTCCGTATTAAAGGGATGTTAAACCGTGTACGTCCAGTACGAAAAAGAATTAAAGGCGTTAATGTTTGGGGCAGGGAACCGTATCATTCAACCCGTCACTACCCCTGCCCAGAATTCAACAAGCGTGTCGCGATCACTAACGATTCGGGTCTGTAACGGCCGCAGCGCAGAGGACCATTTAGATTGTGCTATGACTTGCGCATTCCATTGCCCGCCCGCCCCCCCCCAGTACAGGTAAATGGCAGCAATTTCGGTCTGTAATGGTACCATCCCTTTCTATATGGGAAGCAGAACCTAGCAGTAGATGCCCGTTCGCGTAACAAGAACCTAATCTACCAGTGTCTGGAAATGAAGTTTCATGCGGTAATTGCATTAAAGCGAGACTTCGACAAGCATTTTTTTCGTCCACTTAAATTTTTATAATTCAAGTTTTTATGCATAGTATAATTGGTAATTTTCTACATTTTCAGCAGAATTATATCATTGGAAGTTAATTATAAATAGGTAAATGTTAGTTCATGTCATAAACGCTTTACATTGCACGGTATTAATGTTTAATGAATGAAAACAGTTTATTTGTATTGATGGTGGCCTAGTTTTCTGATCTTGGACCTTCTTTGAAGTGAGTATCCATTTCATGACCGTAGTTTGTCCCCATAGGATTCTACTTCAGCAATCATCAAATTTATCCTGTTTCCTGACCACCTATTAATTCCTTCATATCTACACCATATGGCGTATTCCATTAATTACTTTTGGTAGGACACATATGACATTTCCTTTTGTTCTTTTCTGTTTTTGTCCAATGTTTTTCGTGAAAATAATGTATTGCCTCACGAATATATATCACCCCAATCTTCTCTAAATAAAACTACCACCTTGTTCCATTCAGGATTAGACTTTGCTAAATATTTGAAATTTTTCGACACTGAAAGGTCAACTTGGAATTCGCCATTAAAATGCCGTTCATTCGAACCCTATTCAAAAATGCCATCCAAGTTTGGAACAACCTATTTATCCATGATTACGATACTCATGACAAAATATAAATGACTAAATATTTGCATATGGACAAAGTTTTTAGGAAATAGTGAGGGAAAGGTGAAGAAATGTTAAAAGAATTTTAAGTAATCATTCTCCCAGGTTAGTTTTAGCCAGACTACTTCTACATTAATACCCTGCGACCCACCAAAAAGGTGTGTGGCAGGGGGTGTAGCACCATGAGGAAAGGATAAGGGTTGAGGGGGTTGGGGGTTAGGTGAGGAAAGGTGGGGGGAACCTGCAAGAAAAAAAAAATATATATATATACACATACACAAATACATACACACACACATATATACATATCCTCGCGACAATATCTATTTATTCGTATTGTAACGGATAAAAATTTGATTTTCAAAGAACCACGACGGTTTCCATGCAGATCAAATAGAAGAGATCAGCTGCCACTTTGAGGACAGGAAGTTTAAGTTGGTAAACCTGGTGTGATACACAGAAAAAAAACATCCCTGTGCCATGTAAAAGAACTATGTTAAACTTAGATTCTACTAGCAGATTTTTCTACAAATAATTTTCAGTTTCCTCCAACATTAATGATTTGACTAAAAGGTACTCTTAGGAATACTTAAGCTCGGATTTTGAACCCCTGGAAGTGTAGTCCTAGTAATTTTCATGACACCACAAACTATGAAAATGTCAATCTCATTACCCTTGTAGAATAACCTTTTTTTTAAGAGTTTTTACCAGTGAGCGAGTGAGTAAGGCAGATTTATTTATATTATAACAGTGTGGATTGGTACTAGCGTTCTGTAAGTGATGAAATCAATGCATGTATGACAATAATGGAAGAAAAGTTCTCCCTCTATAACAGCCTCATCCTAAAGACCAGGGAAATCCCTGAAACATCCCATTTGAGAGCATTGCTTGTTGATATTCGCCATTCACGAGTATATAATGAGTAGTGCAAGGTAATAATTATTGTCATATTTAGAGTGATTTTTAGTATAATGTCTACGTTTATAACTTTTTATAATATTTATCACTTAAAAAGTTGTTATATATATTTAGGCCTAAACTAAATTTTTCTCGCAAGGCAATTTCAAACGTTTCCTTTTCTCCATTATGGATGAAAATGGCCGAATCTGCCATTGATTTCTGACCATTTTCTTATTACAATAATAAGTTTTCAGGTTTATTTGAGCATAATTAGCAAAACCAGTTGGAATTTCAGATATTTCAGAAAGATGTCTCAGATTCAGCTATTTAGGACATGTGTATTTATAAAACTATTAAAGATAGAAATTGATCTGTATACATATATATATATATATATATATATATATATATATATATATATATAGATAATGCGGAAGTACTCACGACAGCAATATAACTTTTGGACGTCATAGTAGAACTCAGAAAAAAACAGATAACACGTAAAAGGACACGCAGACTGTAGATTATTGAGTCCCAGAGTTACAATTATATATATATATATATATATATATATATATATATATATATATATATACATATTATTAGGTAATCTACCGGTTAAGGTAGGTTTTTGGATGGACACAACTATCAAAAAAACATTTTGTGACTCCCCACCTAGCAAACTAATCTATATCAGGTCCCTCTTCATCTCGGTGTACTTCTTTCCTCCCTTCATCCCTTCCAACATCCCTATCCTGTTCCTACCCTTACCTCGCTTGCCCAACATTCTCCCCTCTATTACCCCCTTCAACATTCTACTACCGCTCAATACGCCTTTCATCCATTTTTCCTGCCTCCATAGGATTTCTCTCAACAAACCCCTCTCCTCACCCACCATCTCTAGTACTTCCTCATTTGTTTTCCTTTCGGTCCATTTCACCTTCTCCATCCTTCTCCACACCCACATTTCAAAAGCCTCCAATCTACGTCTATCCTCCTGCTTCAGTGACCACGTTTCCGCGCCGTACGTAGCTACGCTCCATATCAGAGTTTTTACGAGTCTTGTCTTAACATCCCTACTCAACGTCCCCGTCATCAACTCCCTCCTTGAGAAAGCCTCCTTGCCTAGCGCAATTCTTCTCCTTACGTCCCTACCACTTTGACCGTATTGGTCCAAAACACTTCCGAGATATGTAAACTGCTCTACCTGCTCTATTCTTTCCCCGCCTATTTTAATATTTAGATTAGCCTTTTTCTTTCTGGAAAAACGCAAAACCTTTGTTTTATTAATATTGACTCTCATCCCATATTTATCGCACTGAACCTCCAATTCACTCAGCAATGCTTGTAACCCCTTGGCTGACTGAGCAACTAATGCTTGGTCATCAGCAAACCTAACCGATTTTACGAATTCCCCTCCGACTTTCATTCATACCTCCAGTTCTTCCCATGCCTCTTTAATCATTTCCTCTACATATACGTTGAACAGCACCGGTGACAATGGGCAACCCTGCCTTACACCTCTTCCTAACACTGCCCATCCGGACTCTCCGTTCCCCACTCGCACCTGGGCAGTCTGAGACATGTACAGGTTGCGGATCAGTCTCCTGTCTCTCCAATCCATTCCTATTTTCTGCAATACACACATTAATTTTTCCCAATTTACTCTATTACACGCTTTTTCGAAATCTACAAAACAGGCAAAAACGTCCTGATTGTATTCTATATTCCTCTCGATTAGTGATCTCATTACTGCAATGGCATCAGGCGTACCTCTTCCTTTCCTAAACTCAAACTGATCATCCCCTAAGTAATCGTTTGCCTTACTATCTATCCTTTTGTTGATGATCCTGAGAATAACTTTAGCTGCGTGGGATATCAAACTTATTGTTCTGTAATCCTCACATGACGTAGACTTTGCCTTTTTTGGAATAGGAACTAACACCGATCTCACAAAATCTTCCGGCCAGATTCCTTCCTCATAGATACTACGAATCAGTCCATATATGGCCTTCTTCCCACCTTTTCCTAACCAGTTCAACATTTCTACAGGAATGTTGTCCAGCCCCACGGCCTTATTTGCTTTCATTTCCTTTAATGCCCTTTCTATTTCATCGTCGAGTATGCCTGGACCTAAGCTATCTTCTTCTACGTCATGTTCCTTTTCTATGTCTAAACTTTTCGGCCTAAGTTCTTTGCCATACGGTGTTTCTATATATTCCTTCCATCTCTCTTGGATTTTTCCTGGTTCAACTATTATCTTACCCCACTTATGTTTAACTGTTAGCACAGATCTTGCCTTCTTACTTCCCGATAATAACTTAACCTTGCTGTATAGAGCACCAATTTCACCCTTCTTCTGTAAATTTTCCATATCCTTGCATTGCGTTTTCCACCATTCTTCTTTTGCTTTATTTGTGGCCCTTCTCAATTTATTGTTTAACTCTTTGTACTTCATTTTACCTAACTCTGTGTTTACATTTTTCCATCTTCTCCTCTCATCCATCTTTGCAATCATCTCATCCGTTACCCATGGTTTCCTTATTCTTTTCCCGTTAACGGTTCCTATAGTGTCTTTAGCGGCTTCCAATATCCCTTTCTTGATACATTCCCATTTTACTTTGATAGTACTCAGTCCTTTACCGTCATCCATCATTTTCTCTACAGCCTGCTGATACTCCTTCCTCGTTAGTCCATTTAATGCTTCTAAATTCCATTTCCGAACCCGTCGCCCTTGCCTTATCTTCTTGAAACGAATGTTACATTTCATAACAACTAAATTGTGGTCAGAGTCCGCATCCCCTCCTGGGAAACTGTGCGAATTTATCACACTGTTCCTAAACATGTGCCTAACCATAATATAATATAACTGATACCTTTGTGAGTCACCTGGCATTTTCCATGTATACCTACGCCTTTTGTGGTGTCTAAACCATGTGTTGGTGATGATTACCCCTGCCTCCTGCAGAATTCATTTGCTTTCTCCCCGCGTTCATTCCTCGTGCCTAACCCATAGTCACCCACCTCACTCCCATCTCTTCCTTCGCCTACCGTCGCATTCCAATCCCCCATTACTATCAAATGTTTCCCTGCAGGAACACTCGCAATGATATCCTCTAACTCATCGTACATCCTATCGACTTCTTCCTTCTTGTGTTTGCTCGGTGGCATGTATACCTGAACAATGACCAAGTTCGTCGGCTCTGCTTTAATCTCTACGAGTAAAATTCTATCAGTCGCTTGCTCTATGTTGACTACGCTTCTTCCTACCCCTTTATTTAAAATTACGGCCACTTCTCGTTGGCTCTCGTCCCCGCCGCTGTATATCACTCTATAATTGTCACTCCAGTAATCCCCGCTATCCTTCCATCTCACCTCGCAGACACCTAAAACATCTATATTACCTCTTTCCATCTCTCGCTTAATATTTTCTAATTTGCCTCTCCTTAACATTGTCCTGACGTTCCAGGTTCCTATTATAACTACTTTCGTCTTCTTCTGAGTCTTCTGTCATGCTGCAGTTATTTCTTCCCTGCAAGGGTTTCGTGGGATGACGACCGCGGAAGCCTTGCCTCTCCCGCTGCCGGGGACGACACACGGCCTCTTGGGCCGTGTCCCGTAGTTGCCAGGACTCATATTATCTATAGTGCCCATCATTATATTCTTGGGAATCATAATTGAGGTGGTTTCCCGTTGCCTTCCGCAATAGTGTTTTTAACGTGACACCATCACTTAATGGCCGCCCCACTGGGGTCAGACGCCATTGCAGCCGCCTCACTGAGGAACAGACGCTGCGTGGACTACCTTTCGTCTGGCTCCTAACCTTCGACCTATCTGGCATGGGTGACCCTACCAGGAGCAATTATATTTACTCCCGCCAGCACAGCTCTAGGGGTCATCGGAACTCACAAGCCCTTCCACCACGACAAGGTTGTAGTTCATGGGAGGGATATATATATATATATATATATATATATATAGATGATGCGGAAGTACTCACGAGAGCAATATAACTTTTGGACGGCACAATAGAACACAGAATAAAACAGATAACACGTAAAAGGACACTCACACTGTATATATATATATATATATATATATATATATATATATATATATATATATATATTCAAACTCGAAAACCCCGCCATACGGCGAACAAATATTAATTTCGCACATAGAAATAGACATATAAGGAAAGGGGATAGGAAAACACATAAACGACCAACACAGGAAAGGTGGGGAAGGCGGTTTTGAGCAGATCACAAATGGAAATATATGTATATATATATATATATATATATATATATATATATATATATATATATATATATATATATATATATATGATATATATAGATATGATATATATATATATATATATATGTATATATATATATATATATATATATATATATATATATATATATATCTGTCTGACCTGAAGAAGGCCTCTGAGTAGGCCGAAAGCTCAAATCATCTGCAGAGTGAGTGTCCTTTTACGTGTTATCTGTTTTATTCTGTGTTATATTGTGCCGTCCAAAAGTTATATATATATATATATATATATAGACACACATAAAATTATATTTTTATGATTATTTGTATATAGATATGTGTTTCCAATCCTACATGGGAAAGCAATGATCTCTCCTTGCGGAAACGCTCGTAAATGGAAGGCAAGAGAGCGACATCAGCGCCCGAATAATAATAATAATAATCGGAGCGGATTGATGTTTGGGGGTTGTCGTTTCCACGTCCACACCGATGGAAGAGGAGAGGAGGGGTAGGCGAGCAGGATACCGTCTCCCAAAGGGGCGAGTGTGACCCCGTTGGTAGTCTGGCGGGCGACGCGGATCGTTGGGTCGGGACAAGATGGATGAGACGTGGAGGGAGTTTGGGGGGAGTGGATGCGGAGAAGGGTAGCCGACGTGGGTGGGATGTGGGAATGGAAAGGAGAAAGGTTCTGTGGACGAAGGAATTGGTAGCCGAAATAGAAATAGGGCGACTAAACCCCTCCCGCTCTTCCCCCAGTCCCTCGACGACCCCCTTTGAGGGAAGGCGCCGAGGGCCCCCAAGACGGCAAGATGATAGACGTCAGATGCGACCGGGGAAATAGAAAAAAGGGCGGGTTGGTTTGTCGCGTCATTCCACAAGAGAAGGGGATTCGATTCCCCGCTGGGCGGAGTAAATTAAGTGAGAGGAGTCGGGGAATAATGATAGAAAAAGAGGAACTGTCATTGATGAGCGTAAGACGAGAAAGATCGTGCGCATCAGGACATGCTGCATAAGACATGAGACGGTGTCACCTCAGGATTATGCCAAATCTTTACGTGTACAAGTACACAATATCCATCTATCGGTGTCTGCCAAGGGGTGATAAGGCACTATAGACATTCAAAATTAATGGGCTATGGTTTGAAAATTAATATGTGCCATGATTTGGAATATATACCTGTATTAGCGCATATATCTCGGTATTTACACACATACCTGCCTATTTACATCATGCATGAATTGATTAAATCCTGAATTTGTGTTCAAGTAAATATATTCGAATATTTGGGTTTTTTTATTGTTATGAAATCGTATTTTGTGAGGAAAGAACCAATTCTTGAATCTGTCTTTGATCATGTTTATCTTCATTTGTCGTATTTTTTCTCGGTGTTCGAATTATCCAATAAAATATTTTGCCATGAATAATTTGGTTCGTGTTATAATAAAATTCTCTCATTCCCTCCTTCTTTCTTCGTAAATCGATCAGAACTCAACTTAATTCCTCCAATTTACCCGTCTGGGATACTCTTTCCTCGTAGCAACGATTGGTAAATATTCGTATTTTCTCTTTTTTCCATTTCCTGAATTAACTCTTCTACCTTCGAACCCAAATATTTGCCTTATATATTTCAAAATGTTGCCTAGCTTAATCTAAAAGGCACTTCTCTCTGAAATGTTTATTGGTTTTTTTGTGAAACCTTTGTAATAAGGATGTTTGACCATCTATAAGGATGTCCTGCAGTCATTTATATGGCTAGATTTTAACAGAGAACGCAAGTATTTGGCTGCTCTGAGACACTCTTTTTGGTCCCATCTAGTATATTATAATCTTGCTTTTATTTACTTATATTTCAAAACTGTTTTATATTTTGTGACATTTGGTGGCGTCCTAACGCCGCTTGCCGCTCGCACTTGAGCCTGATGGTGAGCTGTCGTGTTGAATTAATGTAATTGTGAATTGTCCGTCCTGCATGTGTGGAATGGCAACGGATAGTTTCTGACTGCGTTTCATCTTAGCACTTACTAACAGTTGTAGTGTGTGTAACGAATTATGCGTGAGTTATTTACGGTCTACGAGCTATATACGAAGAATACATCAGGGAGTTCCATGTGTTTGTGGAAGGAAGTATTGGATTAGATGTAATTATAGTATGACTGGTGACCTGACATCCCCTGCCACACGTCATTGTAACGATTTTTGGAGCAGTGAATGAATGTAGAGAGATTTGCATAATCCTTGAAAACCCTGTTGTAATTAACTATTGGAAATTATGCTCATTGGAGACAATTTAAGAGTTGGACGCATTTGAATCGGCTTAATGATTTGTTGGTTATTTATCTGTATTTGTTCTCATTCATATCATTTTTTGTGCATGAATTATGCACGAATATATACGCATTTGTAATAAAACTTTGTAAAAGAATACAGCGTTTTACCTACCGTATACAGCGTTTTCCGAAGGAAATATGTTTTGACGAGAGACTATTGATTTTTTTTGTATTTCAGATACATGTACTGACTGAGTTAGAACTTCGAGTGAAGGAAAATATACGTGCACATTTCATACAATTTCGATATTGCGTCTTCGTGTGGTCCGGTTTTGTGAGGCTGTGAAACTGACCACTCCAGTTCGATTCGAAACGATTTTTCTGCAGTGTGGCTCCCACTGCACCGTGCGCATGCGCATCAACGATCCTCTCCAGAATCTCTCTTCCCCTCTTTTTGAAAAAGGGGTCCAAATGAAAAAGTAATTGAGGAGACGGTGGAGTCTTGGCCGTGTCCCCTGAATAACTGATTGTGAGAGCATAGACGAATCGGGGTTCTTTTCGGGACCAGGATGAGCTAAGGGTAAGGGAATGGTACGAAAAAATCTGGGACTGTGGGCAAAGGAGAGGAGGTTTCCCTTTTTTTCCTACAACAGCAGGATACATTTTTTAAAGAGGATGTGCACACTGGGATATTTAAAGGGCTCTAGAGAAAACTTCTGAGACCTCGCAGACTTGCCCTAATGTACAAAAGCGATGTGGTAAATAGCGGCTTGGAATCCTTCATAAAGGGAACATTCAAGCATTTGAAACGCGCGTTACGAGTATATATATATATATATATATATATATATATATATATATATATATATATATAGATAGATGATGCGGAAGTACTCACGAGAGCAATATCACTTTTGGACGGCACAATAGAACACAGAATAAAAGAGATAACATGTAAAAGGACACTCACACTGTAGATGATTGAAGCTTTCGGCCTACTCCGAGGCCTTCTTCAGGTCAGACTCCTGATCAGTCTGACCTGAAGAAGGCCTCGGAGTAGGCCGAAACCTTAAATCATTTACAGTGTGAGTATCCTTTTACGTGTTATCTCTTTTATTCTGTGTTCTATTGTGCCGTCCAAAAGTTATATATATATATATATATATATATATATATATATATATATATATATATATATATATTATATGCCATATCCCAAATCCACGTGTGCAAATAATTAAATGCTAATAAATTTTTATATTGGTAAGCATCTGGTTCATCAAATGATCTGACTGTTGGCAAGGGGTGAATTAAATTTAACGTATTTAAATCCGCAAGCATTGACTGTATTCGAGAAAGACGAAAACAATCATTACAATTCAAAACTTCTCGTAATGTATATTCCAAATTTGAGAAATTCCCGTAACTAGAACATACCAGAGTAAAAATGATTGGTAGGATATTCCTCCTGCGGTTTTAAAAAGGATTTTTGTTTCTGTCTTTTGCAATACCTTTTTTGATGTCATTCTTTGTGGTTAAGCACATCAAACCATTTAGGCTCTGATTAGTTTGTCATGTGGACACATGAGCATTCAAAGAGCTTTCATGCGTCCGTTGAAATAGAAGATCCATACTAAGAATAAATGCAATCATTATTCAGTACCTAAGGTAGCTTCTTATTTAGTCGTATAATATCAAAAAATCGATATTTTCAAAGAAACAAAAAGAGTGAAAATGTGTTTATTTTAAGAAGCATCATGATAAGTTCATAGCAAAATCCGATAGAAAAATTTATTAGGAGATTCCGAGGAGTTTATTTGATTGCGACAGTAGTGTTTAAACATTTAAATTACACATAATATTTTAAGTATTAACTGTAGATTCCGTGGGATTTTTACTTTAATTTTCTGAAATTCCATTTGTTATGGTACTATTTAAGTAAGACTACCAAACGCAACATGTGAATCGTATGTTTATGCCTGCTATTTAAATAATGGAGAGATAAAGCTACTTTTGTTGGTAGTTTGCGTACTCGAATTTACCCAGAACATGACCACAAGCACATGAAATGGACAAGCCCAGTTCAAATATTTACTTTTTATGATTAATATTAATTAACTCACGTTTGAATGTTTACCGCAAAGTACAAATAGATGACTGACGGAATTAAATGTTTACTTTATGGTCTGTCTAGTTTTTTGTCTTTTATTCTTCTCGTCCCAGAATAAATTTGTTTTTTTAGGCAAGAATCGTGTCACCGCATGCCAATGCCACTCGCTTTGAAGAAGTTTTCCATGGGAAGTTTTGGAAAAGTGTAAGCTCCATAATTCATACCCTTGTCCCACTTTTCTGGCCCCGATAAAGCATCAAAAAATTCTATGAGAATCGTTTGCGGACATTTCAAGCTAGGGTTAAAAAGTGCCAGACATTTCGTTGTGCCAATAGCCCGGTGCGGATGAGGCAGTACGCCTGAACTCTCACTTTCATTTTGTCATATTTATGAAGAACTGCTTTCGTCCCAAATCTTACCACGAGTTTATTTATCAGGAAAATGCCAAGGTTATGTCTCTTGCTTCCAACTTGCACGTAATCTATTGAGTCGTTTACTACTCCTATTTGTAAATGGTAACTTTTAAGCCATCGTGACAGTGTGTGTCAGGGCCAGTCATGCTTAATTACTTGTGTGCCACCTGGCATTGCCTATCTGCACATTTCAGTATTAATATTTTTTTAAATTGAGGTTGTTCACGAGTTTTAATGAGTTTTCTCACGCTGGTTCGTTTTCCCCATCTCTAGGTCTTGGATGAAATATATATATATATATATATATATATATATATATATATATATATATATATATATATATATATATATATATATTATTAAATTGAGTTTGGCCAACTATGGACCGCAAAGACCTCAAGACTTCTGGTTTTTCTTCTTTCTTTCTTCCCAGGACTTCTTCATTTTCTCCCCTACTGTTCGCCATTGTTCTTCGGTCCACACCCTCTTTATTTTTCGTGTTGGTTGGTCTTCAGTAAATCTTGTATTGTCTATTCGTTTTCTGCACCTCTCCCTGCTGTGAACCATTTCCTCCGTTTTTCCAATATTTCTCGCATCCCTCCTGGTCTCCTATGTAACTATCCTGTTGTGTGCTTTAATTTTGAAATATATTCGAATATTTTTTGTTAATCTATTTTCATACAATCGCTTTAGGTGTCCATAGAATGTCAATCTTCATTTTCTCATCGTATCTGTGATTTTCATGGTAGTCCTATATAGATACTCATTTTTTCTCCTAAACCAAATATTTTCTCTGTTTTTCAATGGTCCTAGGATTTTCCTCAAAATATTTCTTTTTTTCCTCTCCAGTCCTCGCAGGTCCCCTTTCTTCTTCATCGTTAGGCATTCCGATCCATATGTAGCTTCGGGCTTAATGACTGCGTTCTAATGCCTGCTTTTGGCTTGGATGAATATTGTTCTTTTAGTGAAATGATTTTGTGTAATTCTCTAAGCCAGTTACAGTTTTTTCATCGTTCTTTGTTTGTTGTGTTGTCCAATCCGTTCGGTTGAATATATTCTCCTTGATATTTAAATTTATCAACTCTCTTGATTCTTCCATACTTTTATTTTCATGTATTTCTCCCTATTGTGTCTGAGTTATATATATAGTATTGTCTTCTCATAGGTGATCTTGAGTTCGGTTTTTTCCGATATTTCATGTAATGTTTCCAAATTTAATAATAATTATTAAAATTACGTTTTTCTTATGCGTTATTTACCAATGCATGTGTAAAAATACTTCAAATAAGTGAGATAACGTTAACCAAAGATATATATCGTACAATGCGTTGGAGTGTAAGATACTTCTTCATGAAAAACCATCCGCCAGGACAAAGACAATAAAATAAGTTTTTTGATGAACTTTCAACAAACCTTCTAAAAAAACTTAGGATCAATTAATACTTTTCTCTTTGGGGTGGTCAATTGTAGTTCTTCTGTGCCCTTATCGTTCGCGGTAAAAATGAATTCTTTAATCCATCGATGCTTCATTCTCTTATCCCAAATCTCTATCCAACGACACATTTATGTTACTCACTGCCTTAGTAAAATGATAGTATTACTACATTTTTTTAAATCGCCCTTTGGGGTGACCTATTTCAGAATCAGATTTCGGTTTGAGGGTTAGCTTAATAAAACTATGGATTTGCTCCTATCGTGGTTGATTGATGAAATAAATGTTAGGTTGTGAAAGTAGGAACACTATAAAATATCATCCTCATCCTTATCTAAAGTTAAAGTAGTGGTTATCACATGTTTATAGATTCCTTATGATAATTTGGTAGTCTTCCCTTTTAGATAGGTTGTTTTGGAAGAACGCTGATCCATCAGCCATCCGTTAACCTCCTCCAGCAAGGGACAACCTATAACCACACATAATGATAAACCCATTTTCAAGACTTCATACTTTCTTTTCCCTTCATTTCGTCCAATATCCCTAAACTTTTCCAGCCTAAAAATTCGCTTGCGTAATTTTCTCACCGTTATCAGGGTCTTTAAGATTTCATCGTCAACAAGAGAGCTTTGCATCCACTTTTCCTGCCCCCTTTGGATTTCTCCCAACGGTACTCTCTCCTCTCTCACCATGCCCATTATCATTCCGTTTGTTTACTTACCGTCTATTTCACGTTTCTCATTCTTCTCCGTACTTTCACCTTATAGTCTAATCTTGCTTTATTTAATAAGTCACATGTTGTGCAGTGGTTAAGAAAACTGTAAAAGAAAAAAAATAAAATGCACTTCATGTTCTCGAAGGGATGGATTGATTTTACTGTAATCTCAGTAATTCAGAGTTATTCGGGCCAATTTTGTCTTTTTATTGGAAGATCGCTAGAGACTGGTTTGATCCCATGATGTTCATCAGTCTTGGTCACGATGAGTAGCCTCAATATCTTTTGCAAAGTGTTTAAGTATCTCATTGGAATTTTGAGTGCCTACTGGCCAACGCATGTGCCCGTTAGAAATAATGGATAATGTTACCTAGAAGATGGCTATTTTCCTACTCCGGTGTATCTCAAATTTATTCTCTTTAGAATTTATAATGTTTAAAAAACATTTCTCCATCTACTTTGCACATTCAAATTCAAGATATCCATGACTTTCATGACATGAATAGATTTCATTTTTCCTGCATAGAACGATCCCTGTGATTTTTCTTTTAATGATTCCAGTTCAGCCCGTAGACATATTTTGTCTGCCTATCACCTTCAAACTGGTGTACTTTTAATTCATCAAGCACATGAAATACGATTAAAATTTTAAAAGGGAAAGGTATGTTTGCGCACGACTATCTACTTCATCTCCGCTAGAGGAAATTGCTTCAGAATTAATTACCAAATTGAAGGCAAGCATCGCTTTTCCACGGTCTTATTTAATGTTCTTAGTTAAGTTCACAAATGCAAAGAAGTGTTAATATTTTACTGATCATCTTACAAAACTTGATATTCCGGATCCTTGACGACAAACAGCATTATATGAAAAACGGTGGTTTGGTCGGGAGGCGATAAATCTTAGGATCGAAGGGAGCTGGAACAGAGTCGCGATTAATCTTTTAGCCTAGTATCCGCCATCGGAGCTAGAAAGGTGCTTCGTTCCACGGATGAATAACCGCTCCCGCTTTGGTTCTGAGAAAATACAAGTTTGGTAGGCTACCGATAGATTAGCAGCGTCTAACAGCGAGAAATGGGGATTAAACATCATCGCTTGAGTTGTATGTGTGACAGAAGGTTAACTGTATGTTAATTTACAGTGTAAAGAATGAAAAAAGAAACCATATTCCACTTGTTCATGTCTATTAGGTATCTGATAATTACTTAAATTTAACCCTTCAGTCTATTCTCCGGTGGATCGTGGTTCACTTTGGCTCTGGGTTGTCGTATTTAGGTGGCAGGGATATGTTTGCGGATGAAACATTTGATGGAATTTCCCGAAACCTTATTCCCTGTAGAAATATATATGTATATATATATATATAAATAAATATGGGATAAGAATAAATATTAATAAAACAAAGGTTATGCGATTTTCCAGAAAGAAAAAGGCTAAGCTAAATATTAAAATAGGCGGGGAAAAAATAGAGCAGGTAGGACAGTTTACATATCTCGGAAGTGTTTTGGACCAACACGGTCAAAGTGGTAGGGACGTAAGGAGAAGAATTGCGCTAGGCAAGGAGGCTTTCTCAAGGAGGAGGGAGTTGATGACGGGGACGTTGAGTAGGGATGTTAAGACAAGACTCGTAAAAACTCTGATATGGAGCGTAGCTATGTACGGCACGGAAACGTGGTCGCTGAAGCAAGAGGATAGACGTACATTGGAGGCTTTTGAAATGTGGGTGTGGAGAAGAATGGAAAAGGTGAAATGGACCGAAAGGAAAACAAATGAGGAAGTACTAGAAATGGTGGGGGAGGAGAGGGGTTTGTTGAGAGAAATCCTATGGAGGCAGGAAAAATGGATGAAGGGCGTATTGAGCGGTAGTGGAATGTTGAAGAGGGTAATAGAGGGAAGAATGTTGGGCAAGCGAGGTAAGGGTAGGAACAGGATAGGGATGTTGGACGAGATGAAGGGAGGAAAGAAGTACACCGAGATGAAGAGGGACCTGATATAGATTAGTTTGCTAGGTGGGGAGTCACAAAATGTTTATTTGATAGTTGGGTCCATCCAAAAACCTACCTTAACCGGTAGATTACCTAAAAAAAATATATATATATATAAAGTAAACAAACGGTTATGGTAGGTTTTAGATGGACAAAACTACCAAGTAAATATGTTGTTTCTCCTAACAAAACGCAACCAAACATCGAACTCTACAAGTAGTGCCTGTTGATCTCTGTTTACGTCCTTCCTCTATTCATCCTGTCCAACAACCCTATCCTATTTCTGCTCTTTCCTCATTTGCCTGACATTATCCACTCTATGACCATCTTCAAGACCCCACTGCAGATCAATACGCCCTTCATCCATTTTTCCTTCTTCCTTATGATTTCCCACTAAAAACCCCTTTTCTATATCCATGTGAATGAATGACTATATATAGTATGTATGTATATACATATGCATTCATATATAATTACACACACACACACACACACATATATATATATATATATATATATATGTACATGAGGTTGCTAGGTGAGGAGTTACAAAATGTTTATTTGATAGTCGTCTCCATTCAAAAACCTACCTTAACCAGTAGATTACCTAATAATATATTATATTATTAGGTAATCTACCGTTTAAGGTAGGTTTTTCGGTGGATACAACAATCAAATACACATTGTGTAACTCCCCACCCAGCAAACTATTCTATATCAGGTCGCTCTTCATCTCGGTGTACTTCTTTCCTCCCTTCATCCCGTCCAACATACCTATCCTGTTCCTGCCCTTACCTCGCTTACCCAACATTCTCCCATTTATTACCCTCTTATACATTCCACTACCGCTCAATACGCCTTTCATCCATTTTTCCTGCCTCCATAGGATTTCTCTCAACAAACCCCTCACCTCACCCACCATCTCTAGTACTTCCTCATTTGTTTTCCTTTCGGTCCATTTCACCTTCTCCATTCTTCTCCACACCCACATTTCAAAAGCCTCCAATCTACGTCTATCCTCCTGCTTCAGTGACCACGTTTCTGCGCCGTACGTAGCTACGCTCCATATCAGAGTTTTTACGAGTCTTGTCCTAACATCCCTACTCAACATCCCCGTCATCAACTCCCTCCTCCTTGAGAAAGCCTCCTTGCCTAGCGCAATTCTTCTCCTTACGTCCCTACCACTTTGACCGTATTGGTCCAAAACACATCCTAGATATGTAAATTGCTCTACCTGCTCTATTTTTCCCCGCCTATTTTAATATTTAGCTTAGCCTTTTTCTTTCTGGAAAATCGCATAACCTTTGTTTTATTAATGTTGATTCTCATCCCATATTTATCGCACTAAAACTCCAATTCACTCAGTAATGCTTGCAACCCCTTGGCCGACTGAGCCACTAATGCTTGGTCATCAGCAAACCTAACCGATTTTACGAATTCCCCTCCGACTTTCATTCCTGCCTCCAGTTCTCCCCATGCCTCTTTAATCATTTCCTCCACATATACGTTGAACAGCACCGGTGACAATGGGCAACCCTGCCTTACCCCTCTCCCTAACACTGCCCATCCGGACTCTCCGTTCCCCACTCGCACCTGAGCAGTCTGAGACATGTACAGGTTGCGGATGAGTCTCCTGGCCCTCAAATCCATTCCTATTTTATGCAATACACGCATTCATTCTTCCCAATTCACTCTGTCCAACGCTTTTTCGAAATCTACAAAACAGGCAAAAACGTCCTGATTGTGTTCTATATTCCTCTGAATTAGTGATCTCATTACTGCAATGGCATCACGCGTACCTCTTCCCTTCCTAAACCCAAACTAATCATCCCCTAAGTAATCATTTGCCTTACTCTCTATCCTTTTGTTGATGATCCTGAGAATAACTTTAGCTGCGAGGGATATCAAACTTATTGTTCTGTAATCCTCACATGATATAGCCTTCGTCTTTTTTGGTATAGGAACTAGCACCGATCTCACAAAATCTTCCGGCCAGATTCCTTCTTCATAGATACTACGAATCAGTCCATATATGGCCTTCTTCCCACATTTTCGTAAACATTTCAACAGTTCTACAGGTATGTTGTCCACCCCCACGGCCTTATTTCCTTTCATCTCCTTTAATGCCCTTTCTATTTCATCGTCGAGTATGCCTGGACATAAGCTATCTTCTTCTACGTCATGTTCCTTTTCTATGTCTAACCTTGTCGGCCTAAGTTCTTTACCATACAGTGTTTCTATATATTCCTTCCATCTCTCTTGGATTTTTCCTGGTTCATCTATTATCTTACCCTATTTATCTTTAACTGTTAGCACAGATCTTGCCTTCTTACTTCCCGATAATAACTTAACCTTGCTGTATAGAGCTCCAATTTCACCCTCCTTCTGTAAACTATCCATATCCTCGCGTTGCGTTTTCCACCATTCTTCTTTTGCTTTATTTGTGGCCCTTCTCAATTTATTGTTTAACTCTTTGTACTTCATTTTACCTAACTCTGTGTTTACATTTTTCCATCTTCTCCTCTCATCCATCTTTGCAATCATCTCATCCGTTACCCATGGTTTCCTTATTCTTTTCCCGTTAACGGTTCCTATAGTGTCTTTAGCGGCTTCCAATATCCCTTTCTTGATACATTCCCATTTTACTTTGATAGTATTCAGTCCTTTACCGTCATCCATCATTTTCTCTACAGCCTGCTGATACTCCTTCCTCGTTAGTCCATTTAATGCTTCTAAATTCCATTTCCGAACCCGACGCCCTTGCCTTATCTTCTTGAAACGAATGTTACATTTCATAACAACTAAATTGTGGTCAGAGTCCGCATCCGCTCCTGGGAAACTGTGCGAATTTATCACACTGTTCCTAAACCTGTGCCTAACCATAATATAATCTAACTGATACCTTTCTGAGTCACCTGGCATTTTCCATGTATACCTACGCCTTTTGTGGTGTCTAAACCATGTGTTGGTGATGATTAACCCCTGCCTCCTGCAGAATTCAATTGCTTTCTCCCCGCGTTCATTCCTCGTGCCGAACCCATAGTCACCCACCTCACTCCCATCTCTTCCTTCGCCTACCGTCGCATTCCTATCCCCCATCACTATCAAATGTTTCCCTGCAGGAACACTCGCAATGATATCCTCTAACTCATCGTACATCCTATCGACTTCTTCCTTCTTGTGTTTGCTCGGTGGCATGTATACCTGAATAATGACCAAGTTCGTCGGCTCTGCTTTAATCTCTACGAGTAAAATTCTATCTGTCGCTTGCTCTATGTTGACTACGCTTCTTCCTACCCCTTTATTTAAAATTACGGCCACCCCTCGTTGGCTCTCGTCCCCGCCGCTGTGTATCACTCTATAATTGTCACTCCAGTAATCCCCGCTATCCTTTCATCTCACCTCGCAGAGACCTAAAACATCTATATTACCTCTTTCCATCTCTCGCTTAATATTTTCTAATTTGCCTCTCCTTAACATTGTCCTGACGTTCCAGGTTCCTATTCTAACTACTTTCGTCTTCTTCTGAGTCTTCTGTCCTGCTGCAGTTATTTCTTCCCTGCAAGGGTTTCGTGTGATGACGACCGCGGAAGCCTTGCCTCCCCCGCTGCCGGGCACGACACACGGGTCTCGGGCCGAGTCCCGCAGTTTCCAGGACTCGATTTCTGTTTTGCGTCCATCATTATTTTCTTGGGAATGATAATTGAGGTGGTTATATATATTATATAATTAGGTTATATACCGGTTAAGGTAGGTTTTTGAATGGAGACAACTAACTATGTTTTTCGCTAACTTGTGTGTGTATATATATATACACACACATGTTAGCGAAAAACGTAGTTTTAAACAAATATTAATTTACTTACTCTAGAAGTTCTTGCGTATAATAATAGGAGGGAATAAAAATTCGTTGCCGTGACCATCAGAGTCAAATTCTCAGTTGTTTCGTTAATTAAAACGTTAAAACTGAAATGAACTCCCAATCTGCACATCAATAGTGTTCAACGTCAGGGAACTGGAATATTTGTGAAAATATGAGAAAGTAATAAACATGGAAGAATACGTGGAAAAACGAAAACAGACCCTTTTGCCGTTCTACGTGAAATTGTCGTATTTTTCCCTCCGCGTTAATTCGCCTACACAGCCGCTACGTTTTGTTCCGCTGAGCACACACACACGATTGCCAATTAGTACCTACAGGACGAGAGGTTTGAAAGCTGCCCTCCCCCTTTCCTAAAACCTGACAGTTCTTTCTTCTTCAATGAATATCAGCGGGTCATAAATGTCTGCCTGCGGTGGTCTTTCGGTAATCCCACGACGTCGTAACACGAAAACCGAATTCTTTTCCGGGGAAATTAATTCACCGCCTTCGATAATTTTTCCGTTTTTTTTTTAACTTTTGACGACCTTATTTTCCGTTTGCCACTATTTCTCTTCGAGGCAACCACTGAGGAGTAATTATGTCCGAAGCGTTATCGGCGAGAGACGAGATGGAGCAAAGGGTATGGGAAGAGAATATAGGGGGCGGAAGTAAGAAAGAAGGAGAGAGAGATAGAATGAGAGGTATGGGTAAGTGCTTTGTTTTTGCAGCTAACCCGATTTTCCCCTCCTGCCGTCATCTCCACCTTCTCCATCCCCTCTCTGAACCTCTCCTCCTTTTCAGTTCGACGCCCATACTCACCCTTTCCCGAAAAAGCGTTTCTCTCTCCGCACGAGTTTTGCGGGCAGCCCGCCTCACTGCATCCACCCCGACAGCGTCCTCCTCCCACGACCTAAGTAGTTTCCCGGAGCGTCGAGTGTTTTCCCTTTTCTCTCTCTCTCTATCTCCTTCCCCTCCCCTCTCTCGCCTTTTTAATTATCTGAAGTGTTTGGGTCCGCTTCGCGTTCGCTTTTTGTCGGGCGGTGGCTGAGAGAGTTTAATTAAGGGTCCCGCCTACACACAACAACGACGAGGGAAATTGATTTTCTTGTTTTTTATTTATACATTTTTTTTCTTTTCGATCTTAAACCTTCCGCTCCACGCACACACAACACACAAGCATACCAATTTATTTTTTTATACATATAGTTATTTTTTTGCGTGTTTAGGACTCTGGATGAGAAAAAGTGTTCGTCATACAGCCACCTGGTCCGGTGGATAGAGTTATCAATCCGCCTGCCTCCGGTGATTCCAGGTTTGAAACTTGTGTGATGCGTCTGGACACTCACGGTTTATCTTGAGATTTTTTAGTATCTGGGTATCAAAACTTACTCGTGATGCATATCTGATAAAGGGAAATGATCTGGGTAATGTTTTAAAATGTGTGTGTCACCCTCATTCGTCTGAATGAACTTTGGATTTTGATTGTTTACTGCCTAAAATATGTTTTCTTTGACAAAACAAAAGAGTAGGAGAAATTACCAATATTACGTCGAATCTATCGGCTTTTAATGGAGTCAATTTATTTGTCTTCCATTTTTTTAGTCGTATTCATTGGATGCGATTAATTATAGGTATACACCTTCGTAAATGGTTATGTGAAAGCAAAAATGTTTACTCTCAATTTTTTATATTTAAATTCATTCACGAATGCTAATGTGTTATGAATCGACACGAATCGTTGCTCGGCGACATTCATTAAGTCAACTCTCAAATAGTTTTCTAGTATTGTTTTATGGATAACAGTCTATTGTAAGTTTCTAATGATTCATAATAAAACCTTCCTGGGAATTATTCCTCATACCAAAAGCGATTATGAACGCATGACGTCTCTGAGCTACAATGTTTGATCTAATCATTTATTTTATGCCCAAGCAAGTGGAGGTAGTTTCACATATTTCTTAAAGGGGTAGAGAATGATCGTGACGCCATACTGGATTATCAATGAAACTTATGGCACATGCGAGTTACATTTTGAGCTAACAATATGACAAACTGGAGTATTTTGCGTGATATTGTAAGTAAACAATGTTTGATCATTCTTTGTTGAACCGTATTCCTATTTAGTGTATTTATAATAATATATATAAATAAATATATGTATACATAGCATGGCATAAGTTTCATTGATAATCCAGTATGGCGTCACGACTATTCTCTACCCCTTTTACAAATTTGTAAAACAACAATAAAAAATATACATATATATATATATATATATATGTATGTATATATAGTATATTTATATATATATTTATATAAATATACTATTATACAATATATGAATACTATACTATATAAACTATTCTATATATATATATACAGTTCAAAACGCCAATATTCCTGCATGAAATGAAAATTACTTTCTATACTGTTGCCCACGAAACAAGCCTTCCATACTTCCCCGTTTCCGCGATTCCATGGCAAACACAACGCGTGTGTTACCTCGTTACTTCCCTCCCGGATCTGTACGTGGCTTTTCTACTTCAGGGTGCTTATTTAATTGGAAAATACGGCTGAGAAGCCCCAGTATCCGGAAACCCGAACGCAAATATTTTCTCATTTCAAAATTCTTAGAACGGGGATAGTGTACTCATCTATCTTTACACGTACCGACTTCAATCTTCGCCCGTTTCTTCACCTTAGACCGTTCTCTTTTTCTTAGCATTCCTTATTTCTTTAATCTTGTTGTAAAACAACCTTACCCTGCCCCTTCGTGACCTAGAGTTCACCGATGTAAAGCCGGTGGCTCATATAATGTATTCCTGTGTAGCGTTGCGAAATTGTGTCATCTGTTTGTTATTTACAGGACATTTTGTGACTTTTTCCAAATATATTACATAAAATAAGTTTTAATAACTTTCTGCGGCTAAGACAATTTTTTCCTCTTTTCGTTTTATGGAAATAAATTAAATAATTTTTTTATCATTAATAAAGACATTGGTGTATACATTTTTAGTCACTCTTGTATTTTTACACTATGTTACTTTATTTTGTAATACGATACGCCGTTCAAAGTATTCAATTCGATTCAATATTCAACTTTTAGTAGTATTTCATTTGGACATAATTTCATTGATTATGAATAATTATCCCTCTTTGTATTAAAAAGTTTACTTTTATATTTGTATTTATGGCTTATATTTATCCGTCATCATCAATTTTACGAGGACTTAAGGATAGAAATATTATTTTCCTCTTCACATTGCGAAAAGGACCACTTTTGTATGGTATTGATTTTTTAATCGGTAATATGCTACAGAAAAGAAAATGTTATTGATGAAATATGAAGAAGGCTTTGTGGTATTAGCGCATTTTACGATAAGTGTGTGTGAAATCGAACGAAAATAGATACGAGACGATCGTATGAAATTGGTGAGGTCCAAATGGAAATGCTAGGTTAACTTAAAAATGCGATGTGGATTAGTTCATAAAATACAGATATTGGAGATATTAAATGGTTTCATATTATAAAGAGCGTAAAATAAAGAACTTATTAAGCCAAAGAAGAATTTTCAACGATGAGGAAATCTATGCAAAAAAAGGACTTAATTCTAGTTACAAGGAAGAGATTCTCAAAGAATTTAATTTGAAGGTAAGCATTTTTCCAAAGCGTTCCCTCTGAGGAATGCAACATTCCGGAAACCAGGGCTCATGTTCCTAAGAGGGTATGAGCATTGATGAAAATTTGAGAAATAGTAAAAAGCAACAAGCTCTCTGTCAAGGTATTGAAAGTCTGTTTTTACTGTTTGTGCCAAAATATCAAGACTGATAGAAGCAGAGAGTATATGAATGTTTGACGGATTTTAGGTGAAGGAGGGAGTTCAAATTAAACAGGTATTATGGATAGAACGTACACGTATACTTGATACTTGAGTGTAAATAACAGAATATACCCATATTATATATATATATATATATATATATATATATATATATATATATATATATATATATATATATATATATGTACGGCGCGGAAACGTGGTCGCTGAAGCAGGAGGATAGACGTAGATTGGAGGCTTTTGAAATGTGGGTGTGGAGAAGAATGGAGAAGGTGAAATGGACAGAAAGGAAAACAAATGAGGAAGTACTAGAAATGGTGGGGGAGGAGAGGGGTTTGTTGAGAGAAATCCTATGGAGGCAGGAAAAATGGATGAAAGGCGTATTGAGCGGTAGTGGAATGTTGAAGAGAGTAATAGAGGGGAGAATGTTGGGCAAGCGAGGTAAGGGCAGGAACAGGATAGGGATGTTGGACGGGATGAAGGGAGGAAGGAAGTACACCGAGATGAAGAGGGACCTGATATAGATTAGTTTGCTAGGTGGGGAGTCACAAAATGTTTACTTGATAGTTGTGTCCATCCAAAAACCTACCTTAACCGGTAGATTACCTAATAATAATAATAATATATATATATATATATATATATATATATATATATATATATATATATATATATATATATATATATATATATATATATATATATATAGATGATGCGGAAGTACTCACGAGAGCAATATAACTGTTGAACGGCACAATAGAATACAGAATAAAACAGATAACACGTAAAAAGACACACCGAGGCCTTCTTCAGGTCAGACTCTCAGTGAGTCTGACCTAAAGAAGGCCTCGGAGTAGGCCGAAAGCTTAAATCATCTACAGTGTGAGTGTCTTTTTACGTGTTATCTGTTTTATTCTCTGTTCTATTGTGCCGTCCAAAAGTTATATATATAATATATATATAATACGAATATCATCTACAGTGTGAGTGTCTTTTTACGTGTTATCTGTTTTATTCTGTGTTCTATTGTGCCGTCCAAAAGTTATATATATAATATATATATAATACGAATAAGGAAATATTTTTAAATTTGTGATCTGCTCAAATCCGCCTTCCCCACATTTCCTGTGTTGCTCTTTTATGTGTGTTCTTTTATATCTATATATATATATATATATATTACATTGATCAAAAAGTTCCCGGAATAACCACCGTGTGGCGCTCCCATCGTTCCGATTTGAGTTCTGTTTTTTTTGTTAAATTGGTACATCTGTTGTTGATATTCCCTTTAAATCTTAGTGTCATAACTTGACATTTGCAAAAGTTACGTAGCCAAGAGTACATCTATCTCTGTGTGTGTTGGCGATTTTTTACAATTGCAGAAATGGATTTAAATTTGCAACAACGAACTTGTATTAAATTTTGCGTAAAAAACGGATTTAGTGGCGCACGGACGTTGGAAATGTTGAAAAAGTGTTTCGGCAACGATTCTCTAAAAAAACGGTCGTTTACCAGTGGCACGAGCGGTTCAGAAGTGGTCGTGAGTCAATCGAAGATGATGAACGCAGTGGCAGACCATCGACATCGAAAGTCGGTGAAAAAATTGATAAAGTAAAAGAAATGTTGGTCAATAACCGCAAATTAACCATCAGAGAAATAGCGGAGGACTTGAACATTGCCTATGGATCCGCCCAAGACATTGTGGTTAATGATTTGGGTTTCCGTCGTGTAGCAGCAAAGTTGGTGCCAAAAGACCTCAATTTCATGCAAAAAAAGAGACCGTGTTGACGTCGCAAAAGACATGATTTATGGGTTTACGAGTACGACACGCAATCCAGACATCAGGCAAGTGAATGGCGTTCACCAAATGAGCCGAGACCAAAAAAAACCAAGTCGTTTTCAGTCAAAAAAGAAGGCAATGCTGACGGTTTTCATGGATTACAACGGTGTAGTGCATCATGAATTTTTGCCAGAAGGCCAGACAGTAAACAAAGAGTATTATTTGGGCGTTATGAGACGTTTGCGTGAAGCAATTCGCCGAAAGATACCAGGAATCGTCGCACAGTGCGTCGAGACCGTCGCACAGGGCTATCATTATTCGTAATTTTTTGACGAAAAATGCAACAAATACCATCCAACAGCCACCGAATTCACCTGATTTGGCTCCCTGTGACTTCTTTCTGTTCAATCAAGTTAAAAAACCATTACGGGGAACGCGTTTTAGCAGCCGAAAGGTATCTAACTGATACCTTTCTGAGTCACCTGGCATTTTCCATGTATACCTACGCCTTTTGTGGTGTCTAAACCATGTGTTAGTGATGACTAACCCCTGTCTCCTGCAGAAATCAATTGCTTTCTCCCCGCGTTCATTCCTCGTGCCTAACCCATAGTCCCCCACCTCACCATCATCTCTTCCTTCGCCTACCGTCGCATTCCAATCCCCCATCACTATCAAATGTTTCCCTACAGGAACACTCGCGATGATATCCTCTAACTCATCATACATCCTATCGACTTCTTCCTCCTTGTGGTTGCTCGGTGGCATATATATATATATATATATATATATATATATATATATATATATATATATATATATATATATATATTCAATCACATAAATACAAATATTAGGATAAGTCCTATCCCTTCTCCTAATGCGCAAAATAAGGAAATTGTATTGTATTTTTCTACAATGAAGCAGCCAAATCTTTTGCAAGAGAAATGAAGAATGGAATAAACTGTTAAATGGTCTATAAGAAGGATATCCTTTAGGATTTTTCACATACCGTATGAACCACAAATTGTCCAAAAATTATCATAGATAAATAGATGGTTATTAATAATAATTAATAGCTCAGTTGCTGTAGCAATATATAATATTTTGGGTCGTTTTTTCTGCAAAATGCTCATTTGAAATTAATATATTCTTTACAATATTAATTTTCTATGTAGGTCTTGGAAAGATTGCTCCAATTTTTAGGTCGGCTCTCGTCAGCTAAAATAACTTTTAGAGGTGATGCTTTTAATTTATTAGGGGCAACACTGACAGGATTATTTAATCGTCCCAGTTAGCAAAACCAATTCCCTTCTATTTTGATCTTATTTTTAACCCATACGTTCATAGGAGTTTGATTTATTAAGTGTCCTTGAGTTGTGATATATTATATTCTATCAGTAATGTTAGTTACATTTTTCTGAGCGCGGCGTATCTAAAATCTCTAAAGTGAACATGAGTGAATTATTGCTGCATTTTCTCTTCCCAATTCCTCATGGAAATAAACCCTATTCCTCACAAAAAAGGCAAAAAAAATAAATTTAGCGTGTTGGTATTAGAAGTGTGCGTAGAACATCTATTACACGATATTTATTATGGCAATCTATGAAAAGAACAAAACCTATTTACATAGAATATTTCTTAATGATTAAAATTGAATTTAAATATACAAGGAACGTAGCTACGGTCGTGAATCAATGTAAACAAAAACTACCGGGACCGTAAACTTGAATGGCACTGAATAATAATAATAAATAATAATTAATAAATAAAGTAATAATAGTAATAAATTTAAATAAATAAATAATTATAATAAAACACCAATCACACCCAAAAATTCGAAACAAATAATTAAAGAAATATAATAATAATAAAATAAATAAAAAAACAATAAAACAAACTTACAACCACTCGATCACTAGCGTGAGTTACGAAATAAATTTTACTCTCGTGAATCACATTCACACACACACTCAGGGTTTGCAAAGATCCCTTCTATGTCAGTGACCCGTCAGTCACACAAATAAATGATATCTCAATCTTCAAGATATAATTGGACATAGCAGAGGAGTAGCGTCATGGATGTCCTTTTAGGATAGGCGTAGATTTTGGAGCTTTTTAGGGGTGGGTGTGCAGAAGAATAATTAGGGTAAGTTGAAGAGCTAGTAATACAAACCAATAAATTGGGAAGAGTGAAGAGAGTAAGTGCCGATGATAAATTTGAAGAAGGTAGAGAATGTTGGTGCAGGTCATATTGAAGGATAGTGGAATTCTACAGATCATGATAATATAAGGGAAAATTGTCAATAGTTCCTGGCAGTTAAAGAAAGAAAAAAGGCCTCTTCGTCAACTTTTAGGCAGGTGAAAATCGTGGAGAAATGAAGAAGAAAATAATGCAGGAGAAACGAAAGAGTAATACGTTTGTAATACGTAGCAGATAATGGTTGTTTGTGACCTTAAAACTGACCGTAATTAGACGTAATATCTTGAATAGATATTCATGAAATAAGTGCGTATCATTCATATTACGTGATAGCTAATTAATGCAGTTCTCTGCTGGTGAATTAGAGTGTTCGTTTTTCTAGCTAGACACGAAGATATTTGTATCTACGTATTAAAGTCGTACTGTTTTAGTCCATCCGAGCAGGCATTGAGGGATCCGGGTTCGAATCTTGGTCAAGACGAATGGTTTTTACACTATAAAATTTGTGCATTGAAATGCATAATAGTGGATGGAATTCGTACTGTTTCACCTTATAATTTGCCATTTTGTAATGTTTTAGGCTTAAATAATTACTTATTACAGCAAAAAAAGCAAACAAATTAAATTTCTATTTTGCTTTTTTTTACTTGTATTCAAGGCCTTTTACCTACACGTGTTTAAGCCCTCTTTATGAAGATCGGAGAAAAAAGGGCATAGGATTGCATCCGCCTGTTGACTAGGTATTCCGGTTTTACGCTCCCTTTGATATAAAAGGATTGGGTGGGGGAAGCTTACGTCTATTTTAGCTGGATGCCTCATAAGATTCCAGAGTGTTACACAGTCTAACGCCCACTTGTCGGGAGGAATTTGGAATGTTATTGACGGATGCTCTGCGGTTATTCGGCTCTTAAGCTATCCAAATTATTGATTCAAATCCAGCCAGGCATACGCTCTGTTGCAACCGCGCTTTGGAAAAGCATACTCCGATATTTAAAGATTGCTTCACTTATATTTATAACGCTTAATCAGGTGAGTGGAATATGTATATATAAATATATATATATTATAATATATATATATATATTATATAATATATTATATAATATATTTATATATATATTCCAGCAACCTACTCTAAATAGGAACAGAACTCAGTTCTATTCCTAACTCCTCTTGAGAAAGGTGGTTGCACCACCGAAAATTCGAGACCCAGTGAGTCCGTCTTTTATGTGTTTCTGTGTTTGTGTCGACAAGTCCATTTACATTATATATGTATATAAAAACACAATAATCAACCCGAAATTCGGTGTAGTAGGAGGTGGTAGAGCTCACCCATGTACCAAGCCCGACGGCGTGTGAATATTCACACATAAGGGTAGGGGGGCCAGTTTCTTTCCCTGTGCCGGTTATGGTTTCCCAGGAAGATCTGGTACCCCAAAAATCAACTAGCTTGGGTGGAGCTGCAGGTGCCCAAAGTGCCTTACCTGGGAATCGAACCCGGGACCCTCCAGTTGGTAGTCCAACGCTCTACCCGCTAGACCCCCGCGACCCGCATATATATATATATATATATATATATATATATATATATATATATATATATATATATATATATATATATATTAAGATTATTACCGACTGGCGGTGTACAACGCAAAAAACATGAGAAACTGAAAAATGAAAAATGCAACAGTGCGTATTGTTAAAGAACTGCGTGGTTTCTGCGGATTTGTCACGAAATTTCTAATGTATAGTATGTACGCAGTAGTCATCGGTAATCGCCCAGGAAATAATTCGGCTCGATGGAATGGCCATATTAATAACACTCTGCAATGAATTTCTAAACCTTCACACCTTCATTTAACCCTAGGGTTTCGCGCGGGAACGAAATATTAATCGCCCTGGGAGCATTCTGGTGGGATATTCCCCCAAAACCGAAACCCGTGCTGACCGACTCTCCCCGGGAAGTGAAAAAACTCTACATCTCTCACCCCTCCTGGCCGACTCCCAGTCTTTTTTTATCCCCCTCACCTCTCTCTCTCTCTCACACCCTCTCTCTTTTTCTCTTTCTGTACCACCTGCGTTCTCTCCTGCCGCCGTGCGTCTTGAAGGATTTAAGACCGAAATATTCAATCCGTATCCCTCCCCTACATCCTGGATAGCTTCGAATCTTTATCGTCGTCCTCAATTACATTTTTCCCCGAGGCTGCATCCCGAGCCAGGCTTAAGGTAGAGTTCCAATCGCCACGCTCCCGTAATCCCCGTGCGGTAGCGGTGGTTCGAGCCGTGTTATTCCGAGGTCGTTCCCAAGCCCTTTCACTTCCACCGCACGTGCGCGCGCGACCTTCGTTTCAATTTGCATTGATACTAAGTCGGCCCATTATCAACACCCCGTTATTCACCGGCATATGCAGGCACTCACAATTTTTTAAAAATAATCTTTAAATTCTGTTCATGTTCCATCATTGCCAGTGAACATTGTTAGGCTTTCTGAAACCTTGAAATTTTATTAATCGAGCCTTTGATTTTTGAGTGGTAAAACCTAGCTGTCCGCGGATTTTAAAATAGATAACGAAAAGGAGGAGGGCATGGTGAAAAAAATCACGACGTCGATATTAACAAAGAATATAGCTCCACAAAGACCACAGTTCAAATGAGAATTTTTGCTTCGAAATGATTTGTACGAAAAGTGAAGAATCAGGCGTGATATTGTGGAATCGAGACATAATGAAAACTTCGTTGCAATTTTCCACAGTTAAAACTTTATTGCCGACCATGGTTTCGATACACTGTATCATCTTCAGGTGATACAGTGTATCGAAACCATGGTCGGCAATAAAGTTTTAACTGCGGAAAATTGTAACGAAGTTTTCATTATGAAATGATTTGTATTTGATAGTCCGAAGCTGAATCTAAATATAATTCATTATTTTATTTTATGAATACTTGCAACCAGAATAATTGGTTCAAGTACTTAATAAGAGCTGGATATGGGAGTATGAGTTGATGGAGAGTTCATAAAGTTATACACAGAATTACAATCATTTCTGAGCTCGTTATAATATCAGTGTAATGTTCATGGGATGAAAATCAATTTAAATAGCAAAACATTATCCGTTGTTGCAGGTTTAGGAAGGCTAATTTTAAAAGTAAAACTGTAGGACAAAAATAGGCCAGGTAGTGTTCAGTTACGTAGGAAGTGTTTTGAACGAAGATACGATGTTTTGAACGATACTCGTACTTTCCCTTCCTCGGCCTCGATTCCCAACATTCTCTCCTCAATTACCGTCTTCAGCATCGTGTCTCAATATATCCTGAATCCTGTTTATCTTGCCTTCTTCAAATTTCCCCCAATCGATTTACGCTATTATTATATCATAAGCGTATATTTTTCCTTACCGTTTTCAATTTCAGTTGGAAATTTCTTCTCTGATTCTGTTATTATCGAATGCTTTTTACATTACAACACAATTTACAAATATGTTCCAGTTGGTAGCAGTTCATTTTTGAGTAACTGCGTCAACCATTGTAAGAGTAAATAATGCCAGAATTGTAAAAATATTTTCAAGACTGGTAATATACCTTAGGATGTTTAAAAATGAGGGCACGAACTAAATAATGGATGAATTTGATTAAAGATAATGGAGTAGGAAATGTGCACCAATATACTTACAAGTATGTGGATAAAATAGTCAAAATTCACGAGTTTGCATAGAATAAGTGAAAACCAGGTTATATTAAACATTAGGAATGGCAATGAAACGACATAAAAAAACTACATGACTCTATACCAGGGATCCAATAATTTTTTTTACTATAATTGCCCTCAAGATATAGAAAAATTTAGATTACTAGAGGAATTCTGTTGAGAATCACTCACAAAGTAAACATTGATTGCAGATTTAATCTCTTGCAGCAATTAAAAGCAGACTTCTTCAGCAATAATTCTGAAAATCGGTTATTAAATCCATCATACTATGGTAGGAGATATCATCTGTAGAACCGATTGATATAAGATGCCAATTTTCTCGCAAACGTGATCAGAATAAATGTTTCTCACCGCGCTAGTGAACGAAAGTTATTATTCTTTTATCATTCCAAGCAGCATGGAAGACTGTCAATATTATAAGTTTGTTTTTATTCATGGAACTCTAACACCTACTCTCTTACGCGAACAGAAGTATGTCGACCTTAGATACCGCGATTCGTGTACTCGTAGTTTTCTTAATCTACATTAACTAAATTATTTTACCTTAATATTGTAGCTAAAAAAATAAGGAAGTTCAATTTTTGTGTTTATTGCCTGGCGTTGAATCAGCCCCTGCCACGCACCTCAGCCGTGGCTTACAAGGTACAATACAGATGTAGCTTTATTATTGGTGTAGTGTTGCTTTATTATTACTCATAGTAGATGAAAAAAATATTCATAAATGACTTTTATACTCGCCGGAACGCATCTTACATGCGTTGAAGAATGATGGGGATTAGACGTCGACGAGTGTTTCCCATTTCTTTTTTATCCCTCCTTCTTAATAGTGAATGACGTTTATCTCCTTCACAATCTCTCGCCTTTTTATCTTTCTAGGACTACTGTAATAGTTAAATTTTATCCCAGGACCTTAAAACGCTGTTTTCTTGGAGAGGACATTTAGCTCTTCATCTATGAAAGCTCTGGGTAGTAGAACTATGAAGACGTGCCTATTTTTTGGCATATGGTAGCATTTAATTCCATGGCCCACGACTATAAAGCTTTAATTTTGTAGTAATTTATTACTCGTCGGTTTACGAACAGTTAAAAGGAAGTATGTTTCTTTTTTAAGAAACTTCTGAACCTAAATTTCCGTCAAGATATCGTTGATACACATCTTTTATAAATTCAAGAAGATAACATTGGCAGAATGAGGCATTTCTACATCTACAAAATATCCTGCAAACCGCCGCAGGGTGAATGTGAAGCTTACTCATTCACTTGGTAATACGTTACCTCAAATTAAAAACACTTGTGCAATTACAATTGTTCACTTCAAATTACACGAATACTTCATTACTGACCGTAATGTATGTAGAAAGTTTAATTTTTCTCAATTTATGTAACGAAAATAGTTTTAAACAAATAAAGTTTTTTGCGATATTTTTTCCGAAAACACTTCATTCTCTTTTGACAAATTCTTTTAATTAAAACGTCTCGACGAATTCGCAAAAATGAATTTATCTGAGGCTATTTGCCTGAATTGGTTATGTTGCGAAAGTACCCTGGACTTAAGAGGCGGTCGTGAACCCGACAAAGAAAGGATAAAACTTTTATTTGGGTGAAATTCCCGATTAAAAGGGATTTGGACTGATAATTCTGAGCGTGTTAATGTAAAAATGATATTATACCACTCAGTCCGTTCAACGTTAAGAAGGGTCGTATTTATACGTATACATAAGTAATCTTTACGCACATTTTCCTAAGTTTATTAAAGCAGTAGTATCTAAGCAGAAATAATTAGTGAAGTTAACGTGTGACGAATGTTTTCGTAGTTAAATCTGAAATGTGCGAAAAACATAATCTTAACTTTGAAAGGATAATACTCAAGCTTTATATTTTTAATTTTATTTAATGAAAATCGGTCATGGTTTCCATACACGAGATAATTCTCAAGTTATCACAACATATTGTAAATGACAAGATTTTCGACAACAAAAGAAGGGGGAAAAAAGATGTAAAAGGAGCGAGAAAGTGAAAGAAGGATTGTTGGAAAGGAAATAATGCCTTTAAAGATTGAATAATGTTTTTGCAAAAGTACATTGACTGATAATGTGAGACAATGTGTGTTAAACACACAATTAGGAGGAAACCTCAGCGTGATGACCAACTAGCCTTTTGAGAAGTTGAGTGGGAGCACGTACAGATGTGTACGGGCCAATTGGAAAGAGATGAATAGGAATTGTACTCGTATCATCATCATTACACGAGAGTAGTCTAAACGTTTCCAACCTGACGAATGAATGAGAAATTTTTTTCTTCAAATTTTAATTTTCAACATTCTCCTTTAAGGTCCATACGGTCACATTTCATACTATCTACTGCTATGATTATAATTGGTAGTGTACCGTTTAATGTAGACTCTGAATGGACACAAACTAATCATTGCTGCATTATGTAGCATCTTATAACAAAATATAACCTGAAACCCAGCACATCATTTAACTATTAACCATCCTCTATTGAAACATTTATTTTCAGCATCCACCTTCTCGGCCTCTTTTGGTTTTGTCGCAACAATCCTCTCTCCTTCTCCACCTTGACTGAGGGTCAATTCAAGATTTTTAATTGTTACACACTTTTTTAAGATGGTGCTTTACTCTTCTTTCTTAAATATTCCATTCAAATTTCGATTTTTTAGTATTGATATTTATCTTTATATGCGGGAAGAAGGCCCTATATGGACTGATTCGTAGTATGTATGATGAAGGAATCTTGCCGGAAGATTTTGTGAGATCGGTGTTAGTCCCTATTCCAAAAAAAGGCAAAGGCTATATCATGTGACGATTACAGAACAATAAGTTTGATATCCCACGCAGCTAAAGTTATTCTCAGGATCATCAACAATAGGATAGAGAGTAAGTCAAATAATTACTTAGGGGATGTTCAGTTTGGGTGTAGGAAAGGAAGAGGTACGCGTGATGCCATTGCAGTAATGAGATCACTAATCGAGAGGAATATAGAATACAATCAGGACGTTTTTGCCTGTTTTGTAGGTTTCGAAAAAGCGTTGGATAGAGTGAATTGGGAAAAATTGATGCGTGTATTGCAGAAAATAGGAGTGGATTGGAGGGAAAGGGGGGTGATCCGCAACCTGTACATGTCTCAGACGGCTCAGGCGCGAGTGGGGAACGGAGAGTCCGGATGGGCGGTGTTAGAAAGAGGTGTAAGGCAGGGTTGCCCATTGTCACCGGTGCTGTTCAACGTATATGTAGAGGAAATGATTAAAGAGGCATGGGGAGAACTGGAGGTAGGAAGAAAAGTCGGAGGGGAATTCGTAAAATCGGTTAGGTTTGCTGATGACCATCATTAGTAGCTCAGTCAGCCAAGGGGTTGCAAGCATCGTTGAGTGAATTGGAGGTTCAGTGCGATAAATATGGGATGAAAATCAATATTAATAAAACAAAGGTTATGCGATTTTCCAGAAAGAAAAAGGCTAAGCGAAATATTAAAATAGGCGGGGAAAAATAGAGCAGGTAGAAAAGTTTACATATCTCGGTAGTGTTTTGGACCAATACAGTCAAAGTGGTAGGGACGTAAGGAGAAGAATTGCGCTAGGCAAGGAGGCTTTCTCAAGGAGGAGGCGTTGATGACGGAGACGTTGAGTACGGAGTTTAAGACAAGACTCGTAAAAACTCCGATATGGAGCGTAGCTATGTACGGCGCGGAAACGTGGTCACTGAAGCAGGAGGATAGACGTAGATTGGAGGCTTTTGAAATGTGGGTGTGGAGAAGAATGGAGAAAGTGAAATGGACCGAAAGGAAAGAAATGAGGAAGTACTAGAGATGGTGGGTGAGGAGAGGTGTTTGTTGAGAGAAATCCTATGGAGGCAGGAAAAATGGATGAAAGGCGTATTGAGCGGTAGTGGAATTTTGAAGAAGGTAATAGAGGGGAGAATGTTGGGCAAGCAAGGAAGGGGCAGGAACAGAATAGGGATGTTGGACGGGATGAAGGGAGGTAGGAAATACACAGAGATGAAGAAGGACCTGATGTAGAGTAGGTTTTCTTAGGAGTCACAAAATATTTTTATATGCATATGCATACATATATAATTATATATATATATATATATATATATATATATATATATATATATATATGTAGATGAGGTTGCTAGGTGGGGAGTTACAAAATGTTTATTTGATAGTTGTGTCCATCCAAAAACCTACCTTAACCGGTAGATTACCTAATAATAATTTATCGTTATAACCTGAGCTTAAAGCAGAAGATGCAATCAGCAGCTTAGTTTGAAAATGAGTCATGCGTGTTTTATTCATGTAACACAGAGTGACACCTTTATACACCATCGTTAGAAATGCCTTAATTGTGCGTAAAGTTTGTAGTATTTAATGAAATAGTTCATTTTCAGACAATTAATTCGGAGGATTAAATCTTTTTTTTTAGTTTTTGTAACGCGAAAAAAATCTCCACAGACGATCCTGAAACAATTTCAGTGACTACTGTAATATTATCGCATTATTTTCCGAATTATTGTTCCGTCTGTTTATTTATATGATCGTGCTTTAGCTGGAGAGTGCATTTATGATTTTTTTTCAGAGAGCAATTTTACGATCCGCAATGGGTGACGTGCTAGTCTAGTGGGTAGTGTTTGAATGTTGACCATGGAGCCTCGCATTACGTATAACCTAAGTGATACCTTGAACCCCGCCTGAAATCCGAATGGTTCCCGAAGAAATTCTGGATGTCAGAGCTTCGTGGGAAACCGCAGGTGGCATTGGGAAAGGAAATGAATGCGTGAAATTCACTCTCACCCAGAAACTGGAGGATAGACTTCCGTTCACCTTAACCGGTCAACCTTCTGGTGATTACTACGGTGGTTATGGTGGTATTAAACCGTCCAGCATGTGGTTATGAAGTCAGCTGAGAACTCTGAGTAAAGGCAGTATTGGAATTCTGAAAATGGAGAGTTTAAAAAAATAAAACATATTATCGGTATTTTACACTTTCAAGATGGACCAGGGATAAACGCGGGATTGGGTAATCGCGCGTAACGTTGATTAGTTATATTAAAAAGTGGATATTACTTTTAGAATGTTACCCATCTTGTTCACTTAGTTTTTAAGTTTTGAAATGAGCGTACTCATTTTTTTTAGAAAAGTCAACTACAACAACAGTCAAACCTTTAGGCAAAATGGGATCTTTTTAAGAATGGTTATATATTGATGCCTATACGAGGTATAAGGAGAGAGAACGGGAATATTTCAATGTTTCTTCTTTAAGCCTTGTTTAAAGTAATTCAACGTTGACTCAGCTTCGAAAATAATACATTTTACCAGAGAAATGGACAAGTTTGTCATGTAATGTATAGATTACTATGTAAAGTAGAGGTCTTAGTTAGAAATGAATATGGAAGTAGTTTATATGAAATAAAATTTAGCAGACTTTCAACATTTTACGCTATTTCTTGGTATCCAATTATTTTAGGTAGATTTTGGATTGACGAAAACTTGATAACCCAATATTTCTTTACCTCGCCAAACCAGTAATTCTTAAACTCGGCTGAAAAGAAATAGCCTGACACCCCACACTATATTAATTTGTTCCTAAATTCCACATACAAAGGTATAAGTCACGTAGGTAATAATGTATTAACTAACAATTGAGTTTGTTGGAAATTTTTACTTTCCCTAATTTGACCGTGTTGCATTCTTCATACTTTATGAATCGAAAAATTGATTTATTTGTTTGGGAACATGTCCCGTAAAGAAACGGCATCAAGTAAGGGTTTCTTATGTTTTTTCAAATGTGGTAAACATTCAAAAAGTAACAAAGGGTATATAAAATTTGAACATAATTTTCTGGATATTTTTAAGATTGGAAAAAAAACAATTTTTGTAAAATTTCTTTTCTCTCATACAGGTGAGATCATATTTCACTCAGAATTAAGATTTCAATTCGTTCATATCTATAATGAGCGACTATTAAACTTTCGTATCTTTTATCTAGCTACTTCATCATTTACAAATATTTATTATGATTTATGTCAACAGCTACTGAAAAATTCGGTAGTCTCGGATTATTTCCTTTAAGGTTTACTTGAGAAGTCCATCATTTTCTAGGTAAATTGCACCCGCAAAAATCCAGGGTCTTGAATTATTCTCTAAAAGTAAACTTTAAACAAGTTGTACTACTAAGACAGATACATATAAAGCTGTCTTGCAAAAATCACCAAATAGCATTAATTAATGTATTTTAGAATAACTTAACGTGCCATTAAAAGGAATTATTTTATATGAGAATTGTGTATATTTTAACCGGAAAATATTTCCGGAAAAACCGGAATTTATATTTCCCGGAAAAGCCACGAACGTGCACAGTGAAGCTCACTAAATAGTCACAGCAAACACAGCCTCTCCTCTGCTCAGTTCTGTTCCTAATTCCTCTTGAGAAAGGTGGTTGCACCACCGAAAATTCGAGAACTAGTGAGTCTCCCTTTTATATATATATATATATGTATATATATACATATATATTCCCTGGGATTATTATATATATTTATTTATTTATTCACACAAAGAAATAGATATAAGGAAAGGGGATATGAAAACACATAAAAGACGAACGCAGGACAGGTGGGGAAGAGGATTTGAGCAGATCACAAATGTATTAATATTTTGGTAACCGGGATTTCATATTTGAATGTTTGTATATATTCGAATTCAATACATAATGTATCTAGTTTTATACATATATATATATATATATATAACTTTTGGACGGCACAATAGAACACAGAATAAAACAGCAGTCTGACCTGAAGAAGGCCTCGGAGTAGGCCGAAAGCTTAAATCATCTACAGTGTGAGTGTCCTTTTACGTGTTATCTGTTTTATTCTGTGTTCTATTGTGCCGTCCAAAAGTTATATTGCTCTCGTGAGTTTTACACGTTTTTTTAAGATACATTTCACGCAACATATCTACATACACACAATATATCTATATACATATATATTGTTTCATTGAAAAAAACGTGTTAGAATGTGTGTGTGTCTTGGTGCACACATTTCCATTTATTCCATGCGTTTCGTTGGTAACCTTCGGCCAAATGCGAAGGTTGGTCTGGTCTACATAACCTCAGCTCCTTTCTGTTACTCTTTAAAATCCAATAAGTACGCCACTGCTCTTGAACGTTGAGGGAAACGAAGTCCTTATTCGATTTGGAGCGACTCAACCTCCCAGTTACCGCTCCTCATAACCTGTCTCTTGCCTCGTCGTTTCCATCCCCGCATGTCGTCCGCCCGTCCCAAAATCTCTCTTCTCGTCCGTACCGCCTGAGTGGATGTCTCATTTCTCCAGTCCCCTGCAACATCCCCACACATCCCCGCCAACAGATTCATGCTTCATTACTCCCCCATCTTCGTCGCCTTATAAAGTTTGGCACTGGCGCCCAACGCCACCGCCGTCGGTCCGACCCTCGGAGCGTAGGTGAGTGAACCCTATTCCCTTCCGTCGCCTCCCGGGCTACCTCGACCGCATCCCCTTACACTCTTCTTTCTTTTCAATCCTTCCCGGCCGACGTTAAAGAGTTCGTGTTTCCCATACGCGCGCATTAAGGGAACCTGTCACTTTTCTCATCCTCATTATCGCTTCTTCTTATTTGGCAGTTTATTTTTTCGGTTCAAAGTATATAAGAAAACGTTTATTTAGTAACGATTTTATGCTAATGAGATTTATGCAAAAATTACTCTTTAATATTGTGCGTAGAAGTCATTCCCAACGGTTGTCTCTCTTCTGTCACTCGATCGATATACCGTCGATCAGAGTTCAACGGGCGGAAAGAAAATTGTGTGCGTACTCTTAGTCATCTCCAAAAATTTAGGCGATCTCTTAAATTGAAATTTTTAGTTATTGTAACGAAGTTGGAAACAATTTTATGTGTAACTGATGCTACAACTATGGCTAAATATTCATTTTTTTTGGTATTCAAAACGATCACCTTCAAGACCATTACATTTAGATGTTATGATTGATTTTTTTATCATCTATATTGTATTGATTTTGGGTGTGTAGTACTTGTTAGGGACAAGCCAAATCCTATACTTAGCCTTTAGGTTTCATTTCATGTTGCTTGTTCCACTTTAACCAGTCCTTAAAGCATGGAAATCGTTTTTGTCACCTTGATTTTGTGACCAATTGATTTTATGCAAAATGGACTTATGACTAGTAGGACTCACCTCAATGCCAAAAGAACCATATTATACTTTGAAGCACGTTCTTAGATTTTCCTTCTATTATTCAATAATTAAATTTGAAAATTATTATTTGGTAATGTGTAGTTTTAATCTTGGAAAGTAGCATGTGTGGAGCAAGATCTTTTATGAAAAAATGATCAGTTGAATAAATTAATAAAAACCTGATGGACTTAGATCCATAAAAGAACCTCACTATACATCTTTTCCTTTGTTTTTTTTTAAACTACGATGTTTATATAGACCCATACGCCCTCAAATACCTAATTTATTTATAAAAGCCTTCCTTGTGGTGCGGAGTTTATTTTTTTGCTCGTTCTTCACAAACGATTCGTTGTTTGTCGTTAGTTTGCTTCGTTTTCGACTGGAAAGGTCGTTATCCGAATTGGAAGGAATCAGTACGGAGGAAAGGAATGCCACGTAACGATTAAACATCCTAATGACTCGTTAGGACTTCCTTTCATCCTTGGTTTCGCTAGCAGAACAAAAACATCGGAATTAAAAGACTACCTTGTCACTTGAAAGGAAGTATTACGAGTATTACTTAATATTGTTCGAGTTTTTTCTGGAAAATTTTCCCAATGCGAAATTCATTGCTTTCGTCAAAATGTGGTTACTTTCTGTATGATTCCGTTTTTGCATAAAATACTTTAGTCCACTGGCTTTTTAATAAATACGAAAAAAACCAGTTACTCCATACATTGTAGAAAAACAGTGAAATTAAATTCAAATGTTTGGAATTAGATGAAAATATTATAGACGTAGACATGAAAATTGGGCATAATGTCAAAAAGGTGTAAAGCGAACGGTAATTGTTACCATGTTTTGGTTTGTTATCACATTTTGGTTTATCTATGTCTTGTTATCACATGTCAGTGAAATCGTTTTTTGTTCTAAACCCCATATCATTTTATTTTATTTTTTAAATTTGAATTATTTCTTTAGTTTTGTTTTTTTCCTTTACAATTTCCCTCAGGATATTATTTGCTCATTTGTAAGACAACGGTTGGGTTTGATTCTTCCCATAATGCCTTAACGATGTTTGGTGGAATGGTGGAATTTTGATTTACTTCAGTCTCTTAATGTTGGTTGTGGCTAGTTCATGCTGCCTTACCTGTACAATAGCTTGTTCGCATCATAAGTTAATAAATGACTGTTTAAAACTTGATAATAAACTAGAAAGAAGAGGCATAGTTAGCTATGCCTAAAAGCCTAAACCTCGTCCAGAAATTGAATGAATCAGATGGGGGAGAAATGGTTTTGGTCATCATTCATAAGGGTTTGGCAAAAACATTTGCTCGGATGCGATCGTGAAAAAGAAGCAAAGGATAATATTAGGGTACTTGCCAGATTAACGCCGTTGTTTTTGCCGAATTACGATGAAAGGTATGCCTGCGAGATTGGATGTTTTGCGCAATTGATGCGCAGTATAACTTTTTGCAATCGTGACTACGTTTCCACACCCATGGATTTAGAAGGGGATTAGTTATAATTTTGGCATTTGGAACTCCTATTAAATTTGTTATCTTGGGAGTGAAATAAAATATAAATCTAAGTATAGGAAAAATTCTAGGATAATAATGTGTACTGCCTGTTTTCGCACTGATATTCATTGTGGTTATTTATCAATAATCCTTATATTGCGCGTCTAATACTCCACGAATGAATTCTCCTGATATGACATTTTGTGTCGGAAAACCGTACTATGTTTGTTAAATATTTCTAGACAGATCAGATCTGTTCCTAAATATCCCCGCACAAAACTGCCGATGGCAAAAAAGCTAAAGAATGAGATGTAATAGGTTGGAATTTTGTAAGATTTATTTTTGTATCGACAGTGGGTTTGCTCACCAGAATTTTAAAAAAATTATCTCGATATCTTAGATTATTGAAATGAAATTATTGAATTTGTAATAGACGTTGAACGTCATCATCAGGGGACGTTTGATGTCAAAACCTGGGTCGTCTTTTTAAATAAAGTGAGTGTAATTATAAAGTCAATAATTTAATTTCACCTCAATATGTCATGCAAATTTCATAAAGTTACGCCGGAGACAACAAATTCTCTCCATATCTTAGTTTTAGTTAGGGGTAAAAAAATTGGCGATATTTGCATATTTCTCACATAAACTTATCTATAGTAAGATCTATTCACATTTAGATACACAAAAATGTCTTCAAACGTTATAAAGTTTCAATTTTTATTTAGTAAACTGCAAATATATTGCTACGGTAAATGATAATCCATCAGTGTTTTTAAATTCGATGATTAGTTTACTTGATTTCATCTCTCTTTTCTTATCCTTTTAAAGTCTTCATTTCTTCGCCACTTCTTCAGATTACATATTCCTTTTTACGTTTGACGTTTTCCATACCTTTCCCTCTCTTTAGTATTCCGAACCACTCTTCCAGTCATTACTACCTAGGAGACAACGCTTATTTGAATTATCCTCTATCATTTTACTTTTATCCTTTATTATTTTTAACCAGTTTTTTATAAGGTGCCTCCATATTTTTACGGTTTTTTGCCTTTCCATTTTACCTTTCAGTAAATTTTCATTATTCTCTATCTTATTTTCTCTGCTGCTTTTATATTACATCACTTAATACTATATATGGCATCCTTTGTATAGGAATGGTTTAATTGCTTCCTTTTTAAGGCCTTTTCAGCGACATATTTAACTGATTCAATGTTTTCTTCATGGTATCTTTTGTTCATTTTACTTCCTTGGCTCTTATATCATTTATCCTCTTACTTTCTTAGGGGACATGTTTTTTCTCCTTCCATCACGATCTCCTCATAAAAAAATTATATTTTCTTTGAGTATTAGGATCATTAGCCTGTTACTCCTTATTACCTTTTAATTTCTGTTAATGATCCAGGTCAAAATTCTCGTACGATCTTTGAACTCTGCTAAAAATATCATGACCTACCGTGCTTATAAGTTGATGTTAAATTTCTCTTTTCATAACTTAATTTACTACTTGTAAACCTTTCTTATTTAGGTTCTTAAGCAAGTGCGGATATGTTACAAGGGCAATAACATACATAATTGTAACCTTTATTAACAATTTTGTTAATTTTATCAATGACTTTAAGTATGCAGCCTCCTCAATTGTTGGACGATCTAATAATCCGGAAAAACATTATTTCTAACCTTCACTTTTTGGTTCCTTTTATTAGACTTAAAAATAAATAAAAGGTTATCTATATTAAAGGCTGTGATGTAAAGGAAAACGTGGGGTTGACTGGGGTAAAGTAAAATAAAAAAACAGTATCGCTACTAGATGAAGTGAAGGTAAGCAGGAGGGACGAAGAAATGAGAAGGGAAAAAATGGAGAGCAAAGAAAATGAGTGTTTGCGAATCATACGCAAAAGATAATATTCGTTAGGGACTGTCCTAATTAATAAACAACTTTAATTGGCAAAAAACCTGAGGCAACTGAATGAGATTAAAGGCAGAGGCTTTGGACTTCTGCCCCTTTTAATGCAGTGCCAATCATATTCGCAGTCAGAGCACGGACATAAGATAAAAACAATAGTACCGTCAAACACTTTTTGAGGAAAGAAAAATACAGCTTCCTTAATCTACTTAATATTTAAATCTTACGTCTCGGTTTTCAATGTAGAGTACCCTCATCAGGTAGTATGTATTGAATATATCAGACACTATGCATTGGAACTCGGGTCGTAAGATTAAAACCTTAAAAGGAATTAACGAAGCTGCATTTTTTATTCAGTTATGAAAAAGTTCCACAAAGTTAAGCCTTAAATCACGAAGCAGTTTTTATTTTTGTCAAATATTTTAATTAGTTTTCTTGGCAAAAATCAATTTTAGGTTCTAATAATTATGAATTTTAGTGAAAATATCTCGTATGGAGTAATATGTTTTTGGTTGATTTGCTATGCAAGGCATTCCTAAGACGACTTGATGATTATTGATATAACTCCACTAGCTAATAATAAGACCACGGTAACAAATGCTATTATGCGCATCAACAAGCTCGCGCTTAGTTCTTAAATTTCAATAAATAATTTGATACTTTTTACTACACATTTAACCTTAATACTTCTTCACATTTTCCATCCTAATACATCTTCCTAAATTTATCAACTAAACCTGAAATAGTAACTTAATGTCATACATCAAATTTCCGATAAAATTTACCTGATGGATCAAAAGATCCATTTTATGCCCCTTCGCATTCAGATAAAAGAGTCATGGTGACTGTCGTGTAAAAAGATACGAAAAATGTGGTGTAAATGATGCCAGATTTTCCTTTATTTTAATAGTGCTTAAAAATAAATTAATTATTTTCTGGTCCCTGGCAAAATACCTCTTTCCTTTCTCCTCTCAAGTGAGGTCTTCTCACTTCTTTGACTCATTTTTATAGGCAATGAGAGAAACGAAACGGTTTGGAAAGTGTTTCAGAAACAGTAGCCAAGAATTCATAAACTGCAGACTGTCTGGCGCGGTAACAACCCTCCGACGCGGATAGTTTCCATTCTTTGGAACGAATTAACTGAATGTGGTGATTCTGTCAGCTCAAGGAAAATAAAAAAGAACGCTATAAAATATTGACTGCCAAACGGGAAGAATGTTTTCAATGCGCATTTATTATCTATCCGTGAAGATTTCACGAAAATATCTCGTCTGAGCTATGCATATAATATACCGGTTCCTACAATTTAGGCGTGTGTTAAGTATAAATAGATGCGAATGAGCAGTGTTTTGAGGGAGAGAATTTCCACGATGTACTTGTTTGAGATTCCTTAGCACTACTCGTAATCATGTGAATCGCACCAGTACCTAATTGTTATATTCGTTAAGTGCCTAATTGTTATATAGTATACGTATAAGTCCAGAATAGAAAAGTTATTGCTACATTAGTGAGGGATTCATGTGCTTTAGCAAGAGCAGTATAAGTTGATCACTTATGAATACCCGACTCAGATGCTGTTATCAAATGGCCTTTACGAAATGAGTAGAATGACTTACTCATAATAGAATCTGATATTTTACGAAATTCATGCCTGCTAATCTCCATTTAAATGTGTGAAGTATGCACATACATGACTGTTGAAGAGATTGAAAACTTTCTGGACATTCATAAATTCAACGATTTATGTTTATATGACCATCTGAATGGTGTAACGGTCATTTTTGTGCAAAATACAAAAGCGTTTGAGCAAGCTACTGTCAGCTATTCAACGATAAAAAGTACGAGGTTAAAAATCGACAGCGTAATTTTACGTTTATTGTCAACGAAAAAAATCCAAGTGGCGTTCATTTTTTGAGAACGAAAAATATGGAAAAAGGAATAGTGTGGAAAATCCTTTCTCGCGGTTTGTATACCGACTGTTTCATTCCAATCCCCCTCTCGAGCGTAGCCCCCCCCCACCTCCTTCATCATTCTCCTTTTAATGCAATGAACGACCGTTCCCATACTTAAGTGGGCGCATAAAAGCGCCAAAAGACCCCTATTAATCTCTCCCCTTCCTCGGCGAAAACCTAACTCCCCTGCCCTGCCGCACCAAGGGGCTGAGGGTGAAGAATATCCGTGATCACGATAAAAAAAACGCGCTGGTCCTCCTCCACTAAAATGTGCTCTGTGGCCTCCCGTGGACATACCAGACAAAAAAGCAACCCCTCCTCCCTCGAAAGACGCAGGCATGTATAAAAACGAGAGATTCTGACTTTTCTCACATTTTGGGTAAGCGGAGGAGGGAGTGGTCGAAAATGAGGGAGGAAGTCCGGAGAAATGTGCAAAGTGGGGAGGTTTTAGGGTGCGGGAGGGAAAGAGAAGTGTACCCAGGCGGTAATGGAATGGAAAAGGTAAGTTGGCGGTCAGTCGCGCCGTTAGGCTTGCAACCGTGGCACAATGCATGGGTCTAGTTGGGGGTTGAGGGTGAAAAGGGGTCGTTCCCGTTTGTCCTGTCTGACTCCAGCGTTCGAGCCCCCTATACTCGCTTTCAGTAGTTCCCAAATTCATTTGGTTTCCCTTTCCACGGCGCTGAGGTAGATAATGTATATTAATGACTGGTTCTGGAATTCTTTTGTCAGTGGGTCACTCTGCGTACGAGTAGGTGGTCACGGGGGCGAGCACATAATCCCTTTGGCGTGGGTGCTCGGATAATTTATTTTATTTTAAAAATACACCTTACCGCCGAAACATCTGAATCTTAAACATTTAAAAACATTTAATTTCCGTTCAGATGTATAAAATCTCTCGCACATTGTTGATGTTTTTATTGAAAGTAATCATTCGCTTTATGAATTTTCATATCGCATTATTTAAATTTAAGATATTAGAGGTTCATTTTTTTCAATTCAGTTTTGATTGACGAAAAAATGTTAAATATTTTTATGGAAGAAGTTTAGGCTATTGAATAAGGGGTGGGAAAAGGATAAACGTATTGGACGGAATGAAACTCAGTAGTAGGAAGTCAATATGTGGACATGGATTTATATTAGCGTTCGTTGTAAGGTTGTTTTTTTTGGTTAAAAATGGCAAATATACGAGTATGTACGTACCATCGTTCATTAAACACTTCGATCCAAAACTTAAGTGAAACGTAAGAATAAAGAAAAGCATTCAAAGGAGTTTTTCCAGAAAGCAATAATTTTTGTTCATTTGGCACGTGATAATTTTTGTAAAGCTTGTAATCCAATACAATAAAGCTTCAAATTTCAATTTATCGTCAAAAAGGGAAAAAATTGCAAATTTAAATTTTATGCGTACATTTTTTGTCAAAGGATGATTAATTTTTCAAAATTTCATCGTAAAATATGTCCCCCCTTGGAAATGAAGGACGTCTGAGTTTTCTACTTGAAATATTATTACATGTAAAGTTTTTAGTATAGATTATATGTGTTATTTTCTTTAAACCTACTTCCTTACTAATTACTTATTTTCTCGCTAATAATTTTGTACATATTTGACCTTATTGAGGTAAAAACAAATCAGTCATGTGCAATATTTATGTTTACATGCATAATTTCCGACAGATGGACGATTGGAGGCTGTAGATGTAAGGTAAAGTACCGAATTTCTTTAATTTGGTTCTCCCACTTCCTACTTCGCTGTTTTTAACAGATTTTAAACAAAGTTGGTGCAAAAACGAAGTAAAATTCTGTACTTGTTGTTATATTCTCTAAATCATTTGGTCTTTCTAAAACAAGATGTCATGTCATAAAAGTGAAATTTTTTAAGGTTCCCGTATTGATGATGTGATATCAATGAATTGGATGTAAAGCCGAAATATGTTAGCAGTAGCGGTTGAATTCGATGCAGATCGATAATAGCTGGCTGGAATTTACAAAAAATAAACAATTAGAACACCGAATAAAATAAATTTATTGGAAACTGAAAGCCTTTATCCTTTCGAATTCCATTAGGTAAAAAAAATAACCCAGAGCTGTATTGGAGATGCCGGGAAAGTTGAACTGGGTTCCACCCATATTTTTAAATATTTTATATGATTTTTAGGACATCTTGTTTCTTCTCTTTCGCTCTTTCATTTCAAGATAAGGCTTGGTAGATCATTGAAACTCTTTAACAAAAGTTTTAAATGCCTTCCTTGATGAGGATTTCAAACTACATGCGTACGAATTAGCGTTGGACTGTAAGTTGGCGGAATATCCATAAATAATTAATTTTAACTCGTACATTCCTTCCTTTTTAGGGTCTGTCGCAGTCTACCAACAGTTGGCTGTATTCCTAACCTGTTTTAAGATTGGTATACCTATCGTCCCATTCTGCGCTGCTTCATACACGTGAGTAGAACTTACCTTCGCCGTTTTTTAGTGTTTTTGTCAGATTTTCCACTCCAAACGAATTCTTCAATACAATTCCTAGGATTAAGTCGTCAACCAATCAATAAGTTGTTTCATTCTTTGCTTATATTGCATCATTTTTCGTGTAATTTCCTCGACATCGGATTTGTAATTCATATTTTGCGAAAAAGGAGAATCTCTTGTCCCGTAATAATATAGGACCAGACCATGCGTTATTTTTGTAACTGATTATCCTTAGTTATCCTTCTCAGATAAGGTCCTAATTACAAGAATAACATATGATACAGGCCTGTACCAGATATTTATCTTGTAAATGATTATCCTTAGATATCTATCTCATTTCAGCTTACAACAGGTTTTTTCAAACAAGTACTTTAATTACGTTTTAGTTTTAAGATTTAGTAAAGAGCTCTTGCTCTCTTGATTGAAATTACGCAAGTAAGATTTAACTTTGGAGGATTATTTCATGACCCTATGGAGGCACAGGTTGTTAGATACGATTGTGAATAGATTACGTTGCCTCATATTTATAGTCCAATGGATCAGGGTATGAAAGTCGCTACTCATTTTGATCTAGATCTCATCAATACAGTTATATACGTTTGATATAATCCTGTGAGGAATAAAAAAGGCGGAAATTGGTCCATATTTAAGTATTTAAATGGTAAGTCCCGTGTAAATCCTATTTGTAAACCGTGTATTTCTTCTAGAGTAGAATGGGGAAGTTCTAAGTTATTCCTGAGCTTGCATCGGATATGATGCACTCATCTAATGTACAATAAATAGGTTAATATGATTGTACGCCGTGTTGGTATGGAATTCCCAACAACAAATAGGTACGGCAAATAGCAAAATCATAAGTTAATTATGTAAAGCGTACGGCATGTCTGGTAGGATACTTAGACGCATTACCAGTGCCTTGAAACCTTCACTGCAATGCATGCATCCAGTAGTTAAAAAGAATGTAAGGAAAAATATTAATCCAGATTTGTTTTTACTCAGTGTTTTAGTGGTAGTTTAAATCCATCTATTTATTCCAATAAAATTACTGTATCTCTCCCCTTCCGAGTCTATAGTTCTAAGCAGGAAAGGATTTATTTTTCCAGGTTTACATCACTGGGCGTTTATTAAGATTTAACTGAGGATATTTCTCACACTTAAAACACATATGAATGATATAGTGCTATTAAGAGAATTAATGGTATCACCATGGTGGTGATGCAACAGCTATTGATGTCACATGTAAAAAACTTTTTAAATGTGTTCATACGAAAACGATTATACTTACCGATACAAGGCTATTTCACTAATGTGAAGAATTATGTTTCCGTAAAAGGGAGACATAGGTGTCTTCAAGTGTGTTTAGGCTTAAATACAATGAGAGACTCCGAACACTTGTGAAGGAGAAAATGAGAATAAGAGGGTCTCAGTTTGAAAATAAAAACGGGTTAACTGGAAAAAATTATCTGGAGTAGCAAAAAGAGGCAGAATAACGAGAAATATAAGAGGACATGAGCATCGAATATGACGCATTCATCTGGTGAAGAATAAATAGGTTAACATGATTGTACGCCGTGTGGGTACGGAACACCCAACAACATGTGTGTATGACAAATGGCATAATCATAAGTTATATGTGCACTGCGTATGGCTTGTACTGTAGGATACTTTGACTCATTACCTGTGCCTTGAAACCTATATTGTAATGCGTGCATTCAATTATTATTAGGTAATCTACCGGTTAAGGTCGGTTTTTGGATGGACACAACTATCAAATAAACATTTTGTTTCTCCAAACAAAACCCAATCCAGCAACCTAATCTACATATTGTCCCTCTTCATCTCTGTGTACTTCCTTCATTCCGTCCAACATCCTTATCCTGTTCTTGCCCTTTCCTCGCTTGCCCAACATTCTCCCCTCTATTACCCTCTTCAACATTCCACTACCGCTCAATACGCCTTTCATCCATTTTTCCTGCCGCCATAGGATTTCTCTCAACAAACCCCTCTCCTCACCCACCATTTCCAGTACTTCCTCATTTGTTTTCCTTTCGGTCCATTTCACCTTCTCCATTCTTCTCCACACCCACATTTCAAAAACCTCCAATCTACGTCTATCCTCCTGCTTCAGTGACCACGTTTCCGCGCCGTGCATAGCTACGCTCCATATCAGAGTTTTTACGAGTCTTGTCTTAACATCCCTACTCAACGTCCCCGTCATCAACTCCCTCCTCCTTGAGAAAGCCTCCTTGCCTAGCGCAATTCTTCTCCTTACGTCCCTACCACTTTGACCGTATTGGTCCAAAACACTTCCAAGATATGTAAACTGCTCTACCTGCTCTACTTTTTCCCCTTCTATGTGCATTTAATAGAATGCACATTCGATACAATGAATAAAAGGGAAACTAGTAAAAAATGACAAGCTGCAACATAAAATTTTAAGCATTAAAGGATATTAGTAGACCTGAGACTAAGTGTACTAAAATCAGGCTGAATGGAATACGTGCCTTTCGAAAACGGAAGTGTGAGTGATGTCGGATAGATAGATAGTCTTCTTTCTTTTTGGGAGAGACTGTCTCTTCTACCATCATGGAGAAACGGTTGAAAGGTTTTTATTTTGAAATTTTGAAGGCGCTTAAAGCATGAATTGATAATGTTTTCTAGGGGGAGTGAAAGGTAATGACAATGGAACTAAGAATTACTTTTTTTGTGAGGTTCATAAAAGAAGAATATTTTCGATGCACCGACGAGAAATCTTGACAGATGGAGTGTTATATTGACGCAGTCTAAGATATCGAATGAAAATGTCAACAATTGACGTAAGGAAATAAATATAGACCGCAATAAAAGGAGCAAAATTAATATAAATTATTTTGAAGCATTGAAAATTGCTTTAGAAATGAGTTGAAATAGCCGAATGTATCGTAATTTGGCTGCAACTTTATGTGTAAAGGTAAGGAGTTTAACTTTTTGAGATTTTGGATATACTTCTTGTCACACAAGACAGGAGCTTTGAGTAGAAAAACAATGGAGTGGTTTCGATAAATAATGTCAACATGCAAAGATAATTAGAATGAAAAATAATAATGACCTCTCCCCAGTTTGAGGGCTCACAGTAATTCTGATCCCCTGTCGTTCGTGGGAAAAATGACAGTTATTGGTTTTACACTTCTTTCTAATCTCCCTGCCATGTCTCTCTTAACGTAGTACGATGGGGCTAATAATACCTTTTTGGCATCATTGCTGAAGATACCTGCTTGCAATTTATGGAGAAGATTAAATCTGTAATTTAACCTTCGCTCCGTGAGTGGTTCCCTTCGAGGACCATTTCGACTCCGACATCATCTGGCGCCATCAAGTCGCCAGATGTCGATAAGTTGTTGCTCATTTTTCTTAACTCCTGTTTTAGATAAAATTTTACGAGGAGTAACCCATACGCATGAGTAGTAATCATACTTTGTCATATTAACGTGATAAAAGAGAAAGTTTGTAAAGTGAGTTACAGGGGTGGAAAAGGATAAACATGTTAAACAGGATGAAGGGAGATAGAACGTATGCGGGATTAAAGAAGGGTTTATTGAATTATTAGATGCCAGGAGGGGATGATCAATACTGACGCGTTCGAAATGTGTTAACCCCAATCATACCTTAAACGGTAGACTAACAATACAATTGAACCATATTAACATTTGTCTTATCGGGAAAGAATTAATTACTCACCACAGGGTAAGTCGTGCCCGTGAAATTTCGATTTTTTTATATGACTGTGTAATTCCCAACTATAGTGTATATGCCACTAAAAACATGTTTAAGTTGAGGGAAGAGAATGATGCAAACCTCTTTTTAATATAATTCTTAGATCTATATGATATCAGTTGTCTGATTTTTTTCATACAAGGAGAGCTGATGTCCATAAAAATTTAACTGGATAACTGTTAAAGTTTTATAATGATATGCAACCGACTGCTGAAAGTTGTACCATTAGAGAATGATTGGTAATTTGTTAGAGGTAGGACATTCAGGGTAGGGAAGGGGAACGGAGTGAGATCCTAGTTTGACACTAGCCCACTCGTAACAACAGAGAATAAGGTCTGGACAGTAACGCGGGAAAACACGTTAAACTATGGGTCATTTGTAGTACTCCCTTTATAATACCCTCCAGACGGCACACTAGTAGGGATTCTGATATCACAAAAAGGTCTACCACCGTTTCGATTCCATGCTGTGCCGTAAAAGTGGAGAGCCACTTAATAAGACATCGAATTAATAAGATAGCTTATTTTAACGAAATTATGACGTTAGTGGTTAGAGTTATTCCTAAACATGTTAGGATAATTTTGATTCATTGCCTTCCCTTTTCATTAACCGTCTACAGATCGGCACATCATTTCAATTGCACTTGATTTTGTTTAATTTAACTCTACCATTGAAACTTTCTTCTTAGTCATAGTAATGTGACTCTATCTAGTTTTTCATGGGTTATTTATTTTATATTTTGAAGGTGTTCGTTAAAATAGTAAAAGAATGAGGATTGTGATGGAGATCCATTTCCAATGTTACCCCAAGTTTACAAATTAAAGGACCTTTTTTCGAACTAAAGAGAAGCATACGTCTGTTATTTACGATTAATTATGAATTATTCTTTTATGTGTATGCTCAGTACCAAAATAACTATTTCTTAGACTTTAAAGGGGGATATAAGCGGCATAAAAGACATAGTTATTACCTTCAGGAATCTCTTGGTCCTAAAATATCTTGGAAGTCATAAAAAAGACGTGTGTGTTGTAGGCGTCAGGGAACCAGACATAAATGCAGAGGTATTCATTCATACATACAGTTGAATAAACTTAAGGTCTTTTTCAAAATATCTCCCACATAAACATACCAATAAACATTATGCAGTGATTGTTACATTTTCCCCACTCATCAACTTCTGGGTATTTTAGTTCATTTATTCTTTGGGTTCTTTCGGCTTCGATTTTGTTATGATTACGTAACGTGCGAGGGAATAACGAGCACTTACGTCTGTCTTTGGTATCCGCCTATTTATCTTACTGTATCCCGGCGGTCGCTGCCGTAATTAATTTCATTTGTGCTTTTGAAATCCAATTAAGTGGAATTAATGAATGTTTTATTGTGATATATCTTTTCAAATAGTTATCTCTTCATCTGCTAGATGTATAGCTATGCTTTGGTGTCTCATATATATCACAACTATCCTTTGAGTCATATACTACACGGGAATGAATGAAATAAAATCTGTGGATACTTGTCCCCAGAGAAAAGTCTGTTGAAATTAGGATAGGGCCGGAGAAAAGAGGAGGACCGAGACGCAACGTCCGGAAACAACTTCGACACATCCCTTACAGTTAAAATGCATTAACAGGTTGGTTGGTTGGCCTTGGGTCTAGCTCCAGAGGATGTTCCACCCCCCCTTCTCTCTCACATATTCTGGACTTCCTTTCACTCTACCGTCCGGTCTGACCCTTGCGGTGCCTCACTCCATCGAGCCACGGAGGTATGCGCTTCGAACATGGTCGGAAAGGATGTTAGGATGGAGGAGATAGAGAGAGAGATGGTAGGATGTAAGGTGGTATGAGTGGAGGTGGGAGGCCTCCGAGGGTAGGCGAGCTGACTCAAGCAGCCTACCCGCATCTCCGACCGCGGATAATGGTGCCGAAGGTGGAGGTTCATTACTCTCCCCTATGAACTGTGTGGAGGAAGAGGATCTTGAGTAGGCGTCCGAGACAGCTCTAGAGAGGGTCGGCACAAGTTTAGGGAGTTTAGAATCCGGTCGGATGAATAGTGAACACCCTCGTATCGCTCCGGTGTTAACCCACAAGGACGAATGCTTTCCACGAATCGAGAAGATTTGTTTGACGATCTTGAATCGTGTACATTACTCCGGTTTGGTCCAGCTTTGCTTCCAGCAATCGCGAAAATATTAGTTCCTCCGCTCACGAGTATTCCAAAGCTGTTGTTTAGTCCTACAGACTCTGCCATTTGTTGCACACATTCAATTTTCTTCATTAACCATTTAATTGAACGGAATATAAAAGAAAACTACCCATTTTAATGTATAATTCTTTATTTTTTGTCGTGCCTCTACAAGGAAAGAAAGCATCTCATTGCCGCCAATATTCTTACGGTATGAGACATTGAAAAGACGAAGGTTATAGGTGTGACATAATCTTTTAATTAGGTATTAATTTTTCAAGTGTAACACTGGTACGGGAGGATTGATTCCAGCCTTCTGTTGAATTGGTATGGGGAAAACCACGGCATAAAATTTTGGGGAAATATCTCTAGAACCGATCGTTACTTTATTCCCCTCGATTAGTTATCGACCACAAAATTAAGTAACTGGTTAAGAAAAATCACTCAATAGTCACCTCCAATTTCTGGTGATCAACACACCATACCACACCCTTCCACAGTATGTTTGTGGGATAATATGTAAACGTATAGCAGACTGGCGGAATAATCAAACAATCTGATATTATTTGCCAAAAGTCATTGTTATTTTTGCCTTGAGAAGCAATACGTATGGGAGACTGAGTTTCATTATTGGTTGTACTACATTACTCTTTTGGTGTTACTGTATGAGTGGCACGTCCAGAGCCAGTAGTGGCATGCGCTCGTAGTGGTCATTACAGGTGATATTGACAAGCTTCAATTCGAATTTTAGTTGTAAATAAAAATAAACGTAGCTACGGTCGTGAATCAATTAGAACGAGATAGCCAAGACCGTATTATAGTCTTGGTTTCCTCGTTTTCATCGAATTTTTGTTTTTTGAGTGTTGGATTTTATTAACTCCCTACATTGTTCGGCATTACATCAAGGTGCCTATATCAAGAGAATTTATTGGAAAAGGCTAAAAAATAGCTAACTTTTAATGAATGAAGTAATTAGTTTTGTCAAAACCATGTTTACCTTAGATTAACCGGCTAGTTAAATTCATGTTACTCCTTTTAAATAACCCCCCTTTGGATAGATTCTAACAATTGTTTTGGGTTAATATGTTCCAGTAAAAACTTCACATGGAACAGTCAGCTGAACTCAGTTTTTCGTGAAAATGAAAAAACATGTTCTGACTTAGTTATGGCTGTTGAGGCAGTGATGATTAAAGCGATTTTTCAATTATTCATTTCTATCGGTCATTATTCAAGGACCAATGTTTTAAAGAATATCCTAATTTTTTAATATTTTGTAATATATCACCATAGTATCGTTCAGATACAGTATTAAGACAGTGTTATCTTCTTATATCCATTATGTTTTTCGATTTCTCCATTATGAGTCCATAATTCTAAGCATGCAATTCATATGAGTTATTTCACAATTATTTAACTTGTAAGATAATGTCATCCATCACCAGGGACTCAATTGCTTTGTCAAAGTACACACCATCTGTAGTTTCATTGGTACGTAATTTACTGAAGAGCTCAAATTACAACCCGTTTTCAAAATAAAATACGCCAAAATATCGCGTCATAATCAGGCAAATATAATTATTAGAATGCGTGGTAATATGGGCAAAATGAACATTAGCTTTGCAGTGCCTGATACTAATTGATAAAGATACTTTTACTTGAGCCTGACTAAATTCTTGACGAGGATAAAATAAAAAGCGTTTTTGGAAAATAAAAGGGAGAATTCTAGGGAGAGATTGATATTTGGAGAAAAACGGAATTAACTACTGGAATCTAATTTCTTAGGTCTTCGGCAAGTGTAGAAATCAAATTTTTATGAGTCATTACCGGGATTTCTATAGAATTAGTCGATACTAGGATTAATCTTATGAGGAAGGTCAATTTTTGGCTGTTATAGTCTAAAGTGAGCAAAAAACAAACGAAACATGAATTCCCAGTAAATAACATAAATTTCCAGTCCACCGTCAAGCTACTAAAATGGAGGAAGAAATTGCTCCAATCTAGATTTTTTAGACGTTCAATGGTAAAAATCAAAAATAAATCTATGCTATATGGAGGTGTGACAAAGATTTCTCTAAATGAAAGGAAAGCTCTGCATATGGACTAAAATATAATGGAGAGGAGAAGGTATTTTGCCTCGTGGAATGACGAGAGAGAGATTTGAAGACAGAAAACTGGTGGAGGATAAAAGGAGATAAGGAGATTCGGAGCAAAATGGGATGAAATATGGGAAAGTAAGAAATCAAGCAGCCAGGCAAGTTACCGTGAATCCTTCATGCCTCATTTCCCAACACTCCAAAACAGGAATCTCATTAAATAAGCCAGGAGCTGCAGCAAATTGCTCGTAATTTTGGGGAGAAAATTTACATTCTTACAGCCCACATGAATTTTCCAACGATGATGTAAGGAATTGGAGATAAAAAAACCTTCTTTTCCCATGCAAATGTTTTTATTTCTAAATACGCAAAAAAAGAAGAAATTCTAGCGTATAGCATCAATTTTGCTCGAAGCCATTCTGTCCTACAGGTGACTAAAATCAAATTTTCCTCTCCGGAAAGGCATGAATCATAACTACGATCCTATCATTTTTGTCTCTACCTTTGCGAGAGTTAAGTCACGCGAAGAAATTACGTCGTGTTTCCTCTTTAAATGAAATTAAATGGAAACCAGGAGAGGGTATTTAGAATTCTAATGTTTTCAGGTACAAGGACCAGGCTTAAGGATTTAGGATTTCCAACATCTTTTAGTGCTCACTGATGTGATTACGAGAAGATGTGACTTTAATTCCGGAATGACTGGAGTGGAAGCAAGATTTAGCACTCCTTGTTGCTTTTCTTTTATGATGAGCTAATTCTGCCTTGTTACGTCCACCATCCATCATTGCCTTCCACCGGCATAATCTTTCCTAAATTTCCCTATTCCTCAAATTTAGACTCCTATCAAACAAGAAATGACATTTCAAAGGAATACCTAGAACCTCTTCTGCTTCCAATCCCAATTTATTACCCATATCGTTAATTCCATCTAATCCTTCGCCTTCTGCTGTTTGAGACCATATTACAGGCAGAAACGCAGCATAAAAGACGAAATAGCTGTACTATTAATAGGGTTTTCTAAAATATTTGAGGAATACGTAATGTGTCGCAATTTTTAAAGCAAAAAGAGAAGTGCCCCTGATACATTGCCCAAAATCCAGTTTATACAAAAGAGCTACTGTATTTCACTGCATTTTGATTTATTCTAGACCATATATGCATAACAAGAAAGGAAAACCTATCTCTATCATCGTACTTTACAATGTATCATTGAAAAAGTGTCTATAATAAACGGTAATGTTTGTACATAATCTAAATTCCGATCATATTTTAAAAACATACCATCTTCATATCTGTTTACAGAAAAATATTTTAACTACCACACACAAAAAAAATCTAAATAATGCAGGAGAGATGGATACGGAGCATTCTGATTGGTAATGGGATGCTGAAGACCGAAATTGACGGTGAAATATATTGAAGTAGGAATAGGTTGGACCCGAAGAAGAGTTTAATATAATGTGAGACGTCAGGTTGTGTTATCTAAGGCGAGACTACGAAATGTAGGTGTTCAGTCGGTGTTTATGCAAAGCCTCTGGTTTATTACCTAATAATAATGTAGACGCTATCTAAAATAAATACCCTATTTTTTCCCTGGCATTGAGTAGTTATATAATTGGTATGATGATCGTTAATTATTTAGTAATTTACCAGAAGATCATTATAATAAAAGAGATCTCACCTAGTACAAGATCCAACAGCGAGTGAAATTCATGCATCGGTGCAGGGGGAGACTTTCTGATCTCTATTTGTTCCCCAGGAAGATCTGATACCCTTAAATAATACAGCTTTTGTGTAGTTGTGTGTATATCTAGATGCAAAACCGGGAATCGAATTCGAACCCTACGGTCACTAGTAGTGTTCTCTACCAAAAAGAACTCTATTAATGACCTCTGTATAGTGAGAAATATGCTATGGCTTCCTTCTGGGAAGAGTTTCAATTGGTTGGACTTGTATTATGCGAAATAATAAAATTGTAATTGTCCACAGAATTTAACTACATGCAACAGTTTTCAATCCTTATTCAATATTTTCAGGTACAACATATGAGTTTTATTTTATTTCACATTCATAAATTTAAAAAAAACGTATAATTTCATGGAAATTGATAATTTTTCATTTATTGTTCAACCTGCCGATGCAATAGGATACTTGAATTGTACTCAAAGTCGTAGGTAAAATCGGAATTAATAGCAAATCGTTTAATGTACAGGTGTATTTAATACCATGCAGCGTGATTAATCAATATTTTAGGGAATTTCTGTTCACTTTCAAATTTGCTACGCTTTGTTTTCGTACATTTCAACGTTTCCGCGAAACTAGAGGCTTCTTCCTATTGCGTACTTACATCTGATGTTGAATTATATTTTCATTCGTGGCTCCTTATGGGCGAGCCCAGATTTCACCTCGGTGATTGAAGAATGCTTTTACATGCATCACATAATAAAGGAATGTAAAATTTGAAAGTTAAGACGCTTGTATTTATCATGAGAATACCCGTACAGCATGAACAAGATTGTCTCCTAATAAATGATGCTACAATTACTCTGGGATGTGGGATAATTTTTCAGCTGCTGCTATAAAACCCGAAGGGGTTTTCAACATCCATACATATTATTTACGGAATGCTGTTACTCATGAATTTATAAAGTAAAAATAATATGCTTATGGTTTAATTTAACTTTTGCCATAAATTTAACACAATCCAAAGAGTAACGAGGTGGAATGTATTATTATGAATTTTTGAATAGTTTATCTCGAGTGGTAAATGATTAATATTTTATCCTAATTCAATAAAAATTGGATCTTTACATATATGGAATGTGATCCCTGATTTAATGATGTTTGTCAGCTAAGCCCCAAAAAATAATAGGCAGAAACATTTCTTCTTAGCTGTGTACGGTTTATATTTTTTTTGAAGACCAAAATATTAATTTCTAATCCAATTTTTTCGCAAAAAGGAACTTTTCGGGGGGGGGGGGAGGTAACGATTTATTTGAAAATAAGAACTAGCACCCGTAATTGTGGAATTCTTCTGGTGTCGTATGCTCGAATAACATGTTAGACCAAAGTAAATACCAAAAGTTTCAAGTACCATTATTGGGGATGGGGTTGAATGAAGTATTTTTTCTATTAGGATGAGGTTGAATAATTAGGGAAAGCGCTAGTATTTATACGGCACATAGTGCAAAAAATATTTTTTTCTCCGAAAGGAATTCAGCCTCTCTTTTCTATTTCTCTCCGCCAGTAGTGTATCCGGGTGGGAGGGAAACGATCCGTCCAATCATCTCCCGATCTCTCCTCCGTTCTCCTTAAGCATCCTCTCCCCCCAACTTCGCCGCTCACCGCATAGCCATTGTCCCCGCCCTCATCATCATTGCCGTCCTTTCCGACCCCTCCTTTCCAGTAGTCAAGGGAATCCCTTCTCCGATTCCCCACGCCTGACTGCCACTCCTGCGTAAGCTTAAACACTTCCCAGTGTCCGCCGCCCCTTTTTGCCGTCCCTTCGGCCCAAAGTTCAACACATACACAAACACATCTATGCGAATGGGCATGAGTTCCAGTATGCTTCAGAGGAAAACCCTCTCACTTCGCATTCCCTTTTTGCCTTTGCGGTCGACCTTTCCGTTGTCTATCCTATTTGGTCTATTCCTAGAGGAGTATATTGCCATGGTGGAGCGTATTTGAATTTAGTATGAATATCGTAATAATGTCTCCTATTTAGCACATTAGCTATGTTAGTGAAGCATTCATCACGTAAGCAAATAAAATGTCTTGTTTCGGCTTTGCCATTGTTGTGTGTAGACTTTCACAGATCTCAGTGTAAATAAGGCTTCCTTTATAGCTCGATTCATAGAGAATCCACCCGGCAAGTGGAAGGTCCGGTGTTCAAGTCCCGGGAAGGAAATATTTTTACGTTGGTGATCTGCTCAAATCCGCCTTCGCCACTTCTCCTGTGTTAGTCTTTTATGTGTTTTCCTATCCCATTTCCTGAAATCTGTTACCATGAGAAAAAATATTTGTTCACCGTATTGCCAGATTTCGTGCTTGAATGTGTGTGTATATATATATACATATTCAAACACGAAAATCCCGCCATACGGCAAAAAAATATTATTTTCACTATACTATATATATGATTTCTTCGAAGTAACACGGAAGTGAAAGGCGGTAGTCATATCTCATCTTCCGAAGAAGACAGAGTTCGAGTCCGTCAAAATTATCAAGATATTACGTGTGAGTGTTTTTTTATGTGTTCTCGTGCTGTGTTGCTGACTATATATATATATATATATATATATATATATATATATATATATATATATATATATATATATATATATATATGTTTCCTGTGTTGGTCTTTTATGCGTTTCCCTATCCCCTTTCCTAATATATCTATTTCTATGTGTGAAAATAATATTTGTTCGCCGTATGGCACGATTTTCGTGTTTAAATATATATATATATATAAACTTAACCGGTAGATTACCTAATAAAATATATATTTCGCTCGTATATAGATGATCTCGTCGAAGTAAGACAGAAGTGTTGAGTAAAAAACTCGGACAGCAACAAAAAAGTATAGATTTACATAAAAATAACACTCACACGTTATTTTTTGATAATTTCAACGGAAGCTAGCTCCGTATTCTTCGGAAGAAGCGATAGTGCTGCCATATACATCGTATATATTCGTTTCTTTCGAGGAAGACGAAGCTAATTTTTGTCGAAATAATCAAGAAATAACATTTGAGTGTTGTTTTTATATGTATCTATATTGTTAGTTTCTACACTGCACGCTACATTTTAATTTCTGTTTTTTTTTAACATATCGCATGAGTTGCATAAGTCTAGGTTTAATTCAAATTATTTAAAAGGGCGTGAACGTTGTTATTTTTCTTTTGTCATTCATCCAGCCCTCCTGCAGAACGGAGTGAACTTTCAGAGTGGTAGCATTTCGAGTCGGCTCAATAGGATTACTCGCCTTGTTCCCGTATCTCGTCGCCCAAAGTCGGGGGAAGGAATTAAAATTCAGCCGTCCTCCGGCCCGCCCCGTCAGAACACACCACACCACTCACCAATTGCTAAGTCCTCACAACGTCGAAATGAAATTGATACGAGTTGAATTCATTATTTTAGAACCCTGTTAGGCGTACTTGTTGTGTATTTATGATTTTATTTTGTGACTCGAAGTCAAGGGGATAAAAGAGCTGGAAACTCCTTGGAATGAAATTTTCCCTAAATTCTGAAGACGGAATCCGATTAACTTTCAAAATTTTTATTTCCAAGACACGGTAGTCCCTCTATACCTTTATGAAATGTATTTTCAGCACCTTACAACTTAATATCAGTTCGAGTGCTTGTCTGATGGTTGAAGAGAGGCCACAAATCGTATTAAGCCGTGTACGTCGAGTGAAATATAAATATCAGAGTGTGAGGTAAATACCATTTCTATCTTATAGGCCAGATATCACAACTTTTTAGCGAATTCTTGAACCTGTACTCACATTTGAAGTTGCTATTTTGGCCAACGATCTCGCAAATGAATAAACATAGTCTATGTTATATACGTGAATGTTTTTGATGCGTAGGGCGTCAAATAAGCAAGGTAGTGTGAAGAGATACAAGAGATTTTGTACGTAATGAAAGGAGCCTGAGAGCATGACGTATTAAAGAATACATTACTGTAGTTTAGGTTATCATGTTGTATTTCGTTTTTTTTGAGGATTAGAAATGAAGCGACTGTAGGAAGGTCTCTTTCTAAAACCTGCCTAAACCAGTGGAATATTACAAGTAATATTGTGGTTTTTAATTTTATTGCTGGCGTTTAATTTGCTTTACCTAACTTTCCGACGTGAGGTCCTGTTCACCTCTCTACGTAGAGCTTACCTGGTGTTTAATATGTGTTAAAAATAGTCTTATATGAAAAATATTAAAATAATATCTCGACAAAAAAAGACATAGATGGATTAAAAAATCGTTAGACCACATTTAATACGTTATATACCTTCCTGTTTCCATACCTTGTTATGTTTCACGAACCATATCAAAAACCGACTAAGTAAACCGATGTCTGGAATATTGTCTATATGTCTGAATTTTTTATTGGCACATTGTAATGCACCCACACATATTTATATTTCTATATATATATATATATATATATATATTCAAAGAAATATTTATTTGGTAGTTGTGTCCATCCAATAACCTATATTAACCGGCAGATTACCTTAGTATATAGATATGTGTGTGTATATATATATATATATTATTAGGTAATCTACCGGTTAAGTTAAGGTTATATATATATATATATATATATATATATAAACATTGAAACACCAAATGCGGCCATACGGTGAACAAATATAGATAAGTGGGAAATTTAATCCCTACTACACTCAGCCTGCAAATAAAAATATCATCACGAAAAATAAGGCCAATACCTTATATTTGCTGGCTGAGTGTAGTAGGCATTATACTGTCCACTTATCTCAGTTACGAGTGTATCTGCCCCAAAAGATTTTGAAAATTTACGAGAAAGTAATAACGAAGGCTGCTCTTTTGCAAATATTTTCTTTCATCTTTTTTCCAGCCTAAATTTTATTATTTCAGGGAATTCGGTTCTTTAATAACACTTGTCTTTTTAATACATTAAGAAAAAACATTGTTTTCAAGTAAATGACTGTAATTCAATCACTTTCCCTTTCCAGAAAGGTTAATTTCTTTGTTTTACAAATGAATCAAATTATTTTTTTTGTTTTCTTATTACGTTTCTGAACAATTTCATTTATTTATTTCTATTCCTATGTGTTACTACGTAATTGCACATACATTTATATCGATATTCCCCATGTGTATGTTTTTAAGCACAAATTTCTTTTTTCCATTACTAATTAAATTTTGGTCTTACTACGTGAGAATATCTAATAAGGCGGAAAGATGGAACTTGGAAGATCAGGTTGTCACAAGGCAAAGAAGCCATAAATAAATGGTGTCCCTATTCATTTTCTCCGAATACCCAAAAGTGATGAGTGGAAATAACTTCACGTTACGACAAAATTTTTCCCTTTCAAAGAGAATGAGAGGAGGGTCTCTGGTTCTTATTAATTTTCTTCCAACAAACTACTCTTTCATATCTTAAGCTCCTTTTCAACGTTTCCTTCCGTCAAAAAATTAGACCGGGAATATAATTTGAAAGCTTTGACTTCAAATGTTCATTCCAGGTGCGAAAGGAAAGACTATTTTAGGCTGCAAAGTGGTCCACTTCCAACTCAGTACACGTATTTGTGGATGCTGGCCGCCCTCAAAATGAATTTTTTTTTAAGTATAGCTTGAGAGAACAAAAGATCCAAAGTAAATAAATTCAGATGAGGCGTTCTGGCACTCATCAGACTCTTAAACTTCCTAGAATATGTACGGGGGATGCTTTCTTGTAATATTTGACATTATTGAAAATAAAATCAGCCTTCTAAAACGTCCTTATTGGTAGCCTTAAAACTAGTGTTGTGACATATTTACTGAGTGCGTTAAGTTCCTAAAAAATTCCGAACGTTTTTTTTATAAATGCCATAAAATGACCTTATCGCTTGTATATGTCATAAAGTTGAAATTTCTATTATTTGTTCTCAAAATAATCTCCTTATATGTGCAAATATTTTTGCTCTAGGTCAAAGCGCTAGGGTTCGTGTTCTCCGCGAACGGTTCTCTAGGATCTCCATTACCCACTGGAAAAACCAAATGGTCCGGGGCCGAAACTTTTCGATTTCATTAAGGCAAGAGGTTATCTACCCAGAAGTTTCTCCAAAATGTGTAACGGTTGATTACACGCTCTTGTACTTGTCATTTGAAGTACCGCGAATTCCTGATCGAGTTGATGCAACCTTTTTTTACTGAATATTTTGATAATTGCTTAGTTATAAATACTCGTCCTACAATTGTTTTTCAGAGGCGTTCTAATCGAAATTCTTATTTAAAACAAGATGAATATTCACCCTCTTAATTCCGTCATGATGCAGTGATGTGGCGTTGCATCTAGAGGATTACTCAAATTTTATGTAAACTTCCCGCAATAGTAAACTAGTTTCATAGCGTATTTAGGACTATCCAGGAATTAACCTGTGAGAACAGTTAAGATTATTATAGCAGCAGATATTGCTTTTTAATCCCAATACGTCTCTAGCAATGAATTAAAACTTTGGGAATATAAATACGGATTAATAGAACAGTGTCTGCTGCGTAACGGAGCATAAAAGAAGATTTATCTTATATGCACGATGCTTTAGAGAGCTGCACCAGCTGCTTTTGGAGATATAAATGTTGATTATAGGTCTTTATCTATATATATATATATATATTAATAAATGTATATATATATAAATAACTGATGGTCACGTGTTTTGGAATTTTTCCCAAGGGAGATTCTTTTTTTGGCGCTTTTGTTCACTAATCTTTTGGGCATTTTTTTTAATCACCATGAATTTTGCTCTTTTCTCTACTCGCCACGTTAGCTATTTCGAGACCGCTAAAGTTCACACCAAAATCGTCGGGTTCAACGCTTCCTTTGTTGGCTTTATAGCTACAACTTCAGGTTGGCGTATTGCGTTTCTGAGCGTTAATGACGCGAAAAACCTCTTTCTCTCGAAAATTTCCTCGCGGACAGGGATTGCGGTGAACGCGCTGGGTGTTGGGAGCGATTATTTTCATTTTAAAAAGAAAATTCAATGGAGGATTTTAAAAAAACGTGAAAATAAACGCCGCTGGTTTTTTTTAGGCGGAGCGTCTACCTGTTATTTTCGCTTTCGTTTTGACTTATTTTAGATGAGCGTTTCGGAGTGCAGACAAATTCAATTAGATTGTGCATTCAAGTTATTTTTGTGCAAGAAAACTGAAAATTGAAGGTATTCAAAGGAAAAAATTCCCGTTCCATTTTGGTAGAAGCCCACTCTCCATCGTTGTTTTTTTTATCAGTGGAAAGTAATTGAAAGAAATAGTCGCGATGAGTAGAAAATACTGATTCTTAAGGAAATTCCAAAATACACCTTACATTTGAAGAAAACTTTAATAGAATTAGCTTGAAATGAATAATAAAAAAATCCTACGGCGATTTATTCCCTCAATTGATTTAAGAAGATAGGCAACAAGATATTATTAAAATGATTTGTCTACCACTTACAGGTACCTGTAGATTAGTTTTTTGATGAACGTCGACCCTACACCCTACTGTACTTCTAAGTCGTAACGTACGTGCCTCAAAATATCTTTTACCCCATCTTAAAATTACAATAACTTGAACTGCAAACTTTTAATCATGCTGAATTTCATCAAACCTTTTCCTTCCTCTTTTATTTTTCTCCTTCATCCTTGGTATTCCAAGATTCTCCTTTCCATTACCATCTCCTGCACTCATATGCTTCTCAGCATCTCCTACATCCATTTGTTCTGATTTCTTTGAATTTGTCCCAATAACCTTCTTCCTTCCCCTCAAACGCCAATAACGTCATCGATGGATTTCCTTCGTTTGCTTTTTATTTTCTTTGCAATCAAGTAGCATTTCCTCTTGCTTTTAGGCGCGCAAGATATCAGACTTTAAATAAGTTATAATATGTAAACAAAAAATGCCGACACCGCAAACTTGATTGACACTAAGTGATAGGATTAATCTGTGTGATTGACGGGTCAATGGCACAGGAGGGATCCTTGTAAATCCTGACTGAGTGATTGTGTGAAATTCACATAGGTCTAACACACCCGAGTAATTGAGTGACTGTGAATTTACGTAAGTCGTTTCTGTTTCACTACATCCTTTTGTAATTTTTCATTTATCTGTGTGATTGACGGGTCACTGACATAGGAGGGATCCTTGTAAACCCTGTGTGTGTGTGTGACTGTGATTCATGAGAGTGACTGTTATTTCTTAACACACCCTAGTGATCGAGTGGTTGTAAGTTTGTTTTATTATTTATTTTGGCTTTTGTTTGTGTGTTTTTTCCTTTTTCTTTCTTGTCACTTAGTACCAATCAATTTTACGGTCTCGGCATTTTTTGTTTACATTGATTCACGACCGGAGCTACGTTCCTTGAATATGTAAAAAGTTATAATATAAAATTATCTCCTTACAACAGTAGCTACATCATATTTGCCTTCTTAAGGATGAGCTGCATATTTTTGGTTCGTTGGTTCTGCTATTAATTTTTTTCATAATTTCCGGCTTATAAATATTTTTTATATATATAATTTATCAAACCTCGTCCATTAAGGAAATATGGTAAAGTCTGTCGTATCTGTTTCATTCTAAAATCCCATGGGTTTGCTCGGTTTTACTCCAAAAGTGGTAATTCAATATATATTTCCGGCATGATCACATGGTATTTAAAAAAATTTAATTGACGACCCATGTTGAATAAGTTAAAACGAAGTCAGAATTGCGAAACTGAAAATAATTGGGTTGCGAATTCCAATTTCAAAGAAATGATATTTTATTCCTCAATATGTTCGACTCATCTCATTTAATTACTTATCATACCATACTAAAAAGGAAGTAATTCTTTATTCTTCAATTAGTATACTTGACAGTATCTCACCCCTAGCGTTTGTCGGAAATATTGAATATTTGACGTGCTCTACTGTTCTCAAATTCCTCTGCCAAGTGTCGAGCGAGAACTCACAGTCGTTTACTCCAAAAAAAAATAACCCGTCAGAATTTTGAAAGGATAAAAAAATGAACATGGCCGTACACACAGAGCTAACGAGCGTTATCACCGGCGAATATGGATCCACACAGAATCCGATGCTACAGTCATCCTCTTTCCTTTTCAAGGCTCACCAGGACTGCTCCGCAATTACGAATGTACAAGAGGACCCAAACTAGGTCCCTGCGGAACAGCCCTCTCAGCCCTCATGTATCCATCTCTCCTCGCCATCTTTCCTGTATTTCATTCCATCTTCCGCAATCTTCACTCATTTTTCCTCAATTTAATTTTCATATTTACATGTCTTACATCGTTAAATTTCAGTTTGTCTAACTTAATGACACTTAAGTGAGCATATAATACAAAATTCTATGCCAAGTAAGCCTAAAAAAATTGAGTTTAGATGCTATTAATGATGCTGAATAACGTATTAAGAACAATAACCAAATAGAGGTAAGTTAGAAAGGAGCAATTCATTTATTGCAGAAATGGAAATTAAGAGGGCCGATGGACAAACTAGACTGATGGATGTTTGCTAAAACACTCTAATTTCTGAAATCCTTTTAATAAATATTTTCATCGTTTGTTATTTTCTTCTGTTTGCATTGCGCTACTCCAGATAATTCGCACCGAGTCAAAAAACATCCTTTTTTTATCTGTTTTCAATGTGATTCTTCCCTTTATTCTGAGTTCTTAACCCCCAATCTGGGTTAATATATATCGTAATACGCAGCTTTGCGCTTAATAAACATAAATAAGTTTCAAAGAAAATTAGATAACTTGGAGAAACAAAGGTATAAGCGAGTACAAGGTTGGAAAAAAGTGACACGAATCGAGTGCCGTAAATGGTAAATTATCTCCTTTGTCTAGTCATTTTGCTAGGAACTTACGCGGTAAAAGTATTTTTGGTCATCTATGTGAAAATAAATGTCTGTCGTTTGGGCGTATTTCTTTATATTTTTGCACGCAACAGCGCGGATCTAACTTGTCTAGCGTTTTTTTAAGTATGTAACGAAACCGATTTTAAACGCACATACTGAAGAGCTTATGCTCGTTCTAATACGTGGGTATATTTCCCTCAGAAAGGAAGACTTCTTGTATAAACTCCGGTTTTCGCGGGCAACTAAAATGCCTGGCGCCCGTTAACAGACAATGAATTTCAGCGTAGAATAGTGTGTAATGAACAGTGTCGCAATCATAACTCGGACTCCTGAATGGTTTTTGTAGCTGATACTTCATGATAGCGGCACCAATACGACTTCCATGTGCACCGAGTAACGAGTTTGCGTAAGCAAACTCGTTACTCGGTGCAGTAGACTTCTTAGCAGAATACGAGTCACGGCTTTTTTGAACTATTTTGCAAATTCTTGCTGAATTGAAAAACAAGTCCTATGTGACTAAGGCGAAATTCAAACAAGGAAGAAACAATGGATGAAGTGAATTTTGATTTGCGATATGATGCTGAAGGAAGTGACAGAAAACATGATTTTTTTACGAATATAAATTGAAAAACTGAAAGTAACGTCCAAGTTTAGATTTCATAATTCAAATATGCAGTTCCAACTTAGGTTTAATTCTTCAGGTATGTTTTAGTGCGTATCTATATTATTCAGAATGACTTTCTCCATTTCGGTGTATCGAATTGGTTATCCATATTCGTCATGCAATTTGTTATTATAATTAAAATGGACGGTAAATTATTCTTTATTGTTAATATATTACATAAATACAATTGACCGAAAACGGCAAGTAGGAAAGATCTCTAACAATTCATTTGCAATTGATGCAGAATCATTAGGTAGAAAAAATATAAAAAACAATACTTTAATGTAACATCTCAATGGCAGTCTCCAGAACTGCTTCTTTCCAGAGACATACATGTATATGGTCGCTGTACAGGGACCACTTTACACGGCCACGGCGGGTGTAGTTGCCGCAACACCCTCTCGTTCTCTGTGTCTCATTCACTCAGTATCCTATATCTCTCGTATCTTCGTAACTGTACCCTGTAACTCATATCCTGTTCGAGTAAATAAACCGCATAACCCACATTCTGTTCTGTCAAAAATATATATGCGAAACGGGAAGTTGAATTGCACGTAGTGTAAACATTGATGTCAAAAACTCATTATTAATGTAATGGATGGAATGACATAAACATCACGGTTACATTTGTTTTCATTTGCCTCCATTAAACTGTTGTCGACCTACATTTTAGACGCACGATGCGGAAATATATATTTTGTCAGTTGAAACGAAACCTTCCGTTTAAATTGGCCATCGGAGTCGATGAGCTTAAAATTTCAAGCGTTGACCACCGGATATTCTGTCAGTGGTAAAAAGTAAGATAGCGATTCCACATGGTTTCAAGTTCCAACCAAAGAAGACCCTTGAGCATCAACGCTTTAAAAGAGTGGGGGCCCTGAGGAAAGTGGAGAGCTCCCGTGACTTCACACCAATTAGGGCACAGTTCCTAACGATGTGTTCCTCAATGATGAAATGTGATCCCCCCTCAAATTTCTTTTCCGTTCTTTCTCGCAAAGGAAATATAAGGTAAATTTATTTTTGCTTTTAAAAATGTATTTTCCTTTTCGACCACGAGAAAAAACTACGCAATACTTTCATAAAAGTGGGCAAAAGCTGAAGCCAAAAAAAAATCTAGCTATCTTGAAAATATCTTGGTCCAAGATAGTAGTGGTATACGAGGAGTAAGGATATAAGAAGAAGAATTACGTCAGAGAAAGAGGCTTTTACAAGGAGGTGGGAATTTAATACATGGGCGTTGATTAGGGAACATGAGACAAGGCTCGTCAAAACTTCTATGTGGAGCATGGATGTGTACGGCGCAGAAACATGGTCACTGGATCAAGATAATAGGCATGGATTGGAGGTTGTTTAAATGGGCATGAGAAGAAGGATGGAAAAAATGGAATGAACAGAAAGTAAAAGAAACGAAGAGGTTTAAAGCATGATGGAGAAGAAGAGAAGGTTTTTTTGGAGAAATCAAGGGAGGAAGGAAAGGTGGATGAATAGGATTTGGACTGTCGATGGAATGCTTAAGATTGTGAATGAGGGGATGGTGTTAGGCAAACGAGGAAGGAGAAAGAAGAGGATTAGTGTATCGGGAAAAATAAAGGGAGAAAATAAATCCTCGGAAATGAAAAACATTTTAAATTATGTTATGGTGTCAGTTCTTTTTTTGTCAAGGCTAAAAATATAGGAGTGCTAAGTTTTCATCCATCGAAAACCTTATGGTTGACGGTAATGACCAAATAATAATAATTCCTTCCTTATAACGATGAGCGTGAAAATCCTTGCAATCTTATGTCCATTGAGGGGCATGGCAATCTAGTGGGTAGAGCGTTGGACTACTGATACGAAGTCTCTGATTAGGTTCTTGGTAGCTCCTCCGGTCACCCTCACCTGCACCAAAACTATGGGATTTTTCGGGTACCAGATCTTCGTGGGAAACCACAAGTGGCACAATCAAATGAATTTTCACCGCCTGCTCATGGTGAATGAATTTCCCAATCCTATGGGTTTAACACTAGGTAAAATCTACCCTCATCTTTCAAACCAAACATAGAATTGGATTTTTGTGGTTAATTGCCTTTTAACGCATTCATGTTATTTAAAAATAGTAAACCTTTTTAGAGTACGTTTGAGATTTAACAACGCTCTACACAAATCCTTGAATGCATATTCCATATGAGTATTAACGTAATCTGTACTTTTGATACATGTCCTACAATGTTATTAACATTAGAATTGTAAATTATTTATTGCACTTTTCTCGCAACAAACTTTTATTTCCGTTTCGACGAAAAAACATTTGCATTTCTTGAATTATTAAACATATTCACTAATATTCAAGACACATTTCAGAGCAACTTTCTGACGCGTGAATTTCCAAGAGGATTATCCTTACGTCGATTGAAGTGACTGCACATCGTTCCAGGTTTCAATTTTAATGAATGCTGCTGCAAGATTAAAAATTTATTATTTTCTTTTCACCTCGTCATGAGCAATAAGTCTAATTTTATTCAGGTGGGTGATGGGAGGAGGTGGGGGGGGAATGAATAAAAATAATTGATATTAACACGGCATCCCGTTTGGTCCGAGACCCATGCGGACGAATCTCCGCCCGCGGCATTCGTTGACGTCATGTCCCATCATCCTCTATTTATTTTTTTTTATGACTGCAGCTATTATTTCAATTTTCCTGCGCAGTCTCCTTCCGCATATCTGCCGCTCCTGCGCTCCGCAACAATGCTCTCTGACCTGCGGGTGGGAAGATGCGGTTGTATATTTTTTTCGAAACGCACGAGGAAGGTGAAGAGGCGGAGGGGATGTGGGGTGTGATGGAAAGGTCGAGTGAATAGCGGTGGGAACAACATAAAATAAAAGGTGCGGAAGAGGAGTTTTGTGTGGGGTGGGACAGTGTGCTTTGGGTTGCAGGGAGAGGGGGAGGATGTGGATGGAGACCGAGGAAACATTAAGAAGAAAGGATTACGGTAAAACGGGGGGGAGGGGGGGTTTCGTTCGAAATGAAGGGTGATACGGAAGGGAAAACCGCGTTGTTCAAAGTCGCGGAATATTTTAGACGATTCAATTAATCCAAAGGCTTCCCCAGTTGTCCGTTTCCATCGTTTCAGCACCCTACACCTAATTCCTGCCGTCGTTCTCCCCATCCCTCCCCCGCTTCTCGGCATTAAGCATGCTCTAGAAAAAATGCAGGGATTTTGACCGCAATGTTACGAATGTTGGTAGTTTCGACTTTGAAATTTAAAAATAAGTCTAGTGCCCCTGTGTCGAAATTTTAAGTACTTACACTTGATCATTGGTCAAAATTCTTCCTTATACGAAAACACCCGTGCAAAAGAGTGGTATTATTTGGGAAGACGAACTAAAACTGAGGTCACCTGCGAGTTTAGGATTAAGTGGGATCCATTTAATAGCGGTAGGACCTATCAGGGAATCGGAGGAGAAAGAAGGAGTCATCCGACGTACCGGACTAAGCCTTCTTTAATAACGAAATATGCATAGGGGTAACTAAATGTAACGTACCATCCGACGGACGGTGTATTGTACTTGAATTGGTATGTGGCATCCCAAGCATTGATCAGGACACCACAGAAAATTTTTTTACCACCACTGAGAATCGAACTGGTACCATCGGGAGAAGGACTCAGTAAATACACCCCCCACACCAACCCTATACGCGGCGAGTAATTCAAATAGTTTTAAATAGCAATTGGACAGTAATGGGATATAAATAAAGTAGGTCATGTGTGATGGAGATGATTAATCACTGCCTACTCCAAACAGAAAAAGGGGAAACTTGAATGGATCCATAGAACTTCTCTGGTCGGTATTATGAGCTGGTCTCTAAATTAACCGGAGTATACCTAGGAATAGGAAATAGTGCCAACAAGATGTTTGGTAGTAGATGTGAAATAATGTTCTATGAAGAGACAAAGTCCTCTAAATGTAAATGATCTATGCTCAAACACACGTTGTATCATCAGGTGAGTACAACAAATCAATTTAACAATGTCACGAGAATTTTATGCAAAACAGAGGGAGTTGTTAATCACAAAATAAATGCTTTCAAACTTTACTTAGAAAATTCAGAGAGTTAACGTTAATATCTAGAATATCAGTACAACTGCTGATTAAGAAATATTTGACTAGCCAAAAGAAGTATCAACACTTAAACTGTAGTCTTCCGAGCTAGCGCGGTTATAATAAGCTGGCACTACACCTTAATCCAAAGCCCCAGCTAATACGAAGCTTTGAACCCGGATCCCTAGATATCCGGCCAAGTGCTTTAGCTAGTTTAGCTATCGAGGCGTTCTATAATACTTCGAAATTTTTGGGGCTTTACGAGAACAAGGTGTTGTGACTTGTCTCATTCTTTAGCTCTGCATATTTTCTGCTCCTCTGAAATTCATCTAAAATATATATATATATAGTATATAGAGTCTGACCTGAAGAAGGCCTCGGAGTAGGCCGAAAGCTTAAATCATCTACAGTGTGAGTGTCCTTTTACGTGTTATCTGTTTTATTCTGTGTTCTATTGTGCGGTCCAAAAGTTATATATATATATATATATATATATATATATATATATATATATATATATATATATATATATGTACTATTTTCCATCCTTTAGAATCCCATTGTCTTTCAGTACCTCCTAGCATCCAATTGCCTTCTTCTTAGGATATCAACCAAAAGCCTTCAAAGGCCATAATTTCAATTGTTCACCATACCTACATCTCAAAAGCTATCTATCTACATGTTGGCTTATCCCCTTACCTCAACGACGTATTTTTTTAGGAAAACAAAACGACAAACTTCATTTAAGTTTTTGCAAGCATTTTCCTAACGGTTTTCCTTCAGGTGTCTATCATTAACTCCCACCTCTCCGTAAATGATACTTTCCCTAACGCAATTCTTTTTTAAAAATAGTTTCTATTTTGGCCAAACTTCTTCAAATCCATTTCATAAGAAAGGGAGCAGTTCTACATACATGTAATGCAGGAGAAAATTTGTTCTGGAGTAGTATTGGGAGGAAAGGGTTCGAGTATTGGGAAACACGAAATTGACTTTCACATATTGATGCATTATATCTAGTTGAATTTTGTTACAGCTCCGAAATGCGGTTGCATTTATATATTCAAAAAATCATGAATTTTGAACTTCGTTTGCATTCCTCTTTTCTGGTAATTTTCTAGAATACGTATCAGCTGGGAATTTTTATTAACTTATGCCTTCTCCTATCATATGTCCTTCGCCATATGATGGAAAAAAAACGCACTTCTTTTCACGTCCCTCAGCATCGCGCACTCTCTTATCCACTTTTTTCTATTCTGTTTCTTTATCACTCAAATATTCTATCCTTTAAGCTGTAGCCTTGTGTTAATTCTTACGCAGTTATACCTAACCGCTTTTTTTTCAACTAAAACTTTTCTTCTCCCATCTTTTAACTATATCATATTATATTTCTACTCGTATTGGTCCATTATACCTGTATTACCTTCTGTTCGGTTGAGATAGAGCATTTTTCAAATATCCTCTATCGTATTTTTTAATAGTTTAAGTTGCATTCCTGCATGGAAACCAGGGGCGGCTTCAAGGTGGCACTATTTTAGGATTTGATAAAATTGAAAATGAATATATCATGCATGTCGACCATGTTGAATATTATTGTTCTCCGAGCCAGAAATTTCTGAGCAAAAAACTGCAGAGTGTTGCTGAATGTTATCCAAGTTAGTGCGAATTTTTTGTTCTAATTCAACATCATTCACAACTTTTTTGTATGAAAACGGGCTCACCGTTAACATTTTCTGGATTTGCTACGGATAAAACCACGCTTTAAACAGATTAGTTTTCCTGTGATTATGTTTAGCTGTGTCAGTCCTTTTGCAATATTGAATTTCCGATTACCGACATTTGTTCTGCGTCTATGCTTCCTCGTTTAATTTCCATTTTCTTACGCTGCTAAAGTAGGGGTTGCCGTCTTTAAACCTGAGGCCTGCTTTCTGACACTTAAGACATGTAACATTTTTCATTTACCTCTTATTTGTCCAATTTAATGAATGTTATTTAGTGGAATATTTTCTTCAATTTAATCCAGCACAAACACTCTCTATACCTTCCAGTTTTTAACTACTCTTCCGTACCTGACAATATTCCGTGATCTTCAACGTATTCAATGATTGTAACTTCAGCTACTCCTCTTGTGATCTTCCACAAGGATATTTACATTAACTTCTCCCCATACATATTCCTTAGAGCTGACGACTGGTATTATCCTTTCTTCACCTCTATTCCTATCTTAATTTTTTCTCTTCCTTTTTTCTCTAAGTACATCTAACTCTCCAGAAAATTTCAGAAGTAATTTGTGAAAGGTGGCTGTCATCAGTGCAAGTGTTACATTAAAAGTTTTAAGAGATGATGTAATAAATAGGAAAGAAATTATAAAGAGATTTGAGCCAGGTGGAGCTTTCGAAAAATGTGGGAAGTTGATGACTGGGTTCGTAAGTAATGATGAAGAAATTATGCCTTTCAAATCCAAATTGTCTTTAATTTTTTACCATTGATATTTTAAGATGATATCTTAATGCTGCTCTTATCAAATTTTTGATAGCATTTGAATGTGACTCTGGAGAGAGTATTATATGCTATATGTATGTATTCTGAATTGTTATCGATGAATTGTCTTGACCAAGTTTGTTTGATAGGTGTCCTTACCAAAGAACTTTTCCTTTCGTGGAGTTTTAGTTCATGGTTTTTTAATCAAAAATGTGCAGTCCAATGGTAGAAAGACTCACAGAAGTCGACAAGCTTTCTTTCCAACTCATTTTTCTCCATGATCTTGTAGTTTTCGGAAAATGAATTTGATCAGTCACTCGCGATATTTATCGCTGCCAACCATGAAAGTTTGCTTTATGTCGCGTAGCCCCACTGTAAGGCTAGGCTATTTACACCACTGTCGTTATATGCCATACAAATATTAAAACTATTTCGTGATAAAGTAATTAAATTGATTAACTCTGTTCATTAGATTTCTTTTTTGTTACAAACGGTCATTAACTATAGATTAACTTTCAAGTTATAATTGAGCGAGAGTTTTATACATTTATTTGTAAAACTTCAGAAACATTCATGCAATCATCCATCTCCCGTCCCTGAAGGCAGTTTATCAATGTTACGAAGGGTATATGTTACTACATTGAATCAAGGTGTAGGTTTTTGCTTCGTAGAAACTTGGTCGTTTAAGCAAGATGATAATCGTAGATAGGAGTTTTTTCAGTTGCTGTTATGGAGAAGGATAAAAAAGACCAAATGGACGAATAGGAAAACAAACGAAGAAGTGCTAGTCATGTTGAGTAAGCAGGGAGGATTGCTGCCAGAGAACCAAAGGAGGCAGGAAAGGTGGATGCAAAGCATTTTGATGGAATGTTGAAGATTGTGATAGAAGGGAGAATGTTCGCAAGCGAGGAAAGGGAAGGAATGGGATTGGCATTTGAACAGAATGACGGAGGTAGAACTTACACGGAATTGAAAAGGGGTCTCACGTTTTGTCCTCTTTGACTAGGCTTGAACGGTATCAGTAATTAGTTGGTTTTCATCCGAAACCTTATTTAAACGGTAAAATTCCTTAATAATAATAGTAATAAAGGAAAGTGAGTTCTCTTTGACAAAATCCGAAGCAGTGAGGAAATGATATCATCAAACGGTGATAAAAACATTTAGTTATTGGGACAAAGGCGTGGATGTCTAAGACCCCTCAATTTCCGTCGTTATAACACCTTGTCATTATCTCCTCGATAATTTCTGTCCTCTTCCAACCCTCGCCCTTTCCCCGGGGTTCATGGAGCCCCCCTTTTGAACCATTGCCGTCTTAATGCGGCAGTTCCCACCCCTCCACAATAATCCCCCCTCCTTATCGTCCTCGTTCCAGCTCGCCATGTTTTCTTTCCTCAGCCACGCTCCCCCGGCTTGAATCGCACGTGTTCGAAAGCCGTCTGGAGGTTCCAACCCCCTCATCGCCTTAGGAGAGATTAAAACTTAAAAAAAAGCAAAGGAATGTGAAAGAGAGTAAAAAAAGCAGATTCCGCTTTTGATGACGCCATCATCTCTTTCCTCCTCTCTTTGCTCTAACTTTCTAGTTCGAGTGTTTTTGCCCATGAACGAAAAACATCTCAAAAAAAAAAAACAATGGCCATCACTTTTCACAAAATCGGAATATATATCCTCGATTTCGGAAAATTAAATACATTCTGTAATGTCCTCTAAAATTTAAATGCCGAAGTACTTTGGGACATTCTTATTTCTCCAGTCACCGTTCGCCGTTTGTATTTTCCAAATAGATGTCGTACCTTAGTGTTTTTAATTTATTTGGTCCATTTCTATTTAATTTACAGTTCAACTTTATAGGAAATCAAAATTTACGTGAAGCAAAACAGTGTAAATTTTCAACCTCAGTTTGAGAGACAATTAAAAATGTACGATTATTGAGTGGCACCGTATTTAATCATGCTAAACTTGATATGAATCTCCGCATAATATTTACATTTATTTTTATCTAGCTTCACTATTTAAAATCATACCTAGCTAACTAGCCTAGAATCATAATGTTGGCTCAAACTTTTTACTCCCTAAAATTATATTATGAGGTCGTTTATTTACATTTATCGTAAAAAATGAGCACTTAAATGAAATTCCGCTTTCCAAAATACATTATATATCGCCCATTTCTCAATAAAAATATTTCTGAATTATAAAGGGGTGGAAATTAAGGTAAACAAGAACGCAAATTCTAATCTAGATGGGGAGGATAGGATATTGATGGTAGAAATCCAAAGGACGCGGGAAAGATGGATTCAGAGTATTTTGATTTGCCATGGGATGGGAGTGGTGAAACTAAGATGGACTATAAAATGATAATGATTACAAAAAGGGTAGTTCTTGTTCTTTAAAATAATAATCTAACGATGCAAGTGAAAGCAATGTATCCATTTTTAAATTGTAATATCTGAAAAAGGTTTTGTTTATGATATTTCCACACGTGACAAGTTCATGGATGTAATTACTTTCTTGAAAATTAGAGTTATAAGTAATTCCAATTATAATTGCGACTTAAAATAATAATAGGAATTTTGTCACGCATATGATGTTGCTTAGGAGTCAAATTGTGATAATAATCAGTCCCCGAGTTCATAATATGCTGTTATTTGACAAATGCGGGGAATAATGACACTGGAAATAATACCTCCTTGGAGGAAAGTGATTCTTTTTCCGTATTTGGAACTCGAGGACATGGATTATACATACCCAATAAGCTTTTCAACAATATTTCTTTCTATATCATAAATTTGTTAAGTAAACATGTCAGTGGACACTTTTCCCACCAAGAGCCTAACCCAAGCTATGTGATTTCTCTGGCTCCAGATCATCTTGGGAAACCGTAAGCGACAAAGGGAACGTAACTTGCCCCCCTTTTCCCTTGAAATGCGAATCCCACGAAAAGATTAATAGTAGGTTAGTTATGCTCTCACCTATCGAACAATCTTCGGGTCGACAGCTGTGGGGTCAGTCGAAGGAAATGAATTGGGGCTTTTTAGCAGCATGGAAGAGCATAGCCAACATGTGGAAAGGAACAATGGTTTAGTGTAATGCAGCGCACCTGATGATGTTGACATTAAAATGGCGAAAGTTAGACGTGTTACAAAAAAATAAATTATAAAAATTGACTAACTTTAATATTTTTGCATTTCTGTTTTGCAGTGCTCAAGGGATATTTTTAGCGACAGTTTTCTAACCAAATACAATTACTGTTTGTTCGTGTACCGTTTAGGTTAAATTTTCGATGTACTCGGATTGTAAACGGTTATATTTTTTTAGGTTCTCCTAACAACACAACGTTACGCCAGACACTGAAATAAAACCTTTTTTCAATTCCCCGTAATTCCTTCTCCCTTCATTCCGTCCAACATTGTCATCCGATTCATATGTTTTCCTCGCCTGCCTCCCATCAATTACAGCTTTAAACACTAGAGGTCCTTCGCGTCCACTCTTTCCTAACTCATTTGGAATTCTCCCAACATTTCTCTCTCCGCCCCCGCCATGTCTAGGACCTCTTCATTTGTTTTTCTTCCATTCATCCTTCCTAGATAGGTAAAACGCTTCATCTGACTATTTAGACCTCCTATTTTAATGTTTCCTTATGCTTTCCTCTTTTTTGAAAACCTCATAACCCTTTTTCCTTTTTATATTCATATATATATATATATATATATATATATATATATATATATATATATATATATATCGACGCAATACCCCGTAAGCCGCCGTAAGGGCGTGTGGTGGAGGATGTTACGTCACCAACCATGTATACACAGTCACAATCTTGCCACCTTTACACAAATATTAGTTTAATCATACGCTTGAAAAACGTTACTCACACAAAATAAGGTACTTCCATACATCAATAATCAAAAGTAGGATACCTATATTCAAGTTATCATGTAGAACTGTTTAAAATATTGGTCTATTTAATTTTTTTCAATGTGCCATTATGAACATGCAAGATATCGACAAAATGTATACAATGCTATTTCTAATTATCTCCTACGCGATTGCTGTCATTTCTATTTTGACCTCTAATGCTACGAGGAAAAAAAACATTTTAAATTATACAATAAATATATGTTAGTAAAATTATTATTTATTAAACTCATACCACGATAACTTTAACCTTGAAACTAGTGATATTAATTGTTGATAGTGGTATATCTTAATTTTCTATTTATCAGATACGGTACCGCATTAGTATTTGGACAATTATTTTTTCCACTCCGAAATCTATGGAATTTTTTGGAATTGTCTCACGGCGATGAAAATCTGGCGACCTCTAAACCCAACCCAATATTCCGTACGACAAACGCGTGTGAGTGAATTCAGATATAAACGGGTGGAATATGGTTTTAAAGCATTGGATAATGAATGAGGTGGAGGAGTGTTAGAGGCGAGAGAGGTTGCGTGGAGACGGTCGGGTCAAACGAAGATAAAGAGATGCAGGCGTGCGTGGGACCATGCGGTCAGCGGATTAATGGGCAGAGTAAGTGCTCTCGGAGGAGGAGTTGGAATATTTTTGTAGGGGCGGAGCAGAAAAAAGGGAGAAGGGATAAGAGTGCCTGAATAAGAGTATGGAGGCGTGAGAGGAGATTCGGTGGCCAGCGGGAACCTTCAGCGGGTGGAAAATGTGTGGCCCGGTGTGCTTAATGCGGCCGTGGAGGGGAAATTAAATAAGAACGGATTCGCAGATGGGAATAATACCCACTCGCCCCTTTTCCTTTCCCACCTCTGAACCTTTTAAGCCACTCCCACTTTCCTTTAACCCCTTATCCCTCTGATTCTCACGCATCCCGTCCACTCGGGCCGTTTCCAAATCTGCCCCTCTCTCCCATCAATGTTTTTAACCGTTTTTCTCTCGCCCTTCAATCCACTTGTTTCAGCCATATTCTCTCACAGCACAGCGTATACAGGCCCGAGAGAATCAGAGCAGTGACGACTGTATTCAATCTCATTTCGAGTAATGCAAGCTTCCTTCTGCATCTCTCAACCCCTGTCTCCCCCACCCATTCGTCGTTCGCCAACTACATTCTATATTGGCACCAAGCTCAATCTGGGGAGCGAAATTACTCACTGTGAGTCACTCACTCACTGCGTAGTAGTTTTCGTGAAGATATCAGTATCCAGAGTGCTCTAATCCAATATGTATAGTTTGGAAAGGATGGGGTTTTAGTTTATAAATAAATCTTATCAATCTCAAGAAATGTCATGTTGAGGTCAGTTGATTTCATGAGCATTTCTTTCGACGTGTTAGATACTTATTTGACCAACGTCCTTCAAGGTACAAATTACGCTGAACCCTAAGTAAAACTTGAAAACGTTATTCAATACTAGAATATTGTATTCTCGCCCGGAAAAATAAATATAGTATATCGATCATGAGCAGCCCTTCATATATTTTTAGAATCTGAAAATTTTGGATTTGATTCCCATATAAAATGGATCAATGATTTTAATACTATTGATATTTTCTCCTTTAAGGTAGGTTTTCTGTGGAAATAAGCTACACAATGGTACAACGACTTTACCTCTTCCAACAAAAGACACAATCTGAAAACTAAAATACAGTCAGTCATTTTTCCATTCCCCATACTTCTTTCCTCCCTTCATTCCGTCCAGGATTCCTATCATTTTCCTTCTTTTTCTTTGTTTGCTAAACTTTCTCTCCTCAATCACAGTATTCATATTCTAGTACTAAAATGCTTATTGGGTAAATAGTTTCATGCTCGTCGTATGCGTGTAACAAGCATGAGTGACAATTATCTTGTTTTATTCATTGTAATAATAGAGGGTCTCACGCTATGGTTACGAATTGAAATATCTCTTTGTCAATTTTTTTCAATCTGTTTAATCATTCTGATAAATATTTTAATTTAGAGCATGGAAAACGTGTCTCTCAAAACCTTGAGTTCTCAGAAATAATTAAAAATTGTAGAATTCGAAAAAATCTGAAAATTCGTAGAATTTTGAAAATGTTGAATCGCTTAAACTGTTTAAAAAAAAACTTTGAAGAAGGAATTTCAAATTTCTGGATATGATTTTCCAGCATTCTGCCAATTGAGTGTGTCGAAATATCTGATATATTCTTCGATCTAGTGCACCCAACCGTTGAAATAAATAACATTGAATTGCACACTTTGACAGTAATTGGTGGTGTTTTCATGTAATTTTTTGGCTAAAAGCTGGATAAAATATAACTTAGGAGGAAAAATAGTTTTTCTTCCTTTAAAAAGAATGGATTTGTTATTTTTGAAATGTTTTTTCTGTTAAGGTTTTGTCAAAATTAAGCTAAAAAAAGTACCATCGGTTAAATGTTTTATTTGCCTACACGTTACCAATTCAATTAAAAGGATCTTCGGTGCATTTTATCATGATGGACGTTAATGAATCATGTACAGAACGCATATTATATAATTCCTTCGAATTTCTTTAAAAGGTTAGGCACTTGACGTATCTAAGATAAGGTTTCCGGATTAACCCGATGGAAATGCCTCATTTTACTAACTTTTAACGAGCATTTAACATTGAGTTCAAATTGTAACAATTATATTTTTTCACTAATGGAACATATTATGCCCGGAAGCACAATGGCGGGTGAAAGCATTCATGTTTGTTCAAATGACATTTGCTACGCAATTATCGGCCCGCATTATTGTCTCGTTGCCCTCGTGAAATTGCGGTAACCCGCAGGTCTCTTGTTGGAGACCTTGGTCTATATGATTAAAGTGCTTTGGAACGTATCACTCCTATTCTAATTGGAAATTGGGTACTAAGGTCAAGCTCATCTAGCGACGTCATTGCTAGTTTTGATTTGGTATGTGGATAATTTTGCTGTCCGTATTGCATTTCTACATACCTTTTAGAGTTAAAATTATTACCGATATTTTGTAAGCAAGAATTTTACCAATGAGGGGAGGAATGAATTATCTGCATCAATTGTGAGAATAAAACGTTTTACTTCTTCAATACTTTTATTGCATGAACCTCTCTTCCTTCGATCAATATGTGTTCTGTGGTGAATAGTTTCGTGGAAGCCAGCAAAGCAGCGGACTATTAGTTGTTCATATAAAAGTGACTTGGAAAGGGAAGCATTTGAAATTTTTAAGAGAAAGTGTGTTAATGGTAGCGCAAGCATTTTGAAACAATTTTTCATAGCAGAGACGCTTTGTAATGAAATTACGATTTCATCTCTAAGAACCCTTTTAGGGTTCATTTTGTTTTTTTCTGAATATTTCAGCGATATTCGGTTTAGCTGCATCGCATTCGCCTCTAAAATATGTTTTTTTTATGATATAATCTTCAAAATTGAAATGTGCAATAATTTTACCGCTGGCATGTCAGTCCAATTTTAATTCCGAAAAAAATACTTGAATAAAAATATACATAATATAATTTACAGAATAAATACCTAACAGATGTCAACTTTTCCTCTCTAGATTGCATATTATGCTCAATAAAACACGGATGGTAATAGGAAAATTTTCGTCCAATCTTTACTTCCGTTTAGAATTAAATTTCTCTGAGACTCATTTTTTTCCTGCCTACGTTTCTCACCGTGCTCCTTCATGCCCCAGAAACGTTCCATATCCTTTCCCCTGAAGACATCATCCCTTATGTAACGATAAGATGAGCGAGCTCTTTGTTCTCGTCAGGATTCTTCTTATTTACCGTGAAAGAAGTTTCATGCGATGGGCTATTTATACAAACAACCCCATCTTCCCCCGCCCCAGGTATCGCGCCGTTGACGCCCGCGGGTGAAGCTTAACCCTCTCCCCAGTTATTTTTAAGCGAGGGTCCACACCCGGATGAATGCGAGTGGGCTTTGCGTGTGTGTGAGTGTGTGTGCCTGTGTGTTTTGAGTTCGAGGCGCTATGCGGAATCTTCGCCACCCATTCAGGGAGTTGATGAATCCGAAAGACTTCGGGGTGGGTGGCACCCTCCCTCATCTCCTTACTCTCCGGAGAAGCGCCGCGCTGATCCGCCCTCTTAAATGAGGCGCCGGGACTCCCCCTTTTGTCTCCACCCCACGCTTCACCGTTTTCCTTTCCCATCCCATCCCGCGCGCTTTTCATGTTCTCCAGCTTGCATTCTCGACTGCAGTCTTCAAGCCTCTTTCATGTCTCCTTCATTTTTCTTTCTACTCTCTTTCGCATGGCGAGGTGCCTAAATTTCCCGAAAGCACCAGAATTGCTTAGACTATAACAACGTCCATTTGAGGTTCCACCGGGGTCATTTTCAAAAATCCCTTATAGTACACCTTAAATATATCTTTTTATATGTTTGCATATGTATGTTTTTTATGAGTAGTGCATCAAAAATCAAAAGGTATCAACATCGATTCTATAGGTCCGAAAAAATACATACTGCAAAATAAATAATTTACTATGGAGAAAATAAATTTGGCATCGTTAATAAAAAACTCTCTCGCAGAGTAAATTATTCTTGGTGGATACATCTAGGAAATATTGGTAATTTTATTATTCATGAGGTACAAAACCAGGGAAAGTTTGCCTATCAAACAGAATAGCTAGCAAAAGAAAAATTCTTTTGGCAAATTATTAACTTCACATTACGTTGATTCCCATATTAAAAATGCGATATTTAGCAGAAACCCTTTGCCAGTGACCATTTGCATTTGCCTTTACTATTATAATATTTTATTTTCTGTTTTCCCACTAGGAACCTAATTTTAAAATATCGTGAAAGTTCTTTCGTAAGGATATATTGTTTTTGTTAAACGTAGCAGGCTTTCAGCTTGAACATCCCTAATCCTTTGCGTATTAAATTGTGTATTTCTCATTCTTTCAAGTTTTTTATAAGACCTTGTAGCCAACTGCAAACTTTTCGATGAAGTGAAAGACTAAAGCTTGTAAATGTAAGTTAATACGCGTTCTCCAACGTAGTTTATAGTAAATAGTTCACACTCCTAGGGTGTTCATAATCTGTCATCATTTGTCTGTTTTCATTTATTTATGTTAATAATACGAAAAATTACTCTGATCGAAAAGGACACTGAAAGAAAAGAATGAAGGATGAAGGGAAAATATCATTTCGTTGTCATGCAAAGAGAAACGTTAATGAACTTATGCATAATTGGAATATTACTAAAATGTAACTTTCAATTGAGCATTCTCTTGAATAAAGTTTCTTCGTCAACTCCTCTTCCTGCTGACTTGGATACATTTATTTTATTAGTAAGACTAACCATCCGACAGAAACGAATATTTCTAATAATTAACATAGTGTCGACTTGATTTTTTTAATTGACTAAATGACCTACAACTGTCTTCAAATGTTTTATGAAGCTAAACATATGTTTATCGCTCAAATAATTTCTGAAAGGAGAAAATTTTAAAGATTTATTTTCGCTTCATTCATGTGCCACAAGAAGGAAAGTATTCTATTATTTGTGACCCCAGTGGCTGAGGGACTACAGTTCCATGTATCATCGAAAGTCTATGAGAGATATGAAAACTTCAGACTTAGTTGAAAATCATTTTTTCTCCTTTCCAACGAATTCATCAACTGATAAAAAAACTTTTTCTGCCCATGACAGTACTCGAAAAATTCCGCACTATCATTGGGGAAACGAGAAACGATCGAGATCTCTCACTCCACCTTGGTCTCCCTTTCCACCCTCCTGGCCGGAGTTAGTCGTATTTTATTACAGACATTGGAAATTTCGAAAAAGTTCCTGAGAGAACTAATTGGAAGTTCCGAGTTTTATGGAGTGCCTGCCGCATTGATGCCGACTCGGTCCGTTCGTTAACCTTAGTAATCAAATTTCGACTAGTTTAATGCCTAAGCTTCTCAAATCGATGACGATAGATTTTTGATAATTTCATTTGCCCTATGATTGGATAAATCTGATGATGAGCAATTTTAAGATAGAAATGGAATGGTTTATGTAATCGCAATGACTCGAGTAAATTTCACGGCGTAGAGGTTTATAATCGGAAGTGGGCAGATAACGAATTCTTTTCGACCGCAGTTATAAAAAATCGAGGGAAAAGTTTTAACGGAACGATTTTTGATGAGTGAACGGGAATGAGATTTTGGAGGATCCATTTTCCTTTTCTTCGGGGCTTAATTTTAACCCTACGTGAAAAATTAGAGACCTGATGATAGAAAAAAAAATTGAATGTGCTTCTCCGCCATAGGTGGTTCTTCCATCCTGTACCCGCCGTAATATCTACGAGGACACGTTTGCGCCGAAGCGAGCACCATCATCCCCGCTCTCAACTCGCTAAGGGGCCCTTTGAGTGTCTCTTCGGGGAATTCTGGTAAAGTTTACGGTCGTCGTGGGAGTCCCTGTGCGTGCATGGTATTTTCCACCGGGTTGGACCGAAGAGGAAAGAGAATTGGGGCGAATGTAACAAGGGACCGAAGGACAATGCGATAGGAAACGTTTTATTGTACTGGGATCAAAGTCCAACAGCAGGGTAGCTACAAGAGTCTTTTCTACTTAATGGCCCTATTGTACTCCAGATACTTTATTTGTATTTAAATAATCTTTTAAATTACAAAAATTGTTAACAGAATAGTTCTAGCATTTATTAATATCCATATGATAACCCTCAAACCACCACTAGAGTGTGTGACAGGGAATAATGCACCAAAAGGCATGTAACGTCAAAGTTACGTTTTTTTAAATTGTCAGTAACCAATACATTTCGTTTATGATACAAGTTTTGTAATAGTGTTAGTAAATTCACTTTCACTCCTGTGTCTTGGTGCAAATCACGTCTCAATATTCTCTTTTCTGTATTCTCGATCTATCATCATGAGAGAAGAGATTCTAAATGATGGCCACATAATGGTAAATATAGGCTTTGAATGGGCAAACTGACTAATCACAGCCAAATATCGCGTAGCAAGCCACAACCTGATATTTCACATGAAAATAAACACTTCTTCAATTCCACACACATTCTGCTTACCTTTATTACGTACTATATGCTTATCGTTTTCCTCCTTCTTCCTCACTTGCCTGGCTTTTTCCCCTCTAACACCTTCTTATCTGTTCTATCACCAACTAAAATATTCTGCATCCATCTTTCCGTCTGCCTTTCAATTTGTTCCGACAGCCCTTTCACCTCTCCAATAATGCCTTACATTTTACCATTTTTTTTATTTTATGTCCTGAAGCGTGTATAAATTTGGACATATTAGAACGGAATTAATTTGAATAATGCTTAAGTATTACAATAAGAAACAGTTTCATATCATAAAACAAATATACGGTATTTAATCCATAAAAATCTCGAATCAACAGAGTGTGGGATCTAGGTAGTATACTATGGAACCATAGGGCCCTGGTTGGAATCATGGTTAGTTATTCCGTATCCGTAATGCATATTTTACCAAGCATGCAGTTTTCTAAGCCTGAAAAATACACCACAGGCTACCACGAGGATCTTAGAGGAAAATTTACAGCCTTGGGGAACTGGAAGAGTAAAAGGGAGTTAATTTTAATGAATTTTTCCACCATGAATAACTAAACGATGATTTTCTCTCTGCTCTCGCGCTAAATCGTTTTTCTGTCATTATCGTTCTACCTAACATGTTCACTCAATCCATTTAAAATATTATTTCCTCTGTGTCGTAATTAAATTTGCAAGTTTAAATCCTTGAAAATTAATTTTATTTAGAATTAATTCTAAATCGTCACCATGAGCTAATCTCGTATATTTTTTCGTAATTTTAATCGGCTTTGTGTTTTTTTTCACAGCAGGTTTTCACGCTCGACGTAGCTTTTTTTCTATTTTGGTCAATTGTTTGGGGAATGTTCACGCAAACAATGACATAAAATTTTGTTAGCTGCAACCATAAATATGCAAAAAATCTCTGATTCACAATAATAAAACATAATTTGGTTAATGTATAAACTTGTTAAACAATTATTTGGATATGTCTAGCACTATAAATGAATAAAAATTGTCCTTGGTTTTTTAAAATTTGTTGTTTTTGGTCCGAGTGGATAATTTAAATCAGACCGAGAGAATTTGTTCACCAAGTGGCTACGAACTTATTATGCACAATTATTTATCATGACTTTAAATTACTCCTGAATTACTCTAATATGAATTTGAAGAAACTGCAGGAGATGCCGCAACAGTAACTTTTAACGGAGTCATCCGCTACGTGTGCATTAAAATGCAACAATTTCAGAGCGTAAAAAATGATGTTTACGCTCTGAAATTGTTGCAATGGAGTCCTCTAATATGACTTAAACCTAGGTATAAAACGGTTGTAGTGAAAATCAATATCTTGTGATCCTTCATTGTATATTAAGACAAAATCAAATGGACCTCAAAATACAATTCATGCTGACGGTCTAAATGATACTTCACGTTAGTAGAATACTTGGTGGAATATATTTTACAATACATATCGGGGCAAGAGGAAGATTGTGTGAAGAAAGAATGGGATCAGTAGGCACTCGAAGAAATTTCGCTGATATATGGGATTGGAGTAAAGCGAAGTTTCTTAGGAAAGTGGAGTTACTCTTCAGGCCACATTAGAACGTGCTATTCGACGCCGTGAAGTGCACACCTAGGTAAAGCTTGCCGTTGAATCACCATTATCATATAACTTCGAGATCAAATAGCCTCTTAAAGGCCCAATAAGCGTACAGAATTTAGTCTTACGTTCCTGCAAATGGCGTTTATATACTTTAAGATCTTATAAACTTCATAAAACAATGTGTACAATATAATACGAGTGAATAGGTACATGAGGTGATTCGATAGATACTCTCAAATACATACACATACCGGGTGTTTCAAAAGCTTTGGTCAAATGAAGAATGCTTTTTAGGAGGTGGTAGAGTAAAAGATCCATAGAAAGACGGGTTACCGTCGCACGCAAGGGAAATGGTCAACCTTTGGCGAGCATCCAACTCAAGCAAGCGACGATATGCGGGTTCGAGGGTACAAGGTACGATTGATATTCCTGTGGATAGTGAAAGTTCGCTAAAATTTACTCAAAAATTCAGTGCTTGTGCATCAACCTCGGGTACCGTACAAGTATAAAATTAAAGTATGAGCCATATATATATATATATATATATATATATATATATATATATATATGGAATTTAGAAGCAGTAAATGAATTAACGAGGAAGGAGTATCATGGTTTCCTTATCCTTTTCCCGTTAACGGTTCCTATAGTGTCTTTAGCGGCTTCCAGTATCCCTTCCTTGATACATTCCCATTTTTCTTCGATAGTACTCAGTTCTTTACCGTCATCCATCATTTTCTCTACAGCCTCCTGATACTCCTTCCTCGTTAATTCATTTACTGCTTCTAAATTCCATTTATATATATATATATATATAGGGAGTTGATGACGGGGACGTTGAGTAGGGATGTTAAGACAAGACTGGTAAAAACTTTGATATGGAGCGTAGCTATGTACGGCGCGGAAACGTTGTCGCTGAAGCAGGAGGATAGACGTAGATTGGAGGCTTTTGAAATGTGGGTGTGGAGAAGAATGGAGAAGGTGAAATGGACCGAAAGGAAAACAAATGAGGAAGTACTAGAAATGGTGGGGGAGGAGAGGGGTTTGTTGAGAGAAATCCTATGGAGGCAGGAAAAATGGATGAAAGGCGTATTGAGCGGTAGTGGAATGTTGAAGAGGGTAATAGAGGGGAGAATGTTGGGCAAGCGAGGTAAGGGTAGGAACAGGATAGGGATGTTGGACGGGATGAAGGGAGGAAAGAAGTACACCGAGATGAAGAGGGACCTGACATAGATTAGTTTGCTAGGTGGGGAGTCACAAAATGTTTATTTGATAGTTGTGTCCATCCAAAAACCTACCTTAACCGGTAGATTACCTAATAATAATAATAATAATATATATATATATGTATGACAAATACGAAGTCCCGCCATACGGCGCACAAATATTCATTCAAACATAGAAATAGGTATAAGGAAAGGGGATAGGAAAACACATAAAAGGCGAACACAGGACATGTGGGGAAGGCGGTTTTTGAGCAGATCACGAAAGTAAAAATGTTTCGTTGACCGGGATTTGAACACCGGATCTTCCACTTGCCGGGCGGATGTGCTACCATTACACCACCGAGGTGAGAGGAAGAGAAAATAAAAGGTAATACAGTAGTGAAAGGAACCTACCCTACCACATTTGGCCTTTTCCTTTCCTACTTCCTATACATCAAAATGAATAACATTGACCCCATCCCCTTATGGCTACGCCACATCAGAAAATATTCCTTCAAACTCGCCCAATACACCAGTCATTCTGAGTTTCTTTCGTCGTGTATAACACTAGGCATAATCCCCAATGGTCTACGTACGAAATTCCCCATTTCAGGTTTACTTCCCCAGTTTCGTCCCTCCTTGAACACAATAACATTCCAACACTTTCAACCTTGTGTTGGAGGTGTTTTTCCCTTCAGTTCGCTGAAGAGGGCCACTTTGTGGCCGAAACACGCGTGTTCGACGCTATCCTCGTCTGCGCTCTATCGTTTCAGATTCTCCCAGAAGTTGGGCCCTTTGAGTGCGTGTGTGTGTGCTTCTTGAGTGCTAGTGTGTGTGATTGTTCTGTGCTCGTCCTTCGTGGATAGTCACAGAGTGTGTGCTTGTAATACATCCTGGTATCCTTAACGGGGTCTTCCTTACAGCCTCGTGAAGGATTACATTTCCACCTGGAATCTTTAACGAAGTCTCACAGCTTCGTGAAGGATTCCAGACAGGATAGTGTGTGTGTGGCTGTGTGTGGTCCCTGGCGTGGATTAATTTCCCGTAAACCACCACAGAGGGTATTCTTGGTCGAGAGGTTGTGGTTGGTTCCCGCGAATACCAACACAACAATTTGGTCTGACGAGAGTTGCGACTGTTTTTTACGGCCAGTGGAGTTTTCCCCCCTTATAATTTAATTCCAACACTCATTTTTCCTCTGTCATTTCATACGAGATCAGTACAATCATCTCATTGCCACAGACTATAACTCAATTTACTCCCTGATTAAAATCATTTCCCTGGCCGCCCCACATTTCCTTTACAAAGTAGAAGAGACTCTGAGAGCGTCCGCGTGCTCGCTACAATATCGGCGTCAAAAATTACTTACAAAGTTATCCTCTCTCTGTAAATCACACTTCAGAATGGCTCTGCGCCTACCCCTCTCCCTAGCCACCCCTCCCCCGCCTCCCCCTCCCCTACACCTCTACAAACCAGACCTGGCTACCATCTATAACCTCCCCCCGCCGACCTCTCGCGGGGTTTTCCCCGAGAAGTACCCGCATTCTAGAGTCTCTATACCCGCCGTCCCCATGCCGCCAGACGATGAGACGGACTCCGTTAGCCACGTGGTTAATCTTTCGTCCAAACCCCTTAACCCAAATCAAACTTCTCTTTTAAACAAGGGCCTCTCTTTCACCCCCACCCCCAGAGTAAACCACGTAAGAATTCTGGCTGACGTACTGCGTTTTTGCCGGAATCTCCGGTGGAAGGCTTTTTGGGAGTCGCAACCGGCACCCCAGCAAATCTCCAGACCCCTTCACAACGCCTTACAGAAATTCAAGCCGGCTTCAGCCCAAGAACCCAGTCCCCTCCCCTCAAATCATCCAATTGAAATTTTTATAAACCTTCTCTTGTCCAGAATCGCCAACCCGTCTTTCCTCAAGTCCCTTAATCCTCGATCTAACCTGTCCCCTACCGAATCCTCAGAGCTAAATAACTTAATGAAAAATCCTAACATCATCATTACTTCCGCAGATAAAGGGTCAACGGTTGTGGTCTTAAACAGATCAGACTACATTAGGGAAGCTGAAACACAACTCTCTGACACCTCTTCCTACCAGCAAATCCCCGAAGATCCAAATCCCGCACTTCAGGAGGACCTAATTGAATTTCTTAGTGCCAATGGGCCGAATGAGGGTCTATCTCCTTCAGACTTAGCCCTCCTCTCCCCTCCCCACCCACGCACTCCTTATTTCTATATCCTTCCGAAGATTCACAAGCCGGGTAATCCTGGTCGACCGATTTTATCCTCCCGTCACTCCCCAACAGAAAGAATCTCGGCATTTGTAGACCACTAACTCCAGCCGATTGTCCAGGCCCTACCATCATTCACTAAAGATTCCTACCATTTCCTGGATAGATTAAATTCTATCTCCCTCCCTCCAGATGCCGAGATCATTATGGCCACTATAGATGCCACGTCCCTGTACACATCCATTCCCCACTCAAAAGGACTCTCCGCCCTCCAACACTACCTCTCCCAACGCCCTGAGCCACACATCCCCAGCACAGATTTTCTCCTCAGCCTTTCCGAGTTCATTCTTACCCGCAATTCCTTCTCCTTTAATGATAATTTCTATCTACAAATCAAGGGTTGTGCCATGGGTAGCAGGTTCAGCCCGTCCTATGCAAACCTCTTTCTTGGTCTCGCGGAGAATAAATTCCTGTCACAACAACCCCTGAAACCGCTATTGTGGCTCAGATATATTGACGATATTTTCCTTCTCTGGCCACATGGTCCTGATTCCCTGAAAACTTTCATTTCCAACCTTAATGCTTCGTCCTCTATCTCCTTCACGTCTACAGTTTCCTCCTCCCAAATCACCTTCCTAGATGTAAACATATCATTTATAGACCATAAATTTCACACATCCGTACATATAAAACCCACAAATAAACAACAGTACTTACATTTTAGCAGCTTTCACCCATACCACACCAAACGTTCCATTCCTTATTCCCTTTCCATAAGGGGTCACAGAATTTGCAATGACCCTGACTCCCTAGACAATTTCCTCATAAATTTACACCATTCCCTCCTCAAACGAGGTTATCCTGAATCCCTCCTGAATAAGAGGATCCGTAGGCATACTTACACTCCCAGACCTTCCACCACCGCGAAAAACCACCCTCTTTCAATTTGTATCACGTTTCCATCTCCCTGGCCTAGAATCTCTGCGTTCTATCCTAAAGGACCTCTATCATATCCTCAAAAACCACAATTCCACCACCAACCTTTTCCCCAAATGCCCCTCTGTCACTTTCAAACGCCCCGCCAATCTATCAGATCTTCTAAAATCTACCAATCCACTTCTTAAATCCTCGCCCCGTGCCAAAATCACTCCCAGACCCTGCAATAAACCTAGATGCAAAACATGTCCTATTTTCCTAACCAGAATCCCATCCCTCTCCCACCCGCTCTTTAACTCTCTCCCACCAATTCCCTACTCCTCGTGTACCTCCAGCAATGTTGTCTACCTACTCAAGTGCCAACTTTGCCCTGCCTTTTACATTGGACAGTGTACCACACCCCTCAATATTAGAATCAATAATCATAGAGCCTCATGCAACAATTCCTCCCTTATTGGTATGCTCCCCATCCCCAAACATGCCTCCGAACACAACGCTGCCTTTGACCAATGTTTTAAAGTATCCGTCTTAGCATCCCTCCCACACTCAGACCCTCCACTGAAACTCAAAACATTAGAGCTAGCTTTCATCTGGCTTTTAGATTCCTGGAATCGCCCAGGTATTAATATTAGACATTAATTGCCCCCTTTATGCATATAATTTCATCCCCCTCCGCCCCCAACAACTTCCATATCATCCCCACCTTTTTTAAAATTCCCGCGCCATACACTACCCCTCCAAACTCCTCACCTCGAATGCCTTCCCCCCTTTTTTCCCCCCTTTTCCTTTCTTTTCCCCTCTTTTCCCCTCTTTTCCCCCATTTCCCCTTCTCCTTCCTACCACTGCTTTCGGGCCCTCCTCTGCCTCAGTTCTGTTCCTAATTCCTCTTGAGAAAGGTGGTTGGACCACCGAAAATTCGAGAACCAGTGAGTTTTCCCTCTTTGTGTGTTTTGGTTTCTGTGTTTGTTATGACTATCAGTGAATTTATATATATATATATATATACACATATATATATATATATAATTAGTTATTTACGGCTTCCGAGATGGTAGAAGCCAACTTGGAAGCGACATTACGACAGCCTTTTTTTCAGTTTGTGTGTATATACATATAATGTGTGTATGTATATACATGAATATATATATATTCATTTTTGGAGAAATTTTGGAATTTTTACTGTTGAAGAAGTTTTAATATCGGTGTCAGCGAACTGTACGATAAGCTTCTGGCGACTTCCACTTTTAGAGAAGCATCCGAAATATTTCCATGCTCTTAGAACGTGAGACATAATAGAATAAGACCCGTGTAGTCGTGAATGATTTGACTTGCGATAATCATTCTGCCCTCTCCTAAATATGCAGCTTACGCATATAGCTTTACTTGTGAATTATATGGCTCAGGATAACAAAGGTTTCCGAAAATACTGTAGTAAAAACGGTTTGCTAGGGTATTATGGGATATAGATAAGAGGACGAATTTATTTCTTTACTACTTAAATGTGGAAATTTCGAAGACTACCTTCGAGATGAAGAAATTTCCATAATGATAAATAATTATTAAACTTATTGGCTAAGTATTTCGTAATAAATCAATGAATATAATTATCCAATAAAATTATTTAAAACTACTTTACAAATACCATCGTAGGTGATTCTTAATTTTTTAAATCGTGTGCTGACATAGTTTTATAGATTACGATTCATGAAGAACCTTGAACGAATTGAAACAGTTACTTAAATGAATGAATTAGCAATTACTCTCAGGCTACTTTCAAATGAGAGGGAAATAAATCATCTTACTTTTTTCATGGCCGTATTTGACCGCATACTTCCTTATCTTACACTTCTATTCAAAAATTACATAATGTGGAGAAAATGGCTCGGTTCAGCACACTTAATAATGTTTTCGTCCGCGTAAAATTAACTGTGCGTTCTAAGCATACTTACATCAATCGTATCCAGTTGACGTAGTATATTTTCTTTTGGTATAATAGGGGATTATGATGTACGATATTTAGTCGAGTAAAAATGGACCGTAAATGGAGTCAGCGATGGTTGATTTCATAATGTATATGTATGGGAACGCCCCCATTCAGCCAGGAAGGCGTAAAAGACCACTACCAGCCTTGCGATTGTATTCAACGTTATTATAACGGTCAATATTATTATGTGGGGTGTAAAGCCACCAATGTGATCATGAACGACAAAAAGGAGATTTTGTGTCGTCCAATGTGGAAAAGTAATTGCGCGTTCGCACTGCGGCCCAATGTATACCCATCTGGTGTTATAATCACCGCGACGATTCTGACAAATGGCGCATTCGGTAGAGTAATAATTACCTAAACTGTTTGATTACTCCGTGGTGAACTAGTTTTATTTTTCACGCCCCACAACTGCATTTGCGACCGCCATTAATGTTAGTAATTGCTTCTTAGGCTAATACTATGAGGTCATGAAATTACCTTACGGATTCGAGATAGGTAAATTAGTTTATTCCTTTCAAATACATACATATTTAACGTTACAGTTAACGAGAAATACATGAAAGAAGTTGAGAATAAGATTTTTAAATATGATTTGATAATGTAAAAGAGAAAACAACATAATTTTGAAGTTATGATCTACGAGGATGCAACGGCATCACCGTCAAAGAGGGAAGAGCTGCTGGTTTAATACGTAAACTTTCAATTATAATTCGGAAAGGCAATTACTGCAATAAAGTCATTTAAAAATGTTTCCAATTTACAAAAGAAAACAATCAATTAACGTCAAAAACCCTCAACTGTGGCGCACAATTCCGGAAAAATATATTTTTCAAATATTTCCGAAGATTAACGAATTTTTTTTTAAACTATCTACATCCCTTTCCGATCGTCATAAGAAGACATATTTTTTTTAATATGAAATTGAGAAAAAATAAAAGTATCTGTTAGTTAACTAATTTTATGAAAACAAGGAAAGGGTACCCATTGCAAATTACGCACAAGTAGTAATCAATTTGTAAGTGGGTTCAAATTTGATTACGTCAAGAGTGAATGGACATAATGCATTATGTGTTACTAATGAAAGAAAAAGCTATCCAATTTTAATTGACCTCGAGCTCGGGAAAACTTGTTCGCTTCTATTCAAAATTTGACCCTCGAGATTATTGAAATAAGCATACTTCGAGGAATTCGTGAATATTTTGCAAGGTTCCATTACCTAATCATTAACCATTCTCTAAAATATCGAATATGGGGAGGACAGCAATATTCATAGACCGATTTTGTTTATTTTTTTTAATTCAGCATTAATCCGAATGCCGGATTTTTAGCCTTTACATCGGGCTATTAACAAAAATATAAATAATAATGGACACAGGTACAAACACCCAAATATTCACGTATTGATAAAACTTACAACGTATGATATATTATAAATATAAAGAACTTTCTCGACATTAGGAGCATCCTTAGATTTAACCAACACTGGTTGAGAAAAAGTAGTTAATGAAAGAACAAAAAGGCTTCTTTGTTTATAAAATCCTTAAATTAGGGGAAGGAAATAGCCGATTGGATGCTGTATGTTTACGTAAGTTTCAAGAAAGCCTTCGACAGGGTCCCTCAGGAGAAACTCGAGCCCAAACTATGACATTATGGTATTAACAAGAAGAGGACAAGCAGGATTAGGTACGTATCTAACCATAAACGAAAAGTAGCCGTCGACGGCTTGGATTTATTAGAGGCAGACATAACTTTAGGAGTGAAGGAGGGAAGTTTTATGGAGCCCGTTTTCGTCTCCCCAAATTTGCAGCAATATTACATTATTTGCAGGCACAGAGTGATTTACATAAAAATCAAAATAATGGGAAGTAAGGAATATAACGACATAAACAAGATGTCGAAGTACTGTAGAATATATCGAAGAATTGTATGGGGTTAAGAATTATATATCAGTAAATTTAAGTCATTGAAGTTTTGGAATTAATCTAGAGATAAATAAATACTTAAATAATAAAAACTATAAAGCAGGTGGGATCGATTAAATAATTTTATACAAGGTTAAATACTTGTTTGATACACTGACATCAAATCTTTCATGACGAACAGAAATTGGAACAACATGCGGGTCATCCTAATAGAAACTTGAAGCATCTGAGATCTACTTGAGATGCCTGGGACGGTGGTTAAGTTTTCTTACGACACAGAAGGCATTGCTATGGAGCCAATTTATATTGAAAGATTCAGACGACCGACGAAAGGAATAATCGAGATTATCTCTAATGTCAAATTTGTAGTAATGATTCGCAGTGAATTGAATCACTTGCTAACGAAAACATTAAGTTTCATTGCACAAATTTTGCGTAACGTCTTCGTGAATAGGATAAGAAGCATGGGATTTTTAAACCTAACAGGTAAATGAAAATTAGGCCAGTGTTATGTAAATAGTCCATTCTATTTTTATTATTAAAAATCAGATGTCAAAAGCCAGCGCTGTCTATTTTAGGATTAGGTTTTCATAAAGAGTAAATATAAATGCATATCATAACATGCCCCTCCCCATGGACTTCAACCTAGACGTAGAGGAAGGGCTATTGCGTTATGTTAATCCCTAGAAAAGACGGGAGCGATTAACTCTTGTTAGGGTCACCGATGGCAGGTACGTAGGTCACCTATACCAGGTAGATCTAAGCCCTGGAGCCAGACGAGAAAAGTAGTCAAGGCAGCGTCTGTTCCTCAGCGAGGTAACTGTACAACGCGTTTAAACTATAGTGAGGCATGACGTTATAAACACTATAGGGAATGGCGACGAGGAAATGATCACGAACTCAAGTATAAGTTTGGATGTAAATGAAAAACTTCTCAAAGTTTTTTTGATGAAAATTTATAAAGTGTTCTATCTTGGGCAGGTTAACGATTCAAGGAAAAGCGTATGTTTTTCACCTTCGTTCGCGAATATCATGCCAATTTTTTGTCCTCCTTCTCTTCAACTGAGTTGGAACGACCTTTAAATAGTCACGCCGTTAAGCTTTATGAGTGATAACATTCGCATAACCCTTAGGCTTACGTCATCGGCATGAGGCGCGACGTCTTCTAGTCAAATTCCGGCCGTTGCTCGACCTCGGAGCTGAGATTACGAAGACGAAGTCTCTTGAGCGTTCATTCTCACCGGGGAGAGGAAAGGACGTCACGCCACGGTAGGTGCTTCACGTATATTCATGCATACCCGTACAAGTATATGTATTTTCCACCCAAGTCACTTCCGCACTCACACCGTTCCGTGGCGTAGCAATAGACGTTTACATTCTCGAATCCATTAAGTCGCGATCTACATATTCCCCTCCCTCCGACAACCCCTTTCACAATCTCCAACTTTTTACTGGGGCATCACCGTCTCCCGCGATATCCTTACGACGGGCGAGAGGTCTACCGATATTGAAAATCTGAAGAGTAAAGAGAGAGAGAGAGAGAGTGAGAGAGGAGAATTGCTTCGAGTTATGGCTCGAGTGATTTTGCAAGGGTCTACGCTTTCCCCGGGAGGTTTCTTCCTCTTCGTCCTCTCATTTTTTTTCTTATTTGAACGCGTTGTCGTACTGCACCGAATCTGAAGCTGTAAATAGTGTCATCATGTCCGTGTTATGTGCATAACCACGTTAACGACGCGCCTTGGCGTCTCCATGGAAACGAATGATGAACGCGAGAGTGGCGTCATGGATATTACGTGATGGAAATGCTGTAAATGGACCAGGCGATTACGAGTATGTCATCACTGAGACATTAATGTCCGTAGGATGGCTTTCATTGCCACAGCAGAGGAACGGGTGGGTGCGAGAAGTCTCGTAGCAAGTGCGACGAGGCTAACGCCTAGAGTCAAAAGCAGTCATAAATCTTTTCACACTGCAGTGCGGTTTTATCGAATGAGGTCTACGAGTAAAAGTTGAGAAGAAGAAACCCATTTACTAACAAATGGGGTTTCCATGCGGCTGTGACATAAAATGATAATGAGTATAAAATGTGATTATAACTAAGAAAAGATGTGTCTTTATGGTTATTTGGTAATCTACTGGCTAAGGTTTATTTTGGATGGACACAAAAATAACAGCGGTACATTTCTTAGCCTTACCCAAGCTACAGCATACAACCCACAGATAGTGAAAACCCTTTTTTAATTCCCCGTGCAGTTTACATCCCTTTTATTCCATCCAACCTTTCCAGGCTATTCGTTCCCTCTCCCTCCATAGCTTGCATAACGTTCTCCCTTCTATCACAGTCCTTAGTTTAACAAGTCAGATCAAAATGCTCTCCATCCATCTTTCCTGCTCCTTTTTGATATCTCTCAACAATCTTATTTCTTCTAACATTATTCCTAGGACCCCTTTTTTTGGTTTTCTTTCCCGTTCAATTTTTATTTTTCATCTTTCCTACGTCTTAAAATCTTCAAATTTGCGCCTATTATGTTGCTGTAATGACCATGTTTCCGTACTCTACTGTACGAAATCACCTACAATATCAACATTACCACTTGTAACATCTTGACAAGATTCATGGGTGCGCCGCTAGATTAAATTACCTAAATTTTTTCGATTTTTTTAAAATTAGGTTAAATTTAATGGATAAAAAAATGGATGAACTTGTAAAATACAAGCGTTTTCCTTTTTTATTGTGTTGTAATTCTTTTAAAGAAGGATAAATTAAATCTTTCGCACAATCATATGAGAAAAAGTATTATTTCGTCCACCGAAATTTTATGTTAACGAATAATTGTTGCATCTGTTGTAACTTTGTGGAAATATAGTCTTTCATATTGAGAAATTTTGGTGAAGAATCAAAGTATCAGCAATATAATTTTCACATGTATCTTCATTTCTCACCACACAGGTTTCGTTACAAAGCAACACTTTGATCATCGAGTCTAAACATATTGCTCACCAAGCAAATCATGATTTTAAGCAATAAAGTGATATGTGGAAATTAAATTATTTATAATTCATCAAAACTTACCCATTTCCATTGGGTTGACCTTTGATAGCATTTGTCAGAACTCGACGGCATATGTAGATTAATCCCGTTTCATGATAATCGTCTGGTTTACAATTTTAAGGGCAACAGTTGATTGATTAGAGCTGTCTTTTTTATTCAGTAATAATTATGGCCAATTTCTTTTTTTCCGACAGATTTGTCCGAATTCGTTCCTCTTTATTCTGTAATGGAAACTACCACTAACTGAGTGATTGGATAATAAACACGTAAATTAAAACAGTCAAATTCAGTCAACTAATATTTTTCTTAAAAACTTCCTTTGCTCTTTTTATCCATTTTCACGTACACAACGCTGTACTGATCGCCTTCTACACTTATATATCAGTATCTCTATCATTTTCAGTTGACGGATTCAATATTTTGAACGCGCTGATTTTTCGGAGTCTTCTTAAGGAAGAGGACGCCATTTGTCTCTTTGACATAGTTTTGTTCAACATTTGTTGTTTTCTCATTTAATTTCATTTCTCCATTGTTTTTTCAATTTATAATTTGTTTTTGACTGTGTTTTGGTAAACATTTGTTGTTTAATTTAATTGTTTACTTTCGTATATCTGTGCTCGATGGGATATCCATTGCGCGTCATGAGTTTTTCCGGTTAATCAGATGCGTTCCAGATAAAAAACGTGCTGCAGAGTAAAAATATTCTACAGGTCTAATACTGACAAAAACCAAGGTTACGAAATGAAGTTGATTTTTCATAGAAAATATGGGGAAAATCTGAGAGAATAGGAGAAGGGAAAACGATGTCACAATAGATCGTGATGAACCTCCATGCCTTTAAGAAAGGATATATGAATGAAGTTGGGCGAAATTAATTTTGGAGAATATTATGTTTTTTTTTCAGTACAGTTGGAGTAGGCATTATTACGCCTTCTACTTCCGTAATGAAGAGTCTGGAATGGAATGTGTGACAATAACTTTATGAAAATTGTTAGTCCGAGTAGATTTTTTGCATTATATGCAGCATAAATTAAAACTGATATATGCGAAGATGGTTCGACAGTAGAAGTTGACGAACATATCTTTAACAATGATATTATTTTTTAGGTTGAATCTATTCAAAAAAGTCAGTATTCGGAGGAATTTATCGAGGGACATGAAGGTGTTTTATTTAAACAGTAGAACAAAGACTGAACATTTCTGAAGAATATGTGTAACCTCCTTAAATACGATCGGCTTCTTTAGACAGATGGTTGAGAGATTTGAGGTTGACAGATTACTGTGAAAGTAAAAAAAGAGGTGTGTTTTCGCTTTAGTCAGGCATTAAACACGCCCAAAATATTAGGGATTCTTTGGAGAAATCATTGATGAAAACAATTAGGCTTAGTTCAGTGAAAATCCGCTAGGCTCGTCAAAAATATTTTCGATAAGAAAATTAGCGTAAAATGCTTTTAGAGGAATTAAGCGAGGAGTCGCTTGGCACGCGAAGAGAACAAGCCAGACTAAGATGTTTAGTAAGGTGCAGAACACATGAGTTTAACTGTGACACAACGTGACGTCTGTGTGGACGTACATAAACATGTTATTTTGTTGGTGTTGCGTGTAGTTTCAATCTGTTGTAGCGGTGGAGTCCTATCATCCCTCACCACATTCTCTTATGGCGGCTTGTGGGGCATTATCTAGATAGAGGTAATCATATAGAACAGTACGTGTGTTATTGAATGTTTATCCATTCTATTTGTGTGGAGGGCGTTAATCAAACTGACTGTTGGATTAGTTATAAAGTAATTCCTCATCTTCAAGACTACAATTGGATAAATTTAACTGTAAATTACATGTAGAATATCGAGATCAAGCTACTAGGGAGCACACCTAGATGGTAGAAAGTAATACCCCTGGAAAACGAAGAAACAGGGTAAGCTTTGAGAAGGTGCGGTCACTTCAAGTTCATGTACACCAACGATGTGCGGGTAAGGGAATATTCGACCCAATAAGGCTGGAATTTGCTTAATCCTTTTCAGTGTAATATGATATTTATGTTCTATGCTTAAAACAGAAAAAAATCTGCAAAAATTTAAATGGTGTTCTCTTTCTGGACAAGATCCGTTTTTTGTTTTTTTTATAAATTTAAATCTTTTCACCATTACTTTTATATGAAATATATACGTATGTTTACATTTCCTATGGCTAAGAAACACGATCCACGAAATATATATGCCTGCTACTGGTATCGCCAGTGCTAAACTAGCTAATTGGGATGCTTTTATCTAAAAGTGGAATTCAAACTTTTTTTTTAAATTCTCCCGCTTTGAGGATCCGATACGGTGATTGCGTATACCCCTCTAGTCATTAACGTGAGAGGAGCACATTAGAAACGATCAAAAGAGTAATTGGAGGCAATTTTTTTGCGAAGAAGAAGCGGTGAAATGCTTTTCGAGTCGTTCCAATTTTAATTAATTCAAGCAGGTTGCTCGGATAACCCAATTAAGTAATTCTGGCAGGCTTATTCTATCACCGTACTCTCAAATGGAAAAAAGTGCACATTGTCAGGGAAAAGAATCTTATAAGCTCTTTGATCGTTTTTCATAATTTGTTCCCGAGGAATACTGAAAAAAATTTGGAGGAGAAAAGGCCAAAAAATAAGAAAGGATGATTGGTGAAAAGTTTGTGGTCAGGAGAAATAGAAACGAGAACACGAAGAAGAGAATGAAGAATTTATGTAAATAGAACGAGGGAAGGAAAACAACTAATTATCCTTTTTTTGGATTTTACTGAGTATTTCTATGTGATCATAGTATAAAGTAGAGGGTAATTAATCTGCAGAAATGATTTAAAATCATTCACCGATGTCAAAGTCAAAATAATGTGTAATGCAGACGAAGTAACAACGAAGACTCCTGCCACTAATAGTAATACTTATAGAGTAGCGATGCTGTTGAACTCGCTAAAATATAGTTCAAGTTCAATGGTATACAAGTATTTTAAAAAATTTCAAGCAACGTCGGTCTTACACCAACAAACGTTTGGCATTTACCAAACAAAAATTATTTGGTAAATAGTTATTAAAAATAACTTTCAGTATTTATACAAAGAGCATTTATCTTCATCAAAATGCAATATCAAACGAGAACTATTATCGGTACTCTACCGTTTAAGGTAGTTTTTGGTCAGGCAAAGTCTGAAAAAACAATTAATTTCTTCGCCTCCATCAAAAAAGCACAAACTGACACCAAACACTAGATTAAACTATACTTTGATTCCGTATATTTCCTCCCTACCTTTATTCCGACCAACATGCATAGCCTATTCCTTCTCCTACCTTGCTTCTCTAATGTTCTCCCCTTAATCACTGTCTTCTACAAACCAGCGACAATCAAAATTCATTGCACATGTCTTTCTTTCCTCTTTTGGGTTTCTCTAAGCGATCTCTCTTCCTCCTTACCATGACTAGCACTCCCTTGTGTGTTTACCTTCCTTTTCATTTTCCCTTTCCTATCCTTCTCTACGCTCATATTTCAAAAGTCCCCTCGTTTACCATTTTGCTTCTACGACCATCTTTCCGCGTCGTTTAAAATCACGCTTCATGTCAAAGTTTTAACGAAACTTTTCTTAACAATCTTACTTAACCTCTCAGCTCACAAGTTCTCTTTTAATGAAAGCTTATTTTCTTAATGAATTCTTAATCTGATGTACTGAATACGTTCACTATCTTGACGACTACCAAGAAACGTAGGTAAACTACTACCCATGCTTTAATTTTTGCCACCCTATTTAATCGTTTAATATAGTCTACGTGTATTCAAAAATCTAAGAACCCTCTTTTGTTGTTATTTTTTCTCAGTATTCTTATCACACTAATTTCCGAAGAAGAATATTAAAAAAAAATGAAAACGTTTCTGTTTAATTGTTTTGAAATGAAGACGACCAAGCAGAAAACATTGACTTCAACTCTTTTCGTCATATGCTTATGTAAAAGTATCTAATTCCAATATCTAAATATTTCTGAGGAGTAAAAGTGGAAACTTTCTTTAAGAGAAAGGGGCCTTCATTACTGTTAGCCATGTAATTTTCTGGATTCACCCTTACCATAACGTGCGTACAGGAATTTTTGCTGCCTTCCCGTTTCTGCAATGTTTTCCTCACTCCAGGTTGACGACAAAACTGCAAATTTCATTAGACTCTTTTAATTTCGTTGAAATGTAAGCCTAATGAATCCTACGTTACTGCGACATGTAAAAATTGTCCAAATCGACTCTTAAAAAAAAGGGATCTCTCGAGTGGAGGAACATTTTCCTAGAGCGTTTGTATGTAGTCGAGTATTTTTAACACGGGAATTATTTTTTTTAGAGTGGGCAGCAGTGGAGGGACTACGAAGTACTTTCCGTTTACCCCTTACCAGCGGTAACATCGATCGAGAATTCAAATGTAAGCTCAAGAGGAAGCGGAAAAAAATAAAAGTCATAAAAGTTTACTACGCCTTCCTTGATGCCGCGTTGCCCTTGTCTACTGATTAAATGAATCCAGGAGAGTGGCTCCCAAACGTGTTCGTTCAAAACAACGCCTCGCCGTAACTTCCCTCGTTCTCTGCGACTATGTAGTCGTACGCACTGCAATTTCTTTTCATTCCATCCTAGACGAACACGGCTCGTCTCAATGCAAAGGTGGCTATGAATCGGACACGACTCTACAGAGTACCAACGTGCGATTCTTTCCGCGAAGATTTTCCGCAATAAAATTTACGTCTCCTTTTTATTTTGTTTTTCTTCTCCATTGATGTTTTGCGTGAAAATGTTTACCGGTCCAATGATGTAACGTTTTATCTGTTATTTTTTTTTGTTCCAATTTTTTCCCCCGCAGCGAAAAACATCGCGCGGAAAACATTCCTCTTTCGCCCCGGTCGTTGTTGTTCATATCTCTCGAACTTGAGTGGATAAATTATTGAATAAAAAACGATACGTGAAAAAATTTGCGAAAAAATCTCCCCTCCCAACGACCTCTTTTCGTGTCAAGCCACGCGTTTTACTGTGGAGTGCTCGGAGGCACAACAAGAATGGCTAATCCCTCGTGAACAGGGGTCTTTTCTACGTTCCCGTTTATTCATTGCTACCCTCTACTTTCCTTGTTGTTGTTTGCGATTATGCGAAACGGACGTCAAACGAATTGTCTCTAAGATCGTAAGTTTTAATGAGGCGCGAGTAAAAAAACGAAAATAAAAAGTGAGGTTGAGAGGGAGGGAGCGAAATTCAGAATTGAAAAGGCGGGTTCGTGTGTCAAATGCGTGACGGAAAGTGTTGTCATTTTCTCATCCACCTTTCGCTTTCGCGAAATTGACTGGGCCATTAGTGAAGCGAAGGGGGTGAAACTGAAAGCACGCATTGTCGAATCGAGTCGTCTCGTCATTCTCTTATCTCTCTCAACCTTTCAACTTTTACTGATGTGACACCGTCCAGATGTGCAGTGGATTTGAGGAGATGAAAAAAATGACGATAGCGAGTTAATTTCAAATGATTGCCCAAATATTTCAAATCATCCGCGGCGAACGTATTTGTACTGCACACGGCGTAGAGCGGGCTGATGAGTGACACAAAGAAAACAGTAACGCATCCCTTCAACTTAATAATCGTTTTTTGAAAAGCTCGCATTTCATTTATGAGGTTCATTGTCCTTATTCAGATTCATCGCACTGACAAATTTAATATTTTAAAGTTAGTCGCCGAATTACCCGTTGAAAATTAAAAATTAAATATAATTTTCTAAGACCATTACATATTTCTTACCATTTTAATCTTTTTGATGGCTTAAAAAGAACTATATGGAAGCAATTTTCTACCGAAAAATAGTTTCACTAAAATGCATTTTGCTAAAATCTCAATACAGAATCCCATGTATGCCATTCTTTGAGATAACGGCTCCCGAGATTAAAACACAAGCAAACTGCCAGTGACTTCACTCTATTTTTGAGGTTTCCACCATTACTTATGATCTATCTGTTTGTACCATCTATACTATTATTTTCTATTCAATAAGAATCATTTTGAAAAATATTATCAAATATGGTAGTACCTTTTGTTTCTCTTAACCTATTCGTTATGTTGAAACGCTCTGTCCACTTTCAAAAATCTCTAATTTTTATTAAACTCTCCCTTTCTTCTCTAATTACTCCAATGTTTAATTTTTTTTTAGAATCGAAACCTTCTGGCAAACATACTGAGTTGCAGTATGAAAAATAAATATTTTTTTCCTCGATCATAGTTCAGTTATTTTTCCTAAGGTGGTGTTAGTTTTATTCTTAAAATAATGCGGTGTGATAAAAGTGCTAAATGTGGACATTTGATAACGACTGAAAATTTGATATAATTATGAATACCAAAAAAAAAGTCAGTCCATAAACAGTTTCGTTTTATTGCCATGAAGTAGTAGACATTCGAAAATGTTGACAAGTTAATGTAAGAGCGGCTATGAGATACGAAAAACATTACTGGATGGGTGAATGCTGGAAAATATAGGGAGAGAGATGAATAAAAAGTTATTTTGGGTGAAAATAACGAAATTAGATGGTTTTCGGAGCTAAAGAAAATGTAAGGGTAATACTTCTTTTTGGCGTTAGAGGATCGTTGGTAGGGTTTGTCAAGACTTTAACTGTACGGTAGTGTGTAGTGCCAGGGTTGATCGACTGACCACCCCAACTCCGTGGACTACTGCTAATAAATGCCATGAATTTCATATTTTACCCTCTCCCCTTGGGGATAGTGGGACTAAGAGTTAGAAAACGAGAGGTGTAATAGATAAGAAGATAGAATTAAGGCAGACGAAGAGAAAGAATTAGGGCACTTATCAGTGCTCACCAAGTTAATTTGCTTATCGTAGGGCCCCACTACTTCTGACACTATGAGTGAAGTTAAGAATCTTGACTGAAAGGAAATTGTGTGCTTAGTATGATGTTATAACGTCTGTTCATCTTATAAATATTATTTATGTAATTTATTTCTGTAGTTTCGCGCGAAGCATTCCTCAGCCTAGATGAATTATAGATGGTGGCGAATGTTACGTAGAAGAGTCATGCATCAGCGTTGATATCTCACCTTCCTCTTCAGTGTCTCTGAACTTTACCCTCTCCGCATATGGTGGTCATTAATTCACTGTTGTTTACCGACCAGTGTGGAGAGGTTCACTGCCTCAAAACCAGAGCGGAAATTCTACCGCGGAATAAGATGAATATCCTCATGTGTATATGTGGCTATCTACTCTTTGTGTTACGGTTGTTAAAAAATAATACGCGTAGTTGCAATAGTAGCTGCTGGAATATTTTTCTTTTTACTCCGTGATTTACTGGAAAAAATCGTGATGCGCAAATTTTAGAGCATGCTTGAATACATTTCTTCGGCATTTAAAATGGCAGAGACATAAAATAATATGCGCATAATTAATGTTTATTTAAAGATTTTCCGACATTGTGAGGTTAGTAAAACACTATAATTTTCGATGCAATAAGATGCAGTTAAAAAAAATTCTTTATTCTAATATAAGAGAAAATATTTAAGTGCAAATTCATCGTTGAGAATTTTCATTATATCAGATTAAATTTATCTGTACATTTTTAATCTGCGTGAAAAAATGCAAAGCAAGTCATGGTAATGCTTCCATATTTAATTTTATATAATTAAAAGATTCCCTTTCAAATATTATTAATTATGCAAGATGTTTAAAGAAGGTATTTTATCGCATCTTTTACAATGTTTATGATCCAAATTACATGGGAAATTAAGTTACATTTAAATTTAATTTGAAAACATCCTCGGAAACACCATAATCAGCTAACATATTTTTTAAATATGAAACAACCTAACGTTTGTAATGATATCGATCGTTTCCTGATAAGTTGTTTTCGTCAAATCCAGCGTATTAATTTAATTTGAAGAAAATGAAATGAAACTGAGCCTGCAGCTCTTCGTCCTCTCAATTTCATAGCAATTATTACCTTATGTTTTACGGCAACCCAATTAATGGCACCAATTATAATCATTATTAACCTTTTTTATTCTACCGTTTAAGTAAGATTTTGGTTTTACACCAATTGGACTACGTTATATTTCTTGCATCTCCTAACGAAACACACTCTGAAACCCGACTGATGAATAATCACTTCTCAAAGTTAACATAGCTTCACATGCCATCCTTAATTTCATCCTTCTTAAGTTCAACTTTTCTACCCATTTGCACTAGCATAACTTTCTCCCAATGTATCACAGTCGTCAGCATTCTTTTGCGAATCAAGATGCTCTATCACTGTTTTCTGCAGCCTTTCCATTTCTCGCAATAATTCTCTCTCTCCTCTCCCACGCTAGGCTTTAAAGTCCTTCGTTTGTTTTCCTTTCCGTTCTAATTCCTCTTCCAATTCTTGTCTACACTCAAAGTTAAAAAAAAATCCAATCTACGCCTGTCGTGTTGCATTTGTAAACATGCTTCCGCGCCGTAAAAACCATGCAGCAAATGAAAGTATTTATAACTTTAACCTCCTTACTCAATGTACCTGTCATCAACTCTCTCCTTCTTGTAAAATATTCATGGTATAACGCAAGTCTACTTCTTATGTCCCTAATGAATTGACCATTTTGGTCCAAAGCACCTCTAATATATTTAAACTGTACCACCAAATCCCTTTTACGACCTCCTTTTTTTAATATTAAACTTAGCCTTTCTCTTTCTCGAAATTCTCATTTCCTTCGCTATTCTTAAAAGAAATCCTATCTATCACACCGATTTTTTAATGCCTTAAGCAATGAGTTTAGCCCCTTGACCAACTGGCTAACTAATTCTTAACGCTAGGTTCTAATTACATGGTCTTGAATTCAGATTCAGATATCAATTATTGATATTGAGTGTATTTTACCATAATAAAAATAGACATGGAACATTAAGTCTGCCTGGGATGCCTACTTTAATGTTTTTATCATTCTATTGCCTTTGTAACCTTTATCAACTCTTCCTATGAATTTGGGCAATCTCAATAGTAGATTTTTTGCCATAACTTTATTAATTTTATGAAAGTTTTCCATGGAGTGCACCAATATATTTTAATTAGCTGTTTTTTTAATATATCGAGCATTGAGGTGAAGTTTGCTCTCTTATTTTATTTTTTATAACGCCTTTTAAAAAGTAATGGTTGCCTTTAGACCTCTGAATTTAGGTCACCCTCTGAGAGCAAATAGAATTTTCAATTCAGTTGTTCAAATATATGCCATTTCGCTTGACGTATGTAAACTTCTTTTTTGATATATTACTTTAATTTATTATAATGCAACCATTTCAGAGAGTAAAAATCATTCGCCTTGACCGGGATTCGAACCCGGATCCCTCGATATCCGGCCGAGTGCTTTAACCAATTAAGCTACCGAGACGTCCTTTTACACTCTGAAATTTTGGGGGCTTTAAAGGAACAAGATGTTATGACGAAATACCGTACATACATTGTCACAGGCATTCGTAGTCGTGCACGACGCGCCACAGTCCACGATGTTAATAAAGCCAATTTCAAACACTTAGGCTGTTCATTCATTCATTCACGAATGCCTGTGACATTGTATGCACGGTATTTTGTCATAACATCTTGTTCCTTTAAAGCCCCCAAAATTTCAGAGTGTAAGAGGACGTCTCGGTAGCTTAATTGGTTAAAGCACTCGGCCGGATATCGAGGGATCCGGGTTCGAATCCCGGTCAAGGCGAATGATTTTTACTCTCTGAAATGGTTGCATTATAATGCATATAGCGGGTGACTCCGTTAAAGTTACTATTAAAGTTTCTTGAAAATTACTTTAATTTAGTTATTGATTTGAGAAACAATCAATTAAAATGAGTTTTACCCTCATCGTAAATGCATATATATATAATAATTTAATAAAACTATCTCCTTGCGCAAGCGTCATAAAATTCATTCTAACCGAAAACCCAAGTTATCATTTTGTCCTTCAATATTTAAATGATCATGGGTTAATTCGTCAAATTTTTATCTTAAATTGAAAAAGCTATGGCAGCAAAATCATTATAGTTGACTCCATGGAACCCAAGAGATATGGAAAATATCTCTAGTCTCAGTTTGTGTTAAGTGATGTAATCTTGGTAATTGTTTCATCTCTCGTCGACGGAGTACTTAATTAGCCGTGTGGGTAGCTTTTAGTTAGTATGTCATGCTAGCTGACACAACGTAAGTCATCAACTTCCAAATCGCAGTGGCTTAATGGCATCTAATTACGCCATTTAATATAGCCCGTCTTTTGCAAGCATATGCATGCACTCCTTAGACTGATGCAAGATAGGACCGTCTCAAAGTTTCCTCGCGTGTTTCACTAGGCAAAAGTTAAGGGGTGCTTGTATACTCAACGTCTCAGGTATAGAGTATTGGTAAATTTTGCTTATGCGTACACTTTTTTGTACTTAGAATAACCTGAATATTTTTCATGTAACATT
>CM073774.1:69807096-70080895 GCA_037158775.1 Hetaerina titia | reverse complement strand
CAAAAGCTATGAATTCACATTAGCACCACAACAGACGTGAATTGTTTAACAAAGAATCTGGTTCTCTGTCTAACAATAATTAAAATTACCCCATCACATTAACTATGCAACTTATTTTTTGCCACTAATGCAGATTAGCATTTAAAGTAGAGCTCCCTCTGGGAAATGGCATTCTCTAGTGGCTGCCCTTTAATTACATAAGGTTTTTTGAGAGAGGAGTGAAAGTGTCATTTCATTAAGTTTCCTTTCATAGGATTCATTTCGAATTTGGCTTATTTCTGCATTATTTCAGCCATTAATCAGTGAAGAAAGAATTTCATCAATCCTTATTCATCCAAGAAGACATTGTGTCAACATCAATGATAAACTGTCGTTTCATAATAATAGGCATAAACATCTACCAATCAATAAAAAGAATTTAGAAAATTTTGCTTAATTCCACTTAATGTATTTTATTTCCAAAAAATTTCACACATTCACGAACTGATTGGTAATTTTGTGAAAAACGTTTCAAAATACCATTGATGCAATTTCTTCTTTTTTGAGAAAAATGTGTTTGTTTGATATTTATGATAGTGTAAATAATTACAAAAGAGGATTAGGAAGGTTAAGATGCTTGGATACTTATAAAGGAAGGGGTAAAGAAGTAAAAAAAAATCACCTTAGGTAATTAAGTGGCCTTAATCACCACTCTGATAGAAACGCATATTTCTTTAATTTTGTCATCCATGTAAGAGTTATTTGATGTATAAGTCTAGAAGGAAATTAATAAATCATTGAGTTAATTTAAGTCAGCAGACATTCATAAAGTACCTTAAAGCCACTCATATCAGAACTAAAGATACCCTCATGTGATTTTCCCACTATAAACAAGTTTTATTTGGCATGAATACTAAAAACTGACTACCTTTCTAGTCCCCTGACTCAGTCTAATAATTTTTAATGCATTCATGTTAAGGTTCCAAATGTTTTAATTGAATTAATTCATTTCCTTTACAGAGAAGTGTTGCTCCGGCTCCTGCACTATCCATCATTAACCGAAAAACTGAGAAACCTGACAAATTAGATTATGATTTCAGCCATGGTAATTATGTTCAGCCAGTACGAAGTCGACTCACTCAAATTTCAAATGAGCCTGTCTTTCAGGATTACTACGATAGAAGACAGAACAGAAATCAATATAATTCAAATAATTATTTTTGGTAAGAGCACTAAAGGCATTCTTATCTCTTGTATAATAAACCTATAGTTACACATAGTTAAGAATCATAGACTAAGTACATTCTGCTTACCCAATGACTGTGTAGGAAAACTATGTTAGCCAAAGAGTAATTAAAGAATAAGATTTGTGCTATGTAATATGAGTTTTTATTTAGACCTCAATAAAAAATAAGATGATCATAACCTTTAAGGTTAATGTTTTCTACCCTTTAAATGCAATGTACCACCATAATTGATTCATAGCAATAATTTTTACCTTAGAAAGATTAAGAAGATAGGTGTGCCAGAGTCAAGTGATGCTGACACCTTTCATATGTATTTCAGACTGTGATTAAGTCAGTAGTTGAGATGAATAGGGTGTGAATGGAATTGCTGGGAGAGTTACTAGAGGTGTAATCATTCATCATTTGCTCTAAGTGGGGAATCATACCCAGGTCCACAATTCAAAAAATCCATAAAAAGCATTCCATCGCCTTTAAGTAAATAAAAAAATCGATACATATTTGAAAGAAGCACATTGTGATTTACAGGATGATACCTCAATTTCTCTTGGGTTGATCATTTAAGTAAACTTTGTTTAGAAATAAGCCCTTCAAGAAACACTTTTTCATATTTATGAGTATTAATCTACTGGCTTTCTGTAGGATTTTGAAATGCCTTGATGTTACAGACTACTAATTCTATCTATCATGATATAAAATGTCCTTACACCATAAACTACATAACTAATTCTTTAGCTCTACATACTTTCTACCATTCAAAATCACAGCCAAAAATTCACTCAGTAATGAACTTCTAAATACTGCAATATGGTCAGACAACGTGGCTTGGGCCGGTTTAGATTTGTCAGAAATAAGATTGATATTTCTAACTCAAGTTGAATAGACTCCAAAATATTCAAAGGATAGTGTACCAACAGTTTCACACTTAAAGATCCAGAGTATTAAAAATAAGCTATTGGAGTTATATACAATTATTACTGAAAAGAACCCAAGTGTTGAGTATTAATGTAAACATTGGATGCAAAAATATGGAGCGAGAGTTCTTAATATCCCTGGGTATGAACTCTTGGGAATATTTTGCCACTCAAAATGCAAAAAAAGGTGGTGTATTAATTCTCACAAAGCAGTCAGTAGTAAAAAATGTCAGCAAATAAAGCACATTTCACATATGAATTCCAATTGATTGAAGAAAGAATTTTTTAATGCTGCATGATGTGCATGAAATATAGTCAATCTCTCATTTTCATAGCATCGATATCCTTTTGATATCCTTTCCAAAATGTTGTAGAATTTCTGATAAAAACTTAAGCTGTCTCTTAGGCAGAATGTTTAATCCTTCCTATAATCCATGTGTCATACATGTAATGACAAGTGACTTAAATGTCAGCATTTTGCCAAATTCAGGTGCAGGAAGTGAATTTATGTCTCTATTAAATTGTTATAAAATGTACACAACAAATATATGTCCACTCACATCACAGCAAGTTCTCGAACATGCATAGATATTATTTTAATGAAACTTGAAAAATCATCTGTGACAGCAAAAATACTTGCCTCTTCCTTATCCAATCACCAATGTTTGCAACCTTTAAATTAAGCCAAGTATATTACCGAACATACACTCTAACAAGAAATTTTTCTCAAGAAAATCACCTTGATTTTGCTAAAAGATTGCAGCATAAGATGGGAGAATGTTTATCGATTACATAGCTATGAAGAATGTTTCAAAGAATTTCGCAGTAAATTTTTTTTGTCAACTTAATTTGGTTTGAGGAACATTCACATCTGCAATCCTTCAGAAACTTTCCCCTTGCATTTATTTCTCAAATATTTTTCCATTATGAAAATTAAACAGATATGATCTAATTATGCACCTTTATTTAATATCATACTTTCTTTTAAATTATTTGCTCTAGTCCCATTAACCACCATAAATTGTTTTAAAAAAGCCATTATATATGCTGATGATACATCACCAACTCCCATAATAGATTGGGAAAAATTATTGCGCATATTGCACAAAAGATAGGGAATAGAAGACCAAACAGATTCCGTCCAAATATATAAGGACAGCAATAAGTTCTTGCAGAGGTACACTGTCCCAATATATTTTATAACATCAACTCATGAACAGCTGAATAATATTCTTCGTATATTGAATTATACATTCAAGCCGAATGTTCCATGTTTCAAGGGAAATCTGTGTGCCGGTGTATCACGTACAATAAAAAATATTGTGGGGCAGTTTAATTATAACAAATTCAGCGCTTTTCGCACTAAGGATTTACAGGTTACTGATTTATACAGCTAGCACACATCAATCAGTCCACTGCTTGAATCTAGTATATTCAAATGAAGGTGTTTTTTATTCCATGAAATAAATTTGGTTTGCTTAAGAAGTTTCCATTACGAACTAAATAAGGTATATCATCCCTCGCGGTAAAATAGTTAAAAATGTAAAATAAGAAGTATTTTTGGTGAAACGAATAAGAAATATTAAATTCTACTAGAGAGGCTTAAACAGATAACATCCACTAATTCACGTGAACCTGCTAACTATTAAAACAGCAAGCCACGAACATCTACTCGAGAGGTGTTTCGATTAAGTCGATTTGATCTGCCCGTTCTGTCTGTTCGATAAACCTTCAGATGCCACTCTGTCGCGTCATAACACTTAAAATTAAATGATGTCAAAAAGCGATTAGACCGTAATTATGCGTCAAATAAAAGAGAATTGTGTAAATACTTCTTAAAGATATATTTTTTTTTCATTGTAACTCTTTAGGTGAAAATGTATTGGTAATGAAAGACTAGCAGAAATATCGTTGATGTGGCAACGTTGGTTACTGAGGAACACGTCGTCCAGTAAAACGTTCCGTTATGTGGCGAAGTGTAGATTAAAGTTGTCAGAATGGGAGGACAAAAATTTCAATATGATGAGAGTGGGGGCACCTTTTTCTATTTTTTATTATCGTTTCTTGCTCTTTTGTTAATACCTAGCACATATTATTGGTGGCCCCGCCAGAAAAAAAGTGGTAAGCAATCCTACCCGGTTCCGAGAATAATCTTGTATATAGTAGCAATTAATTCCATAGTATGCTGATTGAAAGATTTCGCTTTATTTTTACATTGAATTCATTCCTTCCTACATTCCGTCTTTGCATTTTATTGACATTTTCATTCTTAGTTTTGGTTTATACGACATTTGAGTATAGGGTAACTGTTTTGGAATTAATGCTTCAAATACTTTTGCTCGTTTGAGAGTAAGAAATAAGACTCCATTAGGATAATTTTGACTTTAACATTTTACAGATCCTTCAAACGTTGACAAGGAATGTCAGTGTGACAACTGTCTAAAAAAGAAACTTGTATTACAATCAAACGAACCGTGGAAAGTGACAAAACAAATTTTTATGTAAGTCTTTAAACTATCTTAAGAGTTCATATTTTCGTATTCTGAAATTTGTAATAAATTGAATATTGTTTTTTTCATGCTCCCGAAATTTTAGAAAAATTCTTCTCATCGGAGGGTGGATTATACTACTGTTTCTGGCCTATAAAGTGTCGCAGTTTGATTATGAGTATGCCAATTTCGATCCGTATGAAATTTTGGGGATTCCATTGGTGAGAGATGTTTTTATAAACTATTATCCCTATCAAATTAATATAAGTATGAATATACAATAAAATTCCTGAATACTGCCTCAATTGTAGGGATCTTCACAAGCTGAAGTCAAGAAAGCTTACAGGAAACTCTCTCTAATACTTCATCCCGACAAGGAGACTGGGAATGAGAAGGCGTTTATGAAACTTACGAAGGGTAAGAATTGATTTAAAATGGGTGAATTAGAGGCTTGAATTATTAGTGATCTGGTATGGTAATATTTTTCAACTCTTTAACCAATGTGAACTAGCACAAAGTATGTTTGTTAACGTTGGTAAAAGCTGTTTCAAATATTTTTACCGTTTAATGAATGGTGGCACTGCTTAAGGCTTCATTAACCAGTTCTTTTTCACCGTTGAACATATTCCCGAATGCTTGTTTCAGAGTAAGTTTTGGCCAGTACCAACTATCAGGAAAAATTTAATACTTAATAGATATAGACAGTTTATACTATCTTTGCAATGATAAATTTAAGAATAACTCTTAAGCAGATACAAAAGCTGAAGTCTTTTGATAAAAAGGTCCAAATACAGAATTGTTTTTTTAAATAACATGATTAAATATTAAATTTATTTAAAGGCAAGTTTTGGCCAAAGCTACTACACTTTCCTGATGTGCCCCTTGTTAGGTCATTTGAGTTCAAGTGACACTAATTCACGATTCTGGATTACATTTGAGAGAGCCCATTTTCTGAAGTAGTTGTTCGTGAAATCTTTTCCCATGTCCAAATTGAGGATTTCCAAATCAACTAATTGTCACCAGACTGTGAGAAAAATCTCAGCAAATGTGAAATATAATGATAGGAACACTTGGTGACATTATAATTCATCAAGAACAGTGGCATACATTTCCGCTTGTCAAATTACATTTTGCTTCCAGGAGGGTTGGGATCATCCTCCAGCCTGTCATATGTTCCAGGCGTGTGTTGTGTTTGAAATTGAGTTTTATTAATAAGACATAATTCACACGTAGATAATGTCTTCTAGCATCTTTGGTAAAGAAAACCTGTTCACTGAAGTAAAAAAAAACAATGTAACTAGTTTCGACGCATTGGTATCATCCTTGGGTGCTTGCCCATGCCTCGAAAATAGTGGTACCGAATAAAATTGAGTGGAAAGATACGTTGTTATTTTTATTCCAGTGATAATGGATTTCCACTAAGTTAAGCCTGAAAACATGGGAAAAGCCGTTCAACTTGTCTCCTCTGTATTTATTTTTGAAATGGGATAAAGAAAACCATAAAATGTTTAGATACTCTTTACATTTAGCAGGATTTCTCATTTCAACTGCCTCCAACCTTTTATTTGGCAATGACAATGGCTCATCCTATTAGTTTCTTGCCCTTGTAAATCATATTTGGACATTTCTGATTCCATAATTGGAGTTTTTTAGAGTTCAACATATTTATTTTAATGGTTCAAACAAGCCATGCCAAAATTAATTTGTGGATTTCACTTGTCTTGCATTGTATTTTTATTATATTAATTGTAGTATATTGTCTTGTTGAGAGACAGTAATGTACTTACTGGATAATATGCCAAATCTTTTCTTTAATTTTGTCACTGTTGGCTTTTTTTTTAATCAGCCTACCAAGCACTGACGGATGAAGATGCTCGTAGGAATTGGGAAAAATATGGGAATCCAGATGGTCCTGGTGCTATGAGTTTTGGCATAGCCTTACCATCATGGATTGTGGAGAAAGAAAACTCTGTGTGGGTAAGTGAATTTTTTTTATTTCCATTCTTTAACAATTGTAGTTTTCTATGGGTTAAATTTGAAAACCAGATACATATGTTTTAGTGCAACTTATTTGTTTTGATCTATTTTCCTATAAAAAGTTCTGAAATTAAATATGCAACAAACACTCAAGTTAATGGAATCATGTATGTTGCTGTTCTTCATTTAAACTGAGCAGCTTGTTAAACGTTAGTTAATTTCCTCGAATATATTATGTTCATCATTCGAGCAATATTCATTAACCTGTACCAGTGAAACCCATTAACACAGTAACTGCCTCACTTAACTCAAATTGTTATTTATTTTAAACAAATGAATTTGACTTTGCAGTAAGCTAAAGGGGGGCTAAGGATAATCAATTGGAGGATAGGGACGAAGTTAAATGATTACCTGGGGGATGATCAGTTTGAGTACAGGGAAGGGTTCATGTGATGCAGTAGCATTAATGAGGTTACTAATAGAGAGGAACATTGAATGCAATCAGGATGTATATGTATGTTACGTAGACTTCGAAAAGGTATTTGATATTGGTAAATTGAACAGACGAAATGAATGTATCACAGAAAAGAGAAGTGGATTGAAGGGAGGGAGACTTATCCGAAATATATTGACATATTCGAAATATATGACTGACAGTTTGGGTGTGAGTGGGCAGTCTGGATAAGCAGTTTTAGTAAGGGAAGTAGGACGGGTACTTCCCTTACTGTGGAGGAAATGCTAAAAGAGCCATGGAAAGAACAAGGTAGGAATAAAAATCCGTGGGGAATTCATGAAATCAGTTAGATTTCCGGATGACCAAGCTTTCGTTTGTCAGCCAGCCAAGGGATTGTAAACTCTGCTGAGTGCATTAGAAGGTCATTGTCATAGGTATGGGATGAGAATAAATTTAAATTTAAAAAATGTTGTTTACGTGAAAGAGAAAGGTTAAGCTAAACGTTAAGATAGTAGGGCAAAAATCAGGGCAGGTAGAACAGTTTACCCATCTTGGAAGTGTTCTGGACAAAAATGGTCAAAATTTTATACGAGAAGAAGATTTCACAATGAGGGATGTGATGACAGGGATGTTGAGTAAGGATGTTCCAAATGATTAATTTTTAAAATATCTTCCAAGGAAGGGTAATAAAACAAATATTTTGCCAATCTAATTTTAATTTTTTCTAATTCATCGTGAAATGTTCTTTGATATTTCTTCTATTGGTCTTCCATTTCTGATTTTACTTCCTACTTTGAGTTGGTTTCATTTGTTTCCCTTGTTGCTGCCACCTTCACTGGGCCTGATATAATTCTCTTTTTGGGAGATACATTGTTATGTAAGATTCCTCAATTTACTTTTTTTTTTAGAAATATCCATTTTGTCAAGACCCTCCTTAGTATATTTGCCAACCTCTCATTGTGTTGGTGTACTCTTTTACCAAACACTAGCTTGACATTGAAAAGATGCCTATGGTATTCTTTCCCTCTGACCTCTGCCATTGTACCTTGAAATATTTTCTGAAAACAATATTCAAGACATTTATTGAAAAAATATTCAAGAAATGGTGTTGTGAAATTTGTGAATTCTTTGAACAATCTTTCGTTTGGTTTCATTGACGCCCTTATCCAGTTTATTAAAAGCATGATGGGATCAGCACTTAATGATGGGATTTTAATTTGTTTGAGTCGAGTAAGATATGATGTTCCCTTTTTATGTGCGAAAAGAAAAGTGAAAATTTTAGATGATTATAAGAATACTCATCTGCATTAAGGAATGAGAATAATTGTGTGACTAGTCTGTTGATTCATACACATAAGAGGTTATGCTTTCCTTGTCTGCAATCATTCTAATTCAGCTGGGTTTTTTTCATAAACTGGGTGGGTGCTCTTGCCAAAATTGAATTTGTCACATCTACCTTCTCTCTTTAAAACAAAGAGTTGAAAAACTGAAGAATTTTTTCTTGCTAAAGTTTGAAACATCAACCAAATTTGTGACTCATAAAATGAAGGCCATGTCAGTCATGGAAAACGGACAAGAATGGAGAATATAGTAATCAAATCAGATCGTTCAGTTTAGGATGGAGGATACTATTTTCTCCTAAATTTCTAAAGGAGGAAATAATATAATCCTAATTTACACTCTCCATGATAATGAAAGGTTACGCTCTGAATCTTTAGATGATAGAAAACCTTAAATTATCACATTATAAAATGACACCAGAGGAGGAATAGGTATTGTAGTTGAGTTCTGTGAAATATGGCAAAAAAACTTAGGACAATGGATGAGAATTTATCCACTAGATCAAGGAGAAAAATTAATTGCATCAGATGAGACACAGCAAAATGAATAAATTGAAGTATTCCTAAGAGGAGAAAATTTGGACTTAATTTTACACAAAATTATTATTTGGTAATCTACCAGTTAAGGTAGGTTTTTGATGGACACAACTACCACATGAATATCTTGTCTCTCATAACTAAACATAACCCAACATTCTACTCTATAACAAGTCCCTCTTTATCTCCATTTACTTCCTCCCTTCATTTCATCCAACATCCCTATCCTATTTCTGGCCCTTCCTCATTTGCCTAACGTTCTCCAATCCATCACAGTCTTCAACATCCCACTGCCATTAAATACGCTTTGCATTCATTTTTCCTGTCACCTTATGATTTTTTCCCAACAATCCTCTCTCCTTCTCCATCATGACTAGAACCTCTTCAATTGTTTTCCTTTCTGTCCACATCTCCTTTTCCATCCTTCTCTGTACTCATATTTCAAAAGCCTTCAATCTGTGCCTAATATTCTGCTACAATTACCATGTTTTCATGCCATACATAACTAAACTTCAAAAACTATCTTTGCTTCTCACCTCACATAGACCTAAAAGAACTAATAAACATTCCAAGTACCTATTCTAACTAATTCAGTCTGTTCCTACATCTTCATTGCTCCTGCTGTCAAAATTGCTTTGCAAGGGTTCGTGAGATGATGACTGCGGAAGCCTCACCTCTACCACTGCTGGGTATGGCGATTGTGCTGAGTCCTGTAGTTGTCAGGACTCAGTTTCTCTATCATGTTCATAAAAGTCTTGGAATTAATAATTGAGGTGGTTTCCGTTGCCTTCCTTAATAGTGTTTCTAACTTGACACCATCCCTCAATTTGCATTAAGTCAAAATTTTCTCCTCTTAGGAATGCTTCAATTTATTCATTTTGCTATATTATGCCCTTCACTTTGCAATTCAGTCTGTATTTTGTTCCCAGTCATATTGCTGGTCTTACTTAGATTAATAGTGATTCACCATGAGTTTTATAGGTATCCTATTTTGACAATTTTTAACTTGGTTCCTTTATCTAATTAGTTAAAGCTCTTTTTTTCTTTTGATGTTTTAGGTCCTGGGTCTATATGCTCTAGTCTTTATGGTTGCTTTACCTACAGTAGTAGGAATGTGGTGGTACAAGTCAATACGATACTCAGGAGATCAGGTGAGCATTAACTTTTCCAATGCAATGTATGTAAAACTTTAGAAAATGTACTCACTGGATGCTTTTTAGATGTTTCTAGAGGTTAAGTTTATCATTAATTACAAAAATCCTTTCAAGTACATTTTAGGTTTTCATTTTAAAGTACATGGATATAATATGTTTCAATGGCTCTCTTCAGTGTTTGACTGATTCCAGATATAGTTTCCATGCTTTACTTTTCTGCTGAATTATGAATAAATTGCAAAAAAATGGTCATTTAAACAGATTAGCAATGAGAACTATGGTAAAACATTTCCCTGAGCAAAATGTTAAATTTCAGATGTCAAATCAAAGGAAACATTTTTCTATAATTTAATTAATTCAAAGGTCTGTTCCCTGCCAATTAAATTTTAAGTGGATAATACTCCGTAGAGGCTCACATTTTTAATTCTGTTATGAAGAAATTCCATTTTTAGGAATAATTTTAATTTGATCTTTAAAACCATTTTCTATGGGAGTGCTACTCTTGAACCACCAATCCTGTGTGCACAAAATAGCACATGTTTTTACTGTCAATAGTTCTCATACAGTATTTTATAACAGAGTATAATCTTTCTGGTGATGTCCTGTTCCTCTTCTTTGAGTATGTTTGATTCAGCTGTCATAAACATTTGTGTTGACAATACCATTGGTTTATTTCAGGTACTTCTAGATACAACTCAAATATACTACTTCTTCTTCCATAAAACACCATCAATGACTTTGAAAAGGGTCATAATGATTCTTGCGGCTTCACTTGAATTTGAGAAAAAACACAATAGTGAAATTCAGGAAAGGCCAACTGACAACACTGAAGTGCCATTTGTAAGTTGGTATTATTAATAGTTAATATTTTTCTTTTTCACTTTACAGGCAATTTTCTTTTTTTTTATTTTTCTGTTTATAATTACTTCTTGTGTAGAATTTTATGATTTTTAAGTTTTTGGGGAAAAAGGTGTGTAAAATATTAAACTGAAACATTCAAAAAATATTATTACTAAACACTTCTTGGTGTTCGACCAAGAAGTTTGAGGGAAGGACACCAGGGTGCTCTTCTAAATAGCTTGATCCATCTTGTGCAGTAAAAACACATGCACCAACTTCTACACCTTTTATACCATAGTTTTTGACTAACTATTGATTGCCTGTGCTCCCGGGAGAACCTTTGTCACCTATGGGTCACACCACCTGGGTACCAGCTGGTATCCCATCATTGCTCCACAGTTAGAATTACATTGGTGACCAACAGTCACCAGCAGTCTCCTCACTTTTCAAATTCCACAATCTTAATTCCTTTGCAAGTGATATGAGCCGGGAATCTTTCTCCTCAGAATCCTCCCAAGCAAAGTTCCCTTCATACTCAAAAATTCTTACAGTATGCGACAATGTTACTCTTACAGTAAACAATATACCAAAAGTATTGAGCTTAATCTTTCTACGTGTGTCCAAAAATTCAGCTCATATGTATTTTAAATGGTCATTCATTGTCTTAAATTAATCTTTAATAACATAATTATGTTTTTAAATTACTTTAATGTCATATTACTTGTTTGTTTCCTTTATTCAAAATTCTTTAAAGAAGTTTATTGTCATTCAAAACTTTTTTAAAGAATTGCAGTCAAAAGGCTTACAGTAAAATTGAACTGTACTAAAAATACTTTTTTGCATCAATACATATCAATGACTGGTGGCAGTTTCATCATTGTGAATAATTCCATAAATGTGGTCACAAATGTTGATGCCTCCATGACTACATGAAGCCATAAGAGATCCATGACTACATGAAACCATAAGAGAATATATGCGCATGTATATTTCAAAATTTTCATTTTGGGATTGATTAGGCTTTTTTTCAATACTGCACCTACATGAATTACTTACAGAAAATTATCATGTCATAAACATACATTTTTTTAAGTATACAAGGTCTGTTCGAAAACTTCCCGGACTTTTCTATCGTGCACCTCCAGTTAGTTATTTTGTATCTGCTTGGAGGCGTTGTGTCCACGGGAACTTCCAGAATAACCACTTACAACCATTTTGTTCATATCTTGTTTTGTTGATTAGTTACGACCATTTATGTGAAGGAGTGTTTGTGGAGTATGGTAAAAAATCAGATACAAGGAAATGAGCTCTTTGAAGGAGCAGCGTTGTTCTGTGAAATTCTGCGTGAAACTCTGCAAATCTTTCATGGAAACTTTTGAGTTGATTAACGCTTATGGTGAGGATGCTAGGATGCTATGAAACATACTGCATTTAATGATTGGTTTACCTGGTTTAAAAAGGGGTGACAATCAGTGGAAGAAAAGCGTTCCGGAAGATCAGCTATGTCAAGTGATAACCCTGTGTCAAGAAAGTGAACGATCTCATTAATGCACATCAATAGTTGAATGTTGGGGAACTTGCAGAAGTATGACATCTCCATTGGTTCTTACTATGAAACACCGACTGAAAAATTGAGGATGCGTCAAGTCACCACCAAATTTGTGCCTCGCTTGAGGACAGCAAATTAGAAACAACATTGAGTTCAAGGCCCTCAGGAAATGTTTGATTGAGCAGAAGAAGATAACACCTTGTCCAGGATGATAACCGGAGGTGAGTCATGGGTTTATGGCTATGGCATCGAAACAAAAGTGCAATCTTCACATTGGATTGGTTTAACATCCCCCCGCCCCAAAAAGTACTACAGGTAGGCTCGAATAGCAATGTGGTGTTGACTTATTTTCAATGCAAAGGGGGTTGTGGATAATGGATACCTACCTCAAGGCCAGTCAGTCAACATGGAGTACTATATGGGGGTTAAGAAATACCCAAGAGAGAGAATCATGCAAAAATTTATTTAAAATTTAGCCTGAACTTAGAGGAACGGCGAGCGGTTTTTACCCCATAACAATGCACAGGCTCATTTGTCTCTCAGAACTCGTGACATTTTAGCCATAAATAAGACCACTGTGCTTCCCCACTCACCCTACTCACCAGACCTGGCCTCGTGTGACTTTTTCCTGTTCCATGAACCACCCTGCCGAAAGGAAGGAAAAAACTTTGCCACCATTCCAGAGAGTGAAAAATTTGACAGAGGAGCTAATGAGCATTCCAGAAGAAATTGTAAAGCATTATTCCCTAAAGGGTATGCATGTGAAAATACCTACAAAAGAAAGCAATCCAGCGGATTAACTTTTTAAACTTATAATTGATTGACTGCTGGGACATTTGAAACCTGTAAAAGACTTTGCAATTTGCAATACCAAAATTGGTAGAGGCATGTAATATTATACACCAATTATTGAAATTGTTATCATTCATTTTATACCATTCTGGTGGGCATGTATTATTTTAAATATTTAAAATATATATTATGTATTTCACTACATTCATCGAAGAGTTCATTAGATATTATGTTTTGGTTTATTAAATCACAGTTTTTGCTTAACATCATGCCCACATGTTTCATAAATAAGTTTAGGCATATTTTAAATATTCATTTGTGTACTTTTTTATTTGTAGCTTATGAAACAGCTCACTAATTTGGGTGAGAAGAATAAGGAGCGGCCGTTATGTTTTGGCTACTCAATCAAGGCTCGTGCTTTACTTCATGCTCACCTCTCCCGCATTGTACTTCCAAGAGAAACATTAGATAAGGATCGGATGATAGTGGTGCGGAAGTGCCCTTACCTCATTCAAGAAATGGTCAACTGTGTCTCACAGCTCATTCTTCTTGCCTACGCTAGGCGCAGTAAGTTGATTATTACTTTCATTTGTCAGTAGAATGGGGGGTAGATAATCATATACTCAATAAACAGGGTGTTTCAGGAGGAACTTCTGGAAAGTTTAGGGAATGTGACTTGGAATATTGTTCCCTTAAATCCTTAGTTACAAAGTTTTGACAATGCAAATATTTCGTTGAGCATGTTTTGCATCCAAGAGGATATGTTGCTCCAGAAGTTAATGCCCCTCCCTTTTGAAACACCCTTATCATATAAAGGTTATTCGTTCATTGTACAGGGTGTGGCAACATAACTTCCTTCTTTCAAATGCAAAATGCTTTTAAAAAATAAGTTATGTTGCTGCACCCTGCATTATAATGAAAGAAGTATTTTTTGGCCCCATTGTCAGCATAGCCCCTCTTCTTTGCAAGACCATAGCTCTTGCATCTTTTTTTTAAATGCATTTTCTGCGTCCTTTTCTGTGCTTCAAATACTGAAGTTTCCATTTGATTTTTAATGAAGATCCACATCAGTAATTATTAATGTAAAATACCATATCCATTCAATAATTTTAATGGTTTATAATCTTAAGAAAAAATGGAATTAGAACTTGATATCTGTGAGCGAAATTGGTTGGCTTTCCTGAACTGGCTGATGTGGAGAAAATACATTTATTCTCTTATTCGAATACTACCAAGTGTTACTAAATTTGTGGTTATTTAATGGATAAATAAAAGGAAACTAGCATGAAATAGAATATATTGTAAATCATATCTCCTTATGAGGCTGTAGCAATGGCTAACATTGCATGACCATGTAAATGGCGTTAGAATTTACAGCCTCCAGTGGGTGCTAGTCTTCTTAGTCAAGTGTGGGAAACCTCAAACAAAATACAAAGACTAGGCACTGTAAAATTTTAGGGTCTTGTTGTACTATTATTAATTTTATATGCTGCATATTATGACATAAGATGCACATTTTTTTATAAAATCAGGATTTAAAAATAACTTGCATCTTATATGTGAAAGTTCTAACTCAATAGGTTAACATTCTATACTGAATGTTAATTTTATCCCAGATGGTCAGTACTACCTATTTTGGCCCATTATATTAAGATCATTATCTTTACTAATATATAATATTTCTTATTTATTATATTCAATTGCAGAATGTTTCAGTTGGGATTGTTGTTACTAAGCTAAATGTAATTGTAAAGTGAGTACTGTGTTGATTGCTTCTGTAATCTTGAAAGAGGTGCAATCGAAATATCAAATGAGCTTGATTGTATTTTATTGAAACTGATAATGACAAAATAATGTGTGCTCTGACTGAGTGGAATTTTTCATTTAAAAAAAATTACCCTAATAAATTACCCGTGCTTTTGCAGAGACTGTTAAAATTTTTTTCTTGGGAATGATATGCCCTGCTGAAATAGGCAGTGCATCTTATATACCACCAAATATGGGACTAGAAAATTGATGGTATCTCCCAAAGGTTGATTTGATGACTCCTTTAAGAAATGTAAATCTGGAAATGTCAGTATGCAATAGTTTTCTAAATGAACTTTCTTTTTCCAGTATCCAGGTTACCCAACATAGAAACAATTGAGAATTGCATGAAGTTGTGTCCAATGGTGGTACAGGCCCTCTGGGAGCATAAAGGCCCATTGTTTCAGCTACCGTATATCAATGAAGAGAACATTAAATGCTTCATTTCCAAAAAGGTAGGTTTAAATGATAGAAATATTTTTTGATATTTACCATTTTTGCTTGCATCGTAACAATTACCGCAGTACACATGACCATACAGTAGTGTATGAACATCGAAGTTAACATGAAGCTTTAGATTTTCTGAGGTGTGCTTATACAGCAGAACCTCACTTAACGAGCACCACCCACAACGAGTAATTTGCATAACGTGCAAAAGTATTGGCCCCAAAAACTACTCACTTTACGAGCAATTGTTTACATAACCAGTGGTGAGGAGAGGGGAATTTCTGGATTCATTGTGTGCTTACTACTACAGTTTGTCTCTAGCACTTGTTCCACCAGCAACTTAGCATTACTAGTGATCCAAACTTGTGTTAACACACATTACTAGTGATTTTATTTGTGCAAAGTTTGATAAAATTTTGTTCATAGTTTTAAAAATGACCCTATAAAAAAAATCCATAGGAAGGAAGCAATAAGAAAATAAAAATAACAGTAGAAATGAAAAGTAAAATCATTGAAAATTGGGAACAAGGTGTGAGCATGTCTGATATAGTATGTACATCAGCAATCAGTCTACATCGACGATTAGTCTTTATTTCAAGAACACAGAAAAGACTAAGGAGATAGATGCTTCAAGTAGGGTGATAAGAGTATCTACACAACGGTTATGTATTCTCAGTGATATTGAAAGGGTTTTTCTCAAATGCATAATTGAAAATCAATTGCAATCCGACACCATTAATGATAATATAATTTGTTCAAAGGGGAAAGTGATTTTTGCTGACCTCATTAATGAGATGTCAGAATCATCAATGGCCGAATAAGTATTTAAAGGTAGTCATGTATGGTTAGAGAAGATAACGAAAAGAACCGCCATCCACAGCATTGAGAGGCATGGTGAAGCAGCAAGCTCTGATTAGAAGGCAGCAGAGATCTTCGTCGATGACTTCCAAAAGCTCATAGATTTTGAGAGTTACCTGGCACAACATGTTTTTAATGGTGACAGAATGCTTCTTTTTGGGAAGAAGATGCCAAAGTGAACCTATATTTATGCACATAACAGTAGCAGAGAATGCATTGTCCAACCACAAGGCAATGAAAGGCAATTTCACGCTGCTATTTTGTACAAATGTCAGTGGTGATTTGAAAATCAAACCTGTTCTAGTTAACCATTCAAAAATTCCACAAGCCTTCGAGAGGTGTCCGAAAACAGCTGGGTAAATGTCATTTAGAGGTCATGAGAAACTTTTCCATCATACCGTGAGTACAAGGCATCGCCATTATAAGGCAGTGGCGATGCGTACTATAAATTTATTAAACGATCATTTTGAATGGCATTTTTACCAAATTTTGAAGCATCAGCAAAAAGAAATGCCTCTAGGTAGCTCTCTAGTAAAAAGGAATTAGGTACATATCATAATTAATTAACAGTTTATGTTGATTTTTTCGTGCTTTTACAATGAGTTGAGATTCCTGGTTGCTTCATCCCATGATAGAAGAAAAGGCGAACATGATCCTACATATACATAATTTTCTTTGAATAAACCTTGAACATAATTTTTTTTTCAACTTGGAACACATAATCATATTTCATGTTCATTTATATTCAAAAAGTTGTTTCACTTCACGATAAAAATCACAGAACAGATTTTCTCATGTTATGAGGTTCCACTATTTTGCAATTTATTTAAAAATGTTCAAATAAATAACTGGAAGGGCAAATATAAATCAATGGGGAAACTTACACCACTTTTAAATGAATGCCTAATTTTCAGGTATAAACTTATATCACTTAAGATGTACTTACAAATAAGTGGAAGCTAGAAATAAAGTTGGCATCAAACTGTTGGAAAAATTTTAACCTGAGGGAAATTACTGTTACACAAACCTGTGATTTAAATCAGAAATGGATTCCAAAGAGATGTGATCAGCTAAAATTCATGCCAAATTCAAATTTCCTTGGTCAGATTTCATCAAATTATATTTCTTTCAGAATTGTTTCATAGTTTTTGTTTATTTTCTGTATTCATCACTGTATTTATTAGGAATTGAAATTAAATGGTATGACAATTAAAATAACAAATATTTATTTAGGTAAATTATTGCTGAATTTTCATAAAATCAATTTTTTGCGAATTGAGTCATTTTATGTTAATAAAGTGATATTTACATTTTTAAGCCTTTCATAAGAGCATTAGCTAATTCTGAATACCTGGTGACAAGTACTGTATATGACTTTAATTAGACATGATTAGGCTGAATTTAAAGCTCCTTATTTCTTGGAAGAAGATAAATATGTATTCTTTTACTTCATCATTGATAAAACAATGCACAGTTTGGAAACTCCCCAAGCAGAGCATTTTGGCTTGATTACTGTGATGTGTCAACTCATGACAATTTCGGTAAGCTATAATATAACTGTTCATTTTGTTTATTTAAAAAGTAAATTGTAGTGAAGAAATAGAAAATTTAGTTGGAGTACTAAATTTATCTACTCTGTGATAAATTCACAACCGAGTACCTTGAGAGTGACTTATTATTGTTAAGAATTGAGATGTTCAAATGCCAGTGTTTGAATTTTCTGATGTAAATACATAATAATTTAGGCTTACATTCTATGGAACACCTCTGCGTCATAATGATACATTGTCAGAGTAGAATGGCTTTTGTAGTTAACCTGATCTAAATTTTCATTTGTGGATCTTTGATTCTCTGCCCACCGAACAACATTCACAGAAATTTATGAATTAAGGCAATTAGCACTCTTGAATGCATGTAAGAGGACAGTAAAAATTCAAAAAAACTTGAGTACATGAGGGAAACAACTGGCTAGAAGCCACTCTCCTGAGTTAATAACACTCAGATAATCTTTTAATATTCTTTTCTTTCAGAGACACATAAAGAGCATACAGCAGTTTGCTCAAATGAAAGCCGATGATCGTAGAGCATGTCTTAGGTTCTTGTCTGATGAACAGTATGAGAATGTACTGAAAGTTGTGGGAAGAATGCCTCTTGTTGACTTCCAAGTGAGATCAGAAGGTAAATTTCTCTCTCTTTAGAATATTTGATCATATCTTAGTAACGTTTTTCAAGCCTTTTTGTATGTGCTCTCATTGCTGTGTAGTTCATCTTGTGATCTTATGTGATTGAATAAAATTATATGTTAATGTTCCGCATCCACAGTAATTGATGATGAAGCTCCAACGGTCTACACAGCTGGAGCCATAGTGACAGTGACAGTTTCCCTAGTGAGGAGGAACATGGGTGAGCTCTTTGATAAGAAGATCATTTCATCGGGGACTGAAAATACAGAGGAAGTGCCAGCTGAGGAGGAAGGAGAGGGTGTTGATGGTGAAAAGAAGGAAGACCAACAGCAGGTACATACTGTGTTCTTGATATAAAGTGGACTCTTTTTAGGATATATTTTTAATGGCCTAGAATTTAGAACGTACTAACCAGTGTGCTATCACAAGGCTGTGAAGTCCAAACAGAAGATGCACCCTTCTTGGAGATAGCCTAATGGGAATTTTGATGAGAAAGGGAATAATAAAATAATGAAAGAGGTGGATAGGAATGTATTTGGGTGAGGATGGGCAACTTCCTGGCTTCTTGATAAATACATGATGGTTGTCTTTTCTTCCAACTGGAGACCTGGAGAAATAGATGTGATATCAAAGAGCATCCTGATCAGAGTCCACTTCATTTAACCTTAATTGTTGTAATGTGCTTCATGTTAAATGTACTTCAATCCGAGCATACAGCAGTTTGCTGTATGCTCGGATTTAAGTATGAAGTTTTAAACTTTTCTTAGGAAAGGCTTAAAGATTAACTCTTGAATCTTTGGATCCTTGATCTTGAATTTTTAGATTCTGCGAGGTGTAAATTTCCTTGGGGCTTATGTTTTCTCCACAAAGTTCTCTTCAGGTGTTATTTATACACCATATATTTTACTCATTTTACCTAGCACAACTTCAAATCTGAAATATTTTTAAATAATTTTAGACATTGGTGCTCTATCCTTCTGAGTTGTGGGCCACATAAGTGATTTCAGATGTAGTAGTTTGTAAAACCTTTAAAGTTTTTGGCTAAGCATTGGTGATTTAAAACAATTTATTATTTCATACTTATGTTACTTATTATGTACAAAAGTGAATGACTATTTGTATTGCTAAGTTTGAAAAGGTTCCCTAGATTTTGATTGTTTCCAACTGATGATATCATGGTTTATTCTATGTATGATAAAATTCCAATTTTTATTCCATTTAAAACTGGAAATAAATGCCAGACTCCCTTAAATGTATGTATTTCAGTTATATGCCAAGTATTAGTTAAAAAATTCCATTTTTTGTCATTTTTGGATAAATTATTGATTGTACTTATCTTTTAATTTTCTTTACTTAATACAAAGCCACAAAATATTTTAAATAATTGCTGATCAAATTTGCTATCTTAAAATTACAGTCTGAATCAAACAGGCTCTCTGAATAGGTTCATTCTAATTACCACCACTGTAATCAACTCTGAGATTGGTTTGAGGGTAGAGCTTACCTTGTACTGAGACGAATTCCATGTAAATATTATGCCTTAAGAGGGTAATGGGGGTGTCAGTTCCTTTCCCTTTGCTGCTTGTGGTTTCCTTTGGAAAATCTAGTACCTAAAAAATCACACAGCATGGGTGAAGTTGAGGGTACCCAGAGAATTACCCAGAGTCAAATCCAGGCCTTCTGGTCTGTTTCCCAAAGCTCTATATGCTAAACTACCTTACACTCGTATCCTAACAGTGAAATAGGAAATTTTTGTGGATAATTTGTGTTGAATCCAGGGATAAACCCTTCTTTATTTCTTGATGATGTATGACATGTGTGACCTCCTTTTGGCCTTCCTGTATCTCTAAGTCTTGCCTTTGTATGGTACATATCTTGAAAAAAAGCATGATTTTCATGTCTTAGGCATGTTTTGATGATATTATTGTTTTTGTATCTTTTTCTATTTTTAGGCTTCTAAAAGGCCTGTATGGCAGAAGCAGCAGAAGAAAGGGAAAAAGGGAGGTAAGAAGGGCCCTTCTGGCACCAAGAAGCCTTCCTCCCAACCTTCAAAGCCTCTGCCTCCCCCCAAGAAAGGTACCGAAGAAGGTGTAGTCAAAGAGGTAACAAATTAACTCACATATATAGTCCTTAATATTTTTTTTGCATCATCATGAAATGCCTTTTTCTGGGATGAGTATGAAGCAAGTTCCTTTCTTGCAAAAAATCAAGTTATGAGTTGAATGTTAGATGATTATTTACTAGTGAATCAAATCAGATAATTTTTCAAGTCAGAGAAGTTCCTTAATTGAATTTTAATCAGCCAGGAATGACAATATGAGATCCTCTCATGATACACTCTCTTTGTTTGCTATCTAGTGGAAAATTGATACTATATTTTCTTTTTTCTTTATTACTCTTAACCTAATATTTAAATGACAAACCTGGAAACTACCATTTAAAACTTGCAAACTTTATGCTTACAGTGCCATGGCAAATCTTACTTGAAGATATAGTATGATCAAGTGTGAAAAACCTGTTAGCTGAGCACTAAAAAAAGCATGTTCTAGCATGAATATCTCACAGTCATGACTAAAGTTAAGAAGTTTTCCAACCTACTTAACCAACCCAAGAATTCTATTATGTTTCCCCCCTCTATTTTCTGTTCCTATTTGTGGAATTCCATGTTTATTGTCCGATTTATATGACTTTTATTAATACACTTCAATTCTAGGCCACTACCACCTCACTATATTATAAAAAAGCACCACCTCACTCTATTATATACAGTGTAATTCTTGGATATGTTTGCCTTATAAATCAAAAAGAGAAATTTAAGAACCTTCACAAAATTTGACTGTTGAGCATGAAATATTTTTCTTGAAATCTTTAAAGAAATACTTTCTTCATGTCAGAACTGTTGTAGGTATTGTTCTGTTGTATGTAGCTGCAGTATTGTTAATCCGAAATCTAGATTTGAATTTTACAAGTTTCATGTTTTCAATGTGTATTTTGTATTTTTCAAGTGGTTAAGGCATGGTAAAAAATTTCTAGAACATAAATGAATGTTGATTATGCTACTTAAAATTAAATCAAGCAAATAATTTAAATTACTAAACTCATGCCACAGTATTTTAGGTCAATGAACATAGGGTTGTTTTGTGAATCACCCTTGGTACCTAACTGGAAAATTATTTGATTAATGGAAATTGATATTTTTCCTTGATACCTATTCATGCTCTTAAGTGTTCTTATATCAGGATAACATTTTTTATTTAGGAACCAAAGAAGGCTGAGAAGCCTGAAAAATCTGAAGCTGTGGATGACAGTGAAAGTTCGGAAGACGAAGGGGAAAGGTCTGAATCTGAGGATGAAAAGAAGGTATAATTAGCAAGACCAAATGTGCATTTTTTATATTTAGCACTAATGCTCATTAACACTATAAAATATTCACTTTTCTATTTTCAGTGCATTTTTTTATGTAGTGTTTTTGTAGTAATGCAAATAGAATGTGCAGTAGTGTGTAACAAATGTAGTACAGACAAGGGTTGATGCAATTGCTATTTTTAGTTAACAAAAACAATGCACTACTGGGTAAAGAGAGATCATATTCTATAGGGTTTGGTATTTTAAGTGCTTACAATACTACTAAAAATATTAGAAAATAATTTAATCTAAAGCTGGCATATTTATTTTGTAAGTAAACAGTGATTTTCTTTGTTTGCTAATTGATTAAGTAAATGATTTAGTAAACGCATGCATAAAAAAAGCTATATATTGTGTTATCTTTGATTAGATACTGCAAGAATTCCATAATGCCCCTTCAAACTATTGAATTTAATGAAGTGCAATTCTCTTCAGGTACGGTTTCCGTGGTCTGATCCAATAAATTTTTAATTCTCTTATAGGGAAGAAATTCATCCATAGATGATGAAGACACTGAGTGGGAGAAGTTTCAGTCAAGGCTAGCCAAAAGGGAGAAAGTATTAGAGGGAAGAAGTAAGAAGTCTCACAGTGTACACTGCCCATTTTTTGCAGACGTAAGTATTTATGCTGTAGTGAACTTAACTGCACATATGCTCCTCTCATTTGATGAATTAGCACGTATATTTTTTGTTGATCTATAAACTGAACGTCAGCCCTGAACTGATGACCTGATTTCAGTAATTGTGATGACAAGATGTTCATTTTTGCCATTTAAAAAATCTTGTTTTTTTTTAATTAGCTTTTATTTTTTGTGGAATTCCATGAGATTGGAAAAATATGGTAATTTAGTGGGTATACCGGCAATTTTTTTGTATTATTTTAACTTTGATTCAATATAATGTTGATTTAATCTGTTAAACTGATTGTCCTGTTTTTTTTAGGATAAGCAAGAGTATTGGTGGGTTTACATATGTGATCGGAAATCACGCACTCTGCTCACAGCTCCTTGTCACATTACTGCCCTTGTTGATCATGAAGAAGTTCAGTTAAAATTCACAGCTCCACGGTGGCCTGGTGTTTATACTTTTACTGTTTGGCTTCGATCAGATTCATATTTTGGTTTTGATCAGAGTCATGATATTAAGGTATGTGAAGGATTTTTTTATTTATGTATTTATTCTATTCATTTAGTTGGGTAGAATTTTTAATATTATAAAAAAATAACCTAGTATTTTATTGCTTTCATACCACCTTATGTGTACACTATTCATAGAAATTTTAAAAATTAAGGAGGGAATGAGGGTTTGATAACATTTGGTGGATTTAAAACTTCATAACAAAGTGACATGGATAATGGTTGAACCAAAAAAAAAGCAAGAATATTATTGCATATGCAATTATTGTTCAGGTGTATGTCTTTTTCTCTAATCAGTGGAGAATATGTTTAGGGGTAAATAATTTTCATCAAAATTTACTCATATTTTTACTTTTCTTAAATTCTCCAGGAAATGAAAAGTAAAAATATTATATTGTCCAGTAAATGTAAAAATATAGATTTGTAAAAGTTTTGATTCTTGGTCAATAATGTTTAGCCCTTAAACAACTTTTGAACATGCATACATGCACCATAATCATCCCTCTTGTTTGAAGAGCAGCTATAGTGAAAGAATTATCTAATTCTCTTTCTAGATAAAAGCACAAATTTTGTTCCTGTCATATCCTGGAAATGTTTATTAGTTTTGAGAGTTTACTGTAGATGAGTAGATGTTATTCATTCAGGTTGTTGATTTCATTGCAGTTGGATGTGAAGGAAGCCCCAGAGGTACCCACAGAGCATCCGCAATGGGACATGTCTGAAGAGGAAGAAGAGATGGAGGGAGAGGGTAGCGATCCGTCCGAATTCACTACGGATGAGGATGTCGAAGAGGAGCAAGAGTAATGAGGTCACTGCGAACATGTGGCTGTTGCAAAAGTATGTTGTGTGAGGTTTTGCAAATGATGCTGTTTGGACTCGACGAGCTCGAATGCATTGTGCATCTTGCTAGTGGTCAAATGCGCCTTCCCTTGTAGAGGACGGTCATGCAAGGGATGCGAGACAATTTGGGGGGAAAATTTTTGTTTCATCTGTGGGACAGTTATCGCTGCATACTTGGGAGGCAGCTGGCTTCAGTCAAAAGCTGTGGACAGACTTAAGTGAAATCATTCCATTCACTTTAATATGTTGACACAACACATCCTGTCATTATATTATATATTTTGTATGTGAGGAAATCTTGGCGTATTTTTTGAACTTTGGTCTTCAGAATATGAGCTCATAAATTACACTTAAGCTATCAGTTCAGTACAGAATGGACTAAATATTTTACTTTTGGATTAGTTGTTGTCTGTTTAAATGTAGTGAATTCATTGCCAACCTCTTTATTTTGGCCGACTTGGTTCTTTGATTTTATATGAGCATGCGTATAATGCCACATTGTTATGCCTCTCCGGCGAACTTAATGGTTTTTTTTTGATTGTTGAAAATGGGTTTGACCTCATGTGTGACCTTTTTTCAAATCTGGTTGTTTATAGTCATCGCCCATTTGAACTTATGGATTTTTAATTTATGCATTTAACATGATTTTTAAATATGTTTTTTAATAAGGTGCTTCAGAAAAGTGAAATGCATTTTTATTAGATGTGTGCAAGACAATGAGTATTTGGATTTTTGTTTGAGGAACAATTAACTTTGAATTGTGGGATAAAAGCAAATGTATTTTCATACCTTAAAATATTTCCCTGGAAATATAACGGTGAGATTCACATCGTACATCTCCAGATTTTGTCTCAAATTGAGTTGTACTACTGAATGGTGGTTAACAAGCCAAAGGAACATACTTTACCATACTGTATTAAGTTGTACTATGCATTGTGCATAATGGAATTAAAATCAAACTCTCTTCCCAACTTGTATAAGCCCAGCTTATGTAAACCCGATCTCAGGTGACCTTTTTTTGAGCCACAAATCAATAGTTTTATAACACATACTTTTTTACTTTTTTAGTATGTTCTCAGAACATCATTTACGTAGTTTAGGATGCATGAAAGGTTACATTTTACTGAAATGGGGATAGTAGTGGCTGGATATTCTAAATAAAATGGACTTTTATAGTGCCTCCTGTGATGATTTTAATGGTTCTCCATTAAGCTACTATTATCACATCATGCTAATATTGATACAGAATTATCAATTATAGATTGCATGTTACATTTCATTGGATTTTGTTTAGCGTTTTCATCCCTTTAAATGCCAGTAAAACAACCAAATAGTGGCATGATGGAATTAACACCTCATAAGCGTAAGGGATTTGATTTAGAAATTAAAACAAAGCTATTATAAAAGATAAAATCTGAGTAAAGTTTATATTATATTGTTCCTGCATTGTCTCAATGCTTAAGTAAATAAGGTAATAAGATTTTGATTCACGTTGAGTAAATGTTCCCATGATGTCATTTTCTTTAAAATTTGAGTAGTTGTGCCCTGGGATAGACCAAAATTATCCTCAGTTCTGTTTTTAGTTGACTTCCTTCATATTGGGGCTTTTTTTATAATTTATTGCCAAATCAAAAGTTCCTTTATAGAAAACGGTAAATGCATTTGTACATTACCTTGTCCCTGTGATTTGAGACAGTGTTTTTTGTAGGCTGCCCCTCTTCTCTCTGCTTAGGTCCACACAAAATCCAGTAATTGGATGATCTAGTTGGTATGGGTAGGCAACTTCAATTTTGGAGAGGTAGAAAGATTAGAATAGAAAGGCATGTTTGTTATAATTTCCCATAAAGCAAGTGAACTCTTTTATAAGGTGTAAATAGTGGAACATATTTGGCAAGATTTAAATCAGTGAAAATTTAAGTATACCACAAGTGCTCCTTCTCAGATTGTGAAGTTGTTTTTCACAGGGCACTTGAAATACTGAATTTATCTCATCGTGAGCCAATCATAAGCTGAGCCACACTGTGTTGCAAAGCCCGCTTTATTTATTCGGCTTGCTATTACAAGTATGCATCGGTTGTTAAGTCATGAAAAATTGATAGCCACTTTCAGTCTTACAATAAACTTTATTTTATTATAAATTTGTCGAAATTACATGCTTGGCTATTTCAATATCTATGGCATGTTGTTTTGCAATAAACTTAACATCTAATATTCATATAGATATTTGATGGGCAACATTTTCATGTCACTCCCTGCAGTGTCATCAATTATCAATTGGAATTAATTTTGTTCAAGGGAAATGCCAGAGAATTGTTACGTTGACTGTACTTTCCAAGAGGAAGTGGAGATTAAGTATTCTATGGTGTTTTTTCGTGCTTTTAGCCTATTGAAGGAGAAAATGAGTAATTATTTTGGTACTACAAGATGTTGCTTAGTTCATGTTACACTGTATAGGTGTAAGGGATTCAGTTACTTTTATTTCTAAATTCCAATGGCTATGGTTATATCGATGTTAAGGTATGAATTTATTGTGTTAGACCCAGATTAGGTTAGCCAAGAAATGTTGATAGCCATTTTTTGTGGTGAATATGTGACATAAGTGCAAGGCATGCTGTAATCACATGCATAAATACAGTAAGCTGTAATTGATAAATGCGAAGAGAAACTGCATATTTCAGTGGAAATTCAAGGTTTAATTGATACTGATTCCTCTCATCTGTGGTTTTAGTAATTTTTGGCTAGAAGTTTATCAAAACACAAATAAAAACTAGCCAACTTGGAACCCGTAATTAAGTCAGGCAGTGGATACATTCTGCAAGCCAAGTATTAACAATTTTAGATTCTTTGCATTTGCAAATGCATATTGGTTTTCATGAATGTGATCAGAGAATTCATTTCTCATCTCTCCAAATTCGTATTACCTTAAAATCCCATGATACTCACATTTTTCATTAAAATCTTGTGCATTTCTTTTTGTGTGGCCTCTGAATTATTTTCTTAAAATCCACGTGCATCACTTTTTTATTTTGACAGTCCCTGCTTGTGTTGTTTTACTCAGTGTAAGTAATACCAATTAAAATAATTCAAAATTCCTTCCTTTTGGTTTACATGACCACAGTTATAAAGAAGTTACAAAGAGTTAAAGGTTACCAGCTAAGGGGAGGGAAATTCTTCTTAAGGTCAGCAATGTAATGCTCAGTAACGTATATTTTCTATGGTACACCTTAAAGCTTATGCACATATGTATATTTTGCAATTCCCAATATTTAGAGACTTTTTTCTCGTATTAACTTAACCAGGAACTTGAAAACCCAAAGAAATAAGTCTTGCACATTTCTAATTGTTACAATGCACAGTAAACATGATATTTTTCAGTGGTGTGCTGTGAAATTTAAAAATGTGTCAACTGCACTAAGCAAAAAATATACCATATTTACTCATGTAAGTAATAATATGCTCATGAATATACTAGTGTAGGTGTGTTAAGTTTGTGTCCATCCGAAGCTTTCCTTAAATGATAAACTAGCAAATAATAATAATTTACCTATGTATGCATCAATTATCCCATGATTTGGTAAATATCCTTGTTTGGGCAAATCAAATAGGAAAAGTGATTTAGTACAAAAGTGTTTTGATAACCAAATTTTACTTTCTTAAGGATGTGTGCTACTATTGGTAATTACTCCATTCTGTGTGATTGCATTTCATTGATTAATCTCTTTCTACGGGGACCTCCATTAATATTATTTTCTTAAATCACTTATATATATATATGGAAGAATATCCTGTTCGAGGAATGCTTGATATGCTACATATTTTATTGATGTAACTCAAACAGGTTCCCCTACAGACATCCTCGTACACTAATATTTCAGTGTTAGAGGTAGCTTAAATGGCTAAAACTCTCTGCTGGATATTGAGTGATCATAGTTTGAATGCAAATGATTTTTTACACTTTGAAATTTTTGCATAATGCATATTAACAGATGACTGTCAAAGTTATTGTCGGGGCATATCCTGCAGTTCTTTGAATTATGGTGCAATTTTTCTCCTTTGGTGGGCACTTTAAAATATAGAGCTGGCAAAATGAGTGTTTATGATAGTAAGACAATAGAGTGTCACAAAAAACTGTATGAAAATGAAGTTTATTTTAAAGTTTTGTATCAAAATCCAACATTGGAACTCTCAGGGGCAAACCTCACCAACCATAATGCATGGAACATAAAAGAGTTTTGAAGATGAAACGTTTTCAGGAAAGAAACAGCTGAATGATTAGTAAAAATAAGAAAATGAAATTGTCAGTTTTTTAAAGCTCATTGTGCATAAAAATAATTTGCTAAGTTGTGGATTAAGATGTTTGTGGTGGTCATTAAGGGAGTTTTGTAAATGCATAGATTCAATATTCAGTGGGTTTTCAATGCTTGTTTGGGTGAAATGAACTTTTATGGATTATATATTTTGAAGTCACTAGCCAGAAGTGGAAATCCTCATTACCTAAGATAGATATATTATATTGTGAGGGAGTAAATCATAAAATGTGAAACATAGAGTGAGCTCCCAAAAGTAAGTATAATTAATTCGAGGGGGGGAAATGTATTGCAGATCAAACTACCTTTACGTAAAGGCACCCTTGAGCATTGATGCACTGATGCCAGTGCCTCTGCCAGTTGTGGTATTCTTTCTGGAAGGTATCGACAGGAGCCTCGTTCAGACACCTAGTCATGACCTTTTTATGCTTCCCAGAAACCTGTTGTTCCAAAATGGTTGCCTTTCAAGCTCCTTTTTATTCTTGGAAAAAAAATAAGTCTGGTGGTGCCATATTGGCGTGGTAGGGTGGCTGTGGCAGGATTGACACCTTGTGCTTGGCCAGGTACTAGGTTATGACAAAGACGGGATGGGATGTTTCAAGAAACTGTGGGAGATGCCGCGACATTAACTTTTAACAAAGTCATCCGCTAACATGCATTTCATTGCAACAATTTTAGAGTGTAAAAATCATTTGCCTTGACCGGGATTCGAACGCGGATCCCTCAATGTCAGGTCGAGTGCTTTAGCCAGTTAAGCTATCGAGGAATCCTCTTAAAAACTGAAATTTTTGGGCTTTTAAAGGAACAAGATGTTGTGACAAAAATGCCATACATACAATGTCACAGGGATGGAGGACATCGAGTAATCCGGGTTCGAATCCCGGTCAAGACGAATGATTTTGACACTCTGAAATTGTTGCAGTGGATGGGATGTTATTATGGAACAACCTCCAGTTGGCAAACATAACATCCCCTTCCAGATGCATTGCACTCTTTTCCACAGCCTTTAAAAGACTTCCTATTGAAATTTGTTGTTCACTCTCTGTCCCCAAGGCACAAACTCTTTGTGGATAGCTTCTGTTGAGTCGGAAAAGACATTGTGCTTATTTTTTGGACCGACCCTGTAAAGTCACAAAATAATCCAATTGCTGATAAAAAGTACTAATTATACATCACAAAAAGAGAGAAACTAGTGAAAAGGGGGATTTTGTGTCCTCCTGTAAATGACAAGCACAGTCTATATTTTCAGTCATTTTGGGGAAAATGGCACATGAGTAAATATGGTATGTCAATTTAAAAACCCAGACATCTCTTTGCACACCACTGATTCCCGAGGTCAGTTTTAAAAGAAGCATATTTTGTTATCATTATTACACTTTCTCTCTCCTGTCTTTTGTTTCTCATACCAGAGTGATGGTTAATTTTTGTAGTGAGTTGTGAAGTCAAGAAGACAAGAAAGAAAATAGTCAAGAAGATCTGTGCTAAGAGTTTTATGTCATGATCAAAGTTTTCAAATTATTTTTGTTGAAATTTAAAACCAGGACTCAACTGTGAATCTTGCAGAGTGGAGAGTCAATCATTATTAAGTGCTTCTAAGTAGCATCTTGATTCCAGATGTAATAATTTGGAAAGGCATGTCGATTGACCCAAATTTTATAATTATTCATCATTGGTATTTATTTGTTACTCTTGTCTATTTTAATATAAATATGATTTGTAAACAGATGTCATCATTTCTTAAATGATTCCTATTGACAAAACATTGTCGGAGGGAATTATGCTACTGCTGACTTTAAAATGTCTTTCATCAATCTAGTTTGAAATGAGAAAGGTGAGTCTCTCTCCCTGTAAATCTCTACCTTCACTCCTAAGGTTAAAGACTGATTGTTTGACTATCCCAGCCACCTGACAGTTTAAACCATTTTAATGTTTTTTTTTTCTATTAGCCTACTGCAGACTTGATTCTGTTTGCATATGCAACTGTGTTACTTTCATAAGAAGAGGAGAATCTGGAGGTAAGTGTTTTCAACTCTCCTCATAGGTCAAGTTGAGTATATTCATTGTTTCATTATTAGAAAAAAAACCATTAACCCAGTAATCAACCCAAAGGTCGGTTTGGTAGGTGATGGTAGAGTTAGCCTAGTACTAAGCCCAACGGTGTGTGAAATTCGCACATCTGGGTAGGGGGGCCAGTTCCTTTCCCTGTGCCGGTTATGGTTTCCCTGGAAGATTTAGTACCCAAAAATTCACAGCTTGGGTGGAGCTGTAGGGGCTTGCCTGGGAATCAAACCCAGGCCTTCCAATCAGTAGTCCAATGCTTTACCCCTGGACTACCACGTTTATTATAAAATAATTAATTGAAAATGGTAGAATGTAGTCATTCCTATAACATATTTGGACAGTAATTATTACTAGTTTCAAGAATAATTGGAAAGATGTTGATGACTAATCGTTACAATATAGAAATTAGTTTTATATTTAATATACATGGTGTGTTCAAAAAGTAAGATGACTTTTTAAATTTTGTAGGCAACGAACATTCGATTTTTTTGTTGTGTTGGTACACATACCCCAAACATTTGTTTACTGTTCCAAAAATATAGCATATTTAGTTTTTATTGACAGATACAAATGTTAGATGTGTTTTGGTGTGCTCAGCAATTTTCTGCTTTAAAAAAACGGATCAAAGAATTTGTATCAAATTTTGTGTAAAAAATGACATTAAGTGCTCCAAACAAATTGAAATCATGACAGTGGCATACAGTGAGTGAGTAAAATAATATGTTTTTTAGTGTTACATGCTTTTCCAAGATGGCTGAGTAGATGCCAATGATAAACCTCACTCTGGGTGTCCAGGCACATCAACAATTGATGAAAACGTTGAAGTAATGAAAAAAATTGTTTTGAAAAATCGTTGAATCACTATTAGAGAAGTTGCTGAGGATGTTGGCATATTGGTTGGCTCCTGCCATGCATTTTTTTTCAGATGTTTTGTGCGTGAGACATGTCAGCGAAGTTTGTTCGGATACCGCTTAATTTTGACCAGAAGAACCAACGCAAGAGCTTCACTCAGGAGCTGTTGAATGACATCAATGATGATCCTGATTTGCTCAAAAGGATCATAACTGGTGACAAATCATGGGTATATATATATGTGGTTGACATCGAAACCAAAGCCCAATCATCCCAATTGAAGAACTAAGACTGGAAAAAGCACACCAAGTTTGATCAAATGTTAAAGTTTTGTTCACTGTTTTCTTTGATCACGTGGCATAGTGCATCAGGAGTTCTTACCACAAGGTCATGCAGTCAATAAGGAGTATTTCCTTGAAGTTATGCGCCATTTGTGAGAAGCAATATGAAAGAAATGTTTGTAATTGTGGAAAAACAATTCATGGATTTTGTATCACGATAATGCACTTGCTCACTCATTGTGAGAGATTTGAGCCTGAGAGAGATTTTTTGGCCAAAACCACAATCATGCCTCAGCCACCATATTCATCAGATTTAGCCCCCTACGACTTTTTTCTGATCCCAAAACTGAAGAGACCTATGAAAGGACGGAGATTTGCAACGATTGAGGAGATCGCTGTAAGAGCTCAAGGCTATACCTAAAAGTGCTTATCAGAATTGCTTCGAGGATTGGAAAAAGAGTTGTCACAAGTGTGTATCTGGGGAGGTTATTTTGAAGAGGACAACTTGAATATTGAAGAATATATAAAAAAAAATTCATAAAAATATAGTCGCCTTACTTATTGAACATACCTCGTATATGCAACGCCAGTAGGAAACAGCAACAAATATGAGCTCTTAAAGTTACCCAGCTGCAAGAGTTATGGCAGTTAATGATAACTTATTATTTCTGTTATGCAATACTCATGGCATGTTTTTCTTAAAGGTTTGCTAGTGTGGGCAGGTAAATCTATACATTTTATCATCCCAGTGCAAAAAAAACACGATCTTTAAACAACCGTACAATTATGTCTTCCTTGCTAAATCCCCTTCTCTCCCTTAACCCATTGTGCCATGTGGAATTGCTTAATTTCATGTAAAAGTTGCCAGACTTATTTTAAAGAGAACCAGCGAGGCTATTTTTGAATTTCTGAAAAATATTTGTTAAAACTAAACTTTAAAAAAAAATCCAAATTTGCTGAAAATTAATAAAACTTAATGAAGGAAACAAAAGAAAGAAAATAAAACAATAAGAATAATTTAATTGTTATTTACATTCACAGTCCTTGAGAAAAGAATGACCTTGAGTGCTGGCATTTTTTGGGAAAATTTTCATTAACATCACTGTTATAACTTTGGCACTCAATAAGACTGCTGCCCTCATAAAATGTCTAGCATTTATGTACAGTCCACATGAAGATCATACGAATGTGAAGGTTGCTAAAAAATATGGGAGTATGAAATCTTGGACATCATTTTTGTCTTCATTTATCTAGTTATTTTGGGTACACTAACCAAATAAATGCATAGAGTAATTTGGAGGTAGCTGTTATTTCAGGAAATTGGTGGCATTAACTCGTGATCCTGATGTGTTATACTTATACTGAAGTTCACTCAATAAAATGGCCCTAGAATATGTTTAGTTTTCAGCACTTAGTTATTTGTGCACAAGAGTTTATGGCAGCCTAGCAGAATGTTTTCTCAGGGATTTTGCCATCTTATTTCCAACTAGAGTAAGAACATACCATATTTGTTGTAGCTTTTACAGTTTTGTAAACATCTCAGAAAAACTGTTTATGGATTCTATTTTCTTTTCTTAAAGTGCCAAAATTTGGTTGCAGATTAGCACATTCCTTGTGTCAGGAAAATTGCAATATCCACTTAGTTAAAAAGCATAGTTTTGCATGTTTTCATTTAAGGAGTTTTTTGTATCTCATGAATCACATAATCATCTCACTATTTTCATTCTTTCATTTAGCATGCAAAACCATAATTCATAGAGTGACTATTATTTAAATCCCTTGTAATGAATTTTTCAATAAACCCAACTTTCAAAAACTGGAGATTCAGGAGATAAATATAAAACATTCAAGAGCCGTTTAAATAGTTAGTTTTTTAAACTTTCATCTCAAAGATTAATTCCTCTTTCCTTTCGTTCTGAATGTTGTGAACATATAATATGCAATTCTAGCAATCCTGGCCACTCTTTTGTTAAAGCCGTTATTATGAAATAGGGACCAGGATATCATAATAACTAGGTATAGATTTTGACGTTGCTATCTCATTCTGAATAACAGCCATAGACAATCAAGTCTGAGAACATGATCGTCAAAACTTTTGCTACCTCTTGAGAAATTAGACGAGTGGATTGAGATTTATTCCACCATATTTTCCCAATATATGTATCAAGTGACTATGTCCCTCATAGTCCTAACAATGTGGTGATGTATTTCATTGTAATTACCAAAAGATCACCTTACAGTAAATCATTAATGTCTCCCATTCCTCCAGATGGTAACTTGTTACATTATGCATTCTTGGGACTAATGTTAGGTTTTGTCTTGAATTATTCCAGTTCAAAGAGATTTCTTGTCACCCTGCAACATTATGGAAAGCATAGCTTTAAAATTTGCGATTTATTATTAAAAATTGTAACATTTATTAAACTTAATGAAAGAAGGAGACAAATATTTATTGCAGTTATACAATTTATAACTGCTTTAAGGTATTCTGTGTTACCACGTTAAATTACAATGAAAACCTTTATGAATGCTAAATTTTAGTTCCCTTTAGAGTTATGAAAAAATATAATTGTAATTTTCCATAGGTATTGAAATTGTCCCACTTGTTTCAATGCTTATGCATAATCTTCAAGTACAATACAGTTCCCGAGTAAGGATGAGTTTTTTCCAAACTTAAAAAAAATGGCTTTGCAGAGTTCACATTGAAGGAGGTGCTCAGCACCAGCACAGATGACTATTTGAGGTCCTTCCAAATTCTGACTCTGGACTGATAAAAGTTGGATAAATGCTGGGAAAAATGTATTGAGTAAAAGGAGAGTATGGTGAAAAGTAACAATAATTTTTTTCTCTATTTCTCTTAAGTACTTGATGAATGACCTACCTGCATGTATTTATGTCTGGGGAAAGGTAGGCCATTTCGTCTCACTCTGGGCTTTTAGATTTGTATTTTAGCTGAGGATGATACATAAGCATTGAAATATGAATGGAATAAATAGTTGTATTACATAACAATTTTATTATTTTGCATAGTGATTGATTTCTGCAAATTAGTGTGCCACTGTTATAAAAATTCTTTTGAGTTCATTTCAAGTCTTCCATAAAAACTCCCTCTACTTATTCATTCATAATCATGCTATTTATCATTAAATCTTGTAATTTTATAGTAGAGAATGCTTTGATCAAATATTTTATGAATTATGATTATCCTAATTACTTAGTGATTGGCTAAATATCACAGTGATTTGTCGCCAGAGTTAGGTGGATGACTGCTAACCCAAAGATTGTGGGTTCAAGTCAAGCCTCTGGGCATGGGTGTCAAACCCCATGGGAAATCTGAAGTCAAACCCTACAGGCTTATCAGCATCCCAAAGGGCACACAGACCACCATAGGTGTCAGTTAAGCAAAAAAGAGTAGACTTTTTGGATAGTGTTAAAAGGTTTACTACAAGCATTCATCATAGACAGTCTGATATTTTTTTCTGAATGCTTTATATCAATTAATGTACTCGGCAATTAAATGCATACAGGGGTGATTTAACAGCTTCTGGTGTTTTTACAAGGCTGCTTGCTAATATATGAGAATTTATTCTTTTTAAAATTTTCATTTTCAAAGTATGTTTTTAAAAAATATTTTTCCATCTAAAATTTATTTCCCAGGACCCTCAAAAGGTTCTAATTCATAAGACAAAACTATAATAAATATTTTGAGGCTGTAGGTGATATTTTCAAGAATCAGTTGCAAGAATAAAGTGCAGAAAACAGATTATGATAATGAAAGGTTAATTATCATCAGGCAATGGTACATACATATTTTTGTGTGACTAACCTTTGCAGCAATACTGAAAAGGGTATCTGCCATATCTTTCCCAGTTTCTTTCACCATTTTGCTTAGGAAGCCATTTTTTCTGAGCAACTCATCAGGCTTTCCAATTTCCTGGGTGGATTAAGTAGCATGTAATTATCAGTACAACTTCTATAATATCTTAAATATAGCATTATCTCTTATATTTTAAGTGTTTTTTAAGCAAATGAATGACATTGATATTCTATGAAAATTTTAATTTTTATGGCAAATTTTTAGCTCTTTCCTTTGCAGTTGTATGTTGCTTTTGACTCTTTTATTTAATACACTTATGACTGCCCTGTACATCCTTGCATAATGGATTGCATCCATGCTATTCGGGGGCTACGAATTCGTTGAATACAATGCCACTTTTTTTAAGAAACACTTCAATTATTTTATGGCCATTTACCATTAGACAATTTAATCTAATTTTAAGATATGTTCATGGATTTACTTAGTATATTTCAGGTAAAATAACGTCGAGTCTCCATTGAAAAAAGAACCTATTAGTCCTTATCATTCAAATTCTGATAAACTCAAGTCAAATGATTGAATGGGGAAAAATTGTGAAAGAAAGACTAATATATAATCCTAATTACAGTGGTATCTGCAGAATGAATGGAGGCATAGCCATGAATGATTTTAGATACGTGTTGAAAAGCACCATGCCTTAATTAATCCTATTATTTTTCTTTGTGGAACTGTTTAAATATCATTATTCACAGTGACACCAGTTCTCTAATTTTCTATTTCAAATTTATTGACAAAAAATCCACAAGTCTATAAACTGCAAACTTACCACCATCTCTCCAGAGTCCATCACCATAATTCTATCAGAATCCATGACAGTATGCAGGCGATGGGCAATTGTTAGAACTGTACAGTCAGATAGTTTTTCTCGAATGGTTCTCTGAATTATAGCATCAGTTCTAGGGAAAAAATAATGGTTTATGCTTTCATGATTATATCAGTCCAAATTTTCAAATTAAGAGTCCACACCAGGGAATGAACTTCTCCAAGGAGTATAGCCTCTCATTGGGGAACATTTTTGTGAGTGATATTTGAAAGGTGTATTAGTTATGCGTCTAACACAACTTTTAAATACCTTCTGTCCTTGAACATAAAATGCTTGAGGGTGCATAGCAATTTCAAAATTAACGTGATTAGCTTGAATTAACATGATATTCAAGTCCCATGTACAAGTTTACTCCCCCCTTAAAGATTGTTTTTTTATCCTGCTTATTCTTACATTACTGATATGAAAATAAATTGTCACTTCTCCCTCAAAGAATGAAAAAGGTACCAGTTCATAATACAGAGCTCAGTATGCAACAGCTATTAACAGTGATACACCCCTGCACCTCAGCAATAAAATACAACTCAGCTAAATTAATTATCATGATCATATTTGACAGTAAATAGTCGACAATAATCTATGTAAGCTTTAAGAAACACCATCAAGGAGTGTACTCGGAAGTTTTTTTTTGTTAAAATAAGAAATTCCAACATGCAGACTTACTTTTCATCAATATTCTGTTAATACAACAACTGCTTTACTATTTCCTATACTCCAGCACAAGAGTTGATGACACTTGCGTAGAAGTAAAATAGGCTATGAAAATTTAAATCAACTCTCATAAGGACACTTATGTTATTTTTAGCGTAATGCAGATCTTAAAATAATCGTCATGAAGATTTTCACTTACTGAGGATCGATGTTAGCAGTTGCTTCATCAAGTATAAGAATTTTGTTTTTGCGTATGATGGCTCGAGCAAGGCATATTAACTGTCTTTGCCCAAGACTGAAATTGGTTCCACGTTCAGAAATTTGAGAGTCAAGTTTTGCGGGGAAATTTTGAACCAGCTCCTTTAATTCAACCTGTTCCAAAGAAATTTAAAGGAGACATTGAAATTGGGGATGAATGATTTTGATCAACATCGTGAGCATAGCTTGGCTAAAATTCATTCCATTGTGCAAGTCAAGTGTTCTGGGCTTAATATCTCTTTATTTTTTAAGTACATTGATGATCCTGAAATTTACTAGTAGACCAATATTTGATTATTTAGTCTCAGAGATCCCCTGAAGATGATAGCCTTAGAGAAATTTAAACAAACTATTCAATGATCCTCCAGGTACAAACTCAACCATCCCCATTGTGTTATGTCAGATGGACCTTTTATTTCTTTTGGGTATGGGGAGAATATGTCCACTTCACAACACTTCCAGTTGGGAATGAAATCCAGTTAATGAAATCAAGTTGTGATCTCATCACATATTCAGTTTTCTGAACCACCCAGATAGACCAACATATGTGTGCGCCTTAAGAGTTTATATTGGTGTAAAACTTTTGTGAAGCTTGTTGTAAATTTTACATATTTCTGTTTAGTTTGATTTCCCATACATTGGCGTGCCTTATAGCATGTGCAATTGACCTCTTGTCATATTGTATCCCGATTGCTTGGCAAGAACAACTTATAACAATCAAATCATGTACACACAGTAATACATATTGCGGCATAAATAAGCACAGCGGACATCAAATTCTGGCAATCATCTTATCCATTTTTGTAATACAAGGAGAGGAAAATTCTTCCAAGAAAGTTACAGGTGGTTTAAGTCCATGACATTCTTATTTCAAATATTTTAACTGCCTAAAATGTCTCGTATAAATGATTTTATTTTAATATTCATTATGCATGGCATATGCTGTTCATAATTGTCAATTTAATTGCAATTTAATGTTCTCAAACTTTGGTAAAATCAGTAAATTCATAATCACATTTGATTCCAATAGATATGCTCCATGTTCAATGCTGAGAAAGAAAGGAAATGAAAAAATAGCATTTGGAGAGGATTACTTCAAATAGAATTCATCAGAATATCAAATAAATTCACAATATCACCACGAGCCAAACCACATTTACCTTTTCAATACCCCAGAATTTAACAGAACTAATGCAAGAACCTTCGAGTTCAAGTCTATGGGAAAAGTCTATATGGAATAAATTGCCACAAGCATGCAAAGAAGTAGCAAATATATTACAAATTTTATTGAAATTATATTAATTACATACCATCCAAAAAAATTGTTGTTTTCAAAGGCATTCCTTACAATATGGTGCATTGTATCGCTTGCTACTAGTGACCTGCTAAACTATATTTTATGCATGCCCATAGTATATTAAGTTGTGTTTAGTTCTACAGTACAAGTGCAGTCCCACAAGATATATCTACTTCATTCATTTTTTTTGACACCACAGGATTATTTAGTGGAATGTTGGTCCACATGGTAAAATTTTTATGCACTTCCACTCGTGAGATTTTAACTATAGACCAACCATTTTTTATCATATTGAGGAAAAGAACTTTGTGGGTAGTTTTCACGTCTTTAATGAAGGAAATGGCACAATATTCTTCAATTCCCTGCTTAATATTCGTGTATTTAATGTAATATGCAAACAAAAATTATTACTTGAAAACATAAATGGAAATATCAATTTTTACCTCTTCTAGGGCCATCCAAAGTACATGATCTGAGTGCTCATCAAATGGATCTAGGTTCTTCCTTAATGTGCCTGAGAATATGACAGGTTCCTGTGGAATAATTGATATTTTGGATCGCAGGTGATAAAGATTGATGGAGCTTGTGTTGATGCCATCAATCAGAATTGTTCCTTCTATTTCTGCTAGTTTAAATAGTGCAGATATTAAAGATGATTTTCCAGCACCAGTCCTACCCACAATTCCTAGCTGTAAGGAAATTCAGAGTTAAATATAAGTATGTGTTTTTGATAAAATCAGTAGGATTTCATTTGATTTTTCTGTTATTCATTCATATTGGTTCATAAAAAATATAATTCCTAAGTCATGTCATGTGAGTTGAGAGTATGCATGGCTAAAATATCAGAAATCACATATAACAGTTTAAAATAACATTATCCTGTGGAAAAAATCACCTTCTCTTGTGGATGTATAATAAAGCTGAGATTTTTCAACACACATGGGTCATTGGGATTGTATTTTAGAAATACATTCTGGAAATTGATCTGCCCTGCTGATGGCCAATCCTTTTTTGGTGTGTAATCTTAAAATATAAAAGATAGAAGTTAATTTCACTCATATTCAGTAACATTTATTTAGAAATACATTTTTTTTATTCTTACCAATTTCTGACTTTGATGAAACCTCCTCCTCTAATTTTGAGTATTCATTAATTCGTTCCACAGAAGTCATTTGTATTTCTAATTGTGCAAATTGTTTCATTCCCCATTGGAAGAAACCAGCTAGTCCAGCTGATTGTGTTATTGCGAGACCAACGTTTCCACCAAATGTGTCTAGGTAGAAGAAACATGAAGATTTTTTTAATGCCATAATTTTTACTCACTGGAGACTTAAGTTTGTATAAATGTATTGGTAAAAATTTTGATTTTGTGTTTTTTTTCATTAGCATTTTTCATTTTTTTTATGTGAATATTTTTTATTTTATCTATATTTTAAAATTTTTCTCCACATATTTTCATTTTTTATCTACATAATTTCTGAAATGTGGAAACTTCTCCAGAGAATTAAAATAATACTTGCCTATCCAGGGTGGGGCAGCATATCTTTCTGATTTGTTTTTTTCATCCAAATGAACAAATTATACTGCCACACCCTGCATTCCCTAAAGCTTGAAGAAGCAGATGAAGTATATATGCTTTAAAACATATGCTGTTGTTAGCAGGAATGAATTTTAAAAATTCCTTATTTAAGTATGGTTGATATTGAATTTTTATAATATTTGTAAGCTATAAAAAATTCTTTTATTGGAATTTTTTATTAAACTCAACCTTTTTGAAGTAATTTTCCATTTAAAGGTAATAATTTTCTTTGAGCAACATAGTTTTTCAAAGATTGATATTATTGTAGAACGTATTTGTGCATTTGGAAAATGTGAAAGGGGAAGGGGGTTCATAATAGTGTAAGTCATAATAATGGAATCTTTTCATTGCATAAGTATGCCCAATCATGTGATACATGTACATAATTTGCTTTGTAATTGTTCAGTATTTTTCAGTTTCATGTTGTTTAGCAATTTAATTTCAAATATTTCTATAATATAGGTGAAGTTACTTACCATTTCCTAGGAAAAGAAAGCTCAGTGTCACCAAAGTCACATAGATGAAGCAAAGTAAGTCAAGCCAAAGTCCAAATGCTCTCCCAGCTGCCAGTAATATGTAGAAGGCAGAAGAATGTTGATCCTATTAGGGAAAATTGTATTTATTTATTTATTTGATGATATTCGTTGCAATTAGGCATTTGTCCTGGTGGCAACGGTCACATAACATACAAACAATATTTTAACAGTTACAATAGTATACAAATCACTGATCAAGGGTTTATCACCCAGTGGCTGCTTTACACTTCTTCTTAAAGCTCCTAAAATTGGAAGGAAAGGGCTCAAGCAAACCTCCAGGCAGCTGGTTTCATTCAACAATAGTTCTTTTTAAAAACGAGTATTTTTTCTTACTTGTTTTTTGCGTTCTTATTTTTATTTTAAAACTGTGGTCGTTTTTCCCCTTAAAGTTTGGTTTTTCTATCTCATTCCATAAATCTTCCCACGCTTCGTCATTTTTGAAAATTCTGTGCATCGCCCCTAATCTACTTCTTTTTCTTCTATTTTTTTAAACTTTCCTATTTCAATACATCCAACATATCCGTGACACTCTCTGCTCTTTTGTATCTTCTAAGTACATATCTTGCTGCCTTTCTTTGTACTTTTTCTATCTTTTTAATATGTCCCTCCTCATATTGATCACATACTATGGACGAGTATTCTAGGATAGGTCTAACCAGTACCTTATTTGCTTTTTCTTTAGTGGCTTCGCTACTTCCTGTTAAGTTCCGCATAACACAATTAAGTACTTTAAATGCCCAGTTAAGTAAATGCCTGAATATTTGCAATGATTGCTACATGGAATTCTTATTAGAAGTGTTAAAAGTGTATTAAATGTAAAATGTGATTTTTAGGTTTCATGTACACATCAGAACAAAATTTCCATTATTTTTCCCAAACTAGGTATTTTTATCAGCATTTCATTGTCAGGGAAACAATCTTTGTCTCTGTTGTCACTGTTTCACTTACTTATAAAGATTAGCTAGGTAATTTTCTTTAAATACTGGTCTTAGTACACCGCAAGGGTCAATAAAAAGTTTATTTGTGTATGGTCAAATTTGAGTGCATCAAAAAATTGCACACTTCCATCCGAATCTTTCAGCAAATTGCACATTGTGTTGATATTAATATTTTGTTTTTACATTAGTATCCACACAATCAAATTGCATTATGATGACAGTTTCCACTCTATTATATCCTTCAATTTCCCCAAAAATATTGCTCTCAAATGTTATAATTCTGGTCTATCACTACATGTGAATGCTTTGTTATAATGAAAAGTTTGGTTAATAATGGATTTGAGAATCCATTTCAATTGGAGGAAATGCTTCTTTGAACAACAGTTACCTCGCTACAATGGACATTGTTGTCAAAAGTGCTACAAAAATCACTTTGCTATCAACTGGAAGTCCTCCTCTCTTGTGGGCATCCTATTAGAGTACTGCCTCTTGCTCAGTGTTCCTATGTGGCTATAGATCCGTTACTTGTCATAAGGTATCTCATAATCAGTGAAGTAGGTCAGGTCTTTGATGATTTTTTCATGAATCCACCCCCTCCTTGCACGTAACTTTATCTTTTTCTGGCAATTCATTTGCCTTAATAAACAACATTGGGCCTTGACAAAATAGTTTTACACAAGCTTTCATGTGAAGGAACAATGTGGCATTCTTTCCTTTTGGTGCTACTGAAATCGGTTTTTATTACTAATGGCATAGTGTTAGAGAAAAGTTGGTTCCTGACATCTCCATCTAAAACGTCAAGCTTATACACTTTAACAGCCAGTCATCAAGCCAGCTGACTGAGAAACCCTCTCTTCCATAGCCCTCACAGACTCCATCATCAGCTCCTGCTGTACAAGAGCAGCTCTTCCTGTAATTTACTTCTTCCACTTCTCTTTTCCTCTTTCTCTTAAAGCATTCAGCTATCTGATGAAATTTGTCAAAAATCACAGGAGAAGACAACTCCTACCGAGACATTTTGAATCACTCACCATCACTGTAGCAGTACAAATGTGTCAATTTGAATAGTGTTAATTATTTGTTCAACATAATGTTAACTCAGTCCAGAAGGGCTGTCTTCCATCAACAGCACTGTGGCATAACCTTATATCAATTCATTAATGACAATAATTGAGTTAAAATCATGTTGAAAGTTCAAAGAGGTCATTTTGGATTATTTATATTTGGAATATAAAAAAAATTAAATGATAAAATAATATTTTAAAATTTTTGGAGTTTTATAAAAATATACATATAATCTCTTGGTTGCACAAGCATAATTTTGTGGAGTGCTTATAACATATGTAAAAACCTATTATTTTTTAATTTGAAGGATTGTATTTTTAGGTGTTTTATTTACTGTCACCTTAAATTACCTACTCACTTGAAAACTATCAAATTCCTTTGCAAGTATTTTCTGGGCTGCAAGTGCTCTTACTGTGGGAAGTCCTTGCAAAGATGCATTTAAATGAGTGTATACTGGACTTCGAGCTGTAAAAATAACAGTTTAAAATAGATCATTACATTTTAATGTTCTTATGCATGAAACAAGTTTTTTGATGCAAAAAATTATCTCAGGAATGTGTATATAGGTTCATTGTTCAATTAGTCCTTTGTTGCTTTTATAATAATGTGCTACTATTTTAATTTGACTTACTGATTCCTTCAAGTCTCTTGTAACTGGTTGTAGTGGCTAGATAAACAATCCTCATTAAGTATGACAAAACGACAATTGATGCTGCTGGAAGAACTAGCCAGTAATTCACTATGGTAACCAGCACTATCACAGCTACCAGCATGAGACCTATCTATTTGTATACATAAGTAATTAAAACATTTGGAGATTGGTTTACAATAATTGTTCCATAAAATATCACTAACTATTTTTACATACCTGCAATGTATCCATTAAGGCATCTGGTAAAATTTGATCAATTGAACCAATATCTTGAGAAAATCTATTCAAGACTCTTCCTATAACAAATACACATTCAAGTTTTTTTTAATTACATTTATCATTAAGAATTCATACATTGAATACTAGGTAGTTAATATAATTACAAACCTGAAGGATTATTGTTGAAAAATCTCATCTTTGTATTAACTACTGAATCAAACATCTTGTTATGCAGGTTCATTGAGGCTTTCATACAAGTAACATAGAAAAATACTGATCTAATTAAAACTGAAAGGATTGTGGAAGAAATGAGGCCTATATAAACATAAATACATATATCTCTTGTTAATATCTTATATAGTGCTGTTGTGGGACTGTCTGAGCTCTCTAAAAAAGGCTGTATAGCAGATGAATTGTAATAATATTTAAAGTCAGGATTAGCATTGATGTCTTCTGTGGATGTAGTACTTGCATTTCCTCCATTCTTTTTCCTCCACTCTTCCATGTTTACCCTGAAAAATGGCCTTGTTTCAAATCACAATGTTGTTTACTTTTAATCACTGTCTACCATGCATTATATCATCCCTACTGTCTACCATATTATACCATCTACCATTGCATATTCAGGTGTGATTAATAATAATAGTTCATAATGGAGAACTTTGTCTTTTGAAAGAATTTTATTTTAACATGACTAATTTCAATTATGTAATGTAGTAAAAAGCAATTACAATAATACTGAGCATTCTGATTATAATTTTTAATTGATCCAAGATTGCCTTATAACTACCATGTAAATATTGAGTTTTTGGCATTTTTTAGGTATTTACTTGAATACCTATTAAATGTATAATAGTGAACTTCATCTCAAAAATTGCCCAACTGCTTCATTGATTTGTATATCAATTAAGGCTATGTGGCTATGTACAATTTTTTTCACATGTGCGTGTGTGTGTGTGTGTGTATATATAGAAATAAAAAAATAGAAATTATATATGTATATATATTCATATATATTTTTTATATAAAAATATATATATATTTTTATTTTTATATATTTTTGTATACATGCACGTTATGTCTGCCTGTTCAGAAGTCAGCCTTTCATGACTACTTTTTTGTTTACCGTTGAATAATATGTGATAATGTATATTTCACACTTTTGTCACTTTTTTGAAAATCCCACGGACGTGCACAATAATGTAAATGGACTAGTTGACGCAAAACAGAAACACATAAAAGAGGGACTCACTGGGTCTCAAATTTTTGGTGGTGCAACCACCTTTCTCAAGAGGAGTTAGGAACAGCTGTACATGCAACTGTTCCTAACTCCTCTTGAGAAAGGTGGTTGCACCACCAAAAATTCGAGACCCAGTGAGTCCCTCTTTTATCTGTTTTGTGTCGAATAGTCCATTTACATTTATAATATATAAATAAATATATATATACACACATATACATACACACATTCAAACACAAAATCCTGCCATATGGGGAACTGATATTTATTCACATGGAAATAGAATAAGGAAAAGGGATAGGAACACATATAAAGGACGAACACAGGAGAGGTGGGGAAGGCTGAAAAAAAAATATTTTTTTATCTGGTATAGTTAAAAATCAAAAAGTTCACATACCAGAGTGTTATCCAAGAATCAGATGCACTGCCCAATACTTGGGCCATGAGAAATGCTAACATGACCAAGAGTGAAGAACAGCAATTCCCTCCTGCATTGAAGTATTTTATAAACATCTTCATTTCAATTTTACCCTGGGTTTGTGTCTCATCTGTTCTCTGCTTTGCCAAAGCATTTTCCACCTCTTCATCATTCAGTTCTGCTGTATTGGTATTCTAAAGCACAATTAGCCATTAATTGACCTAATTCCATCTTTTTACTTTTAAAAATAAAAATGTATAAAATATTATATGCACCTACAATATTTACTATCATAATGGCATTTATGCAATAATATTACTTTGCTTTCTCTCAATTTTAAATCAACTGATTGAGAAATATTTTTGTGGCTAGTCATACCGTTTACATACCTATTGTCTGGGACTTGTGTCAGTGGATAGAGACCAAGTGAACAAGTAAATATGAAGGCTGGTGCTTAAATTGGTAGCCAGACAGTCCAGTACCTATTATCTAGGGCCACTCATAGTGATCTATTTTTGAACTAAGAAATTTTTACGCTACTTAAGACTAAATCAATTTCAGGGTCAATGGAGAAGATAGTACATCAGCTCTCATAATGTTATGGCATGAATGATATATATATATATATATATATATATATATATATATATATATATATATATATTCACTTTCTTGGAAAAGCCACGAATGTGCACAATAAAATTCACTAAATAGTCATAGCAAACACAGAAACTAAAACATATAAAAGAGGGACTCACTAGTTCTCGAATTTTTGGTGGTGCAACCACCTTTCTCAAGAGGAATTAGGAACAGAACTAATTCCTCTTGAGAAAGGTGGTTGCACCACCAAAAATTCGAGAACTAGTGAGTCCCTCTTTAATATGTTTTGGTTTCTGTGTTTGCTATGACTATTTAGTGAATTTTATATATATATATATATATATATATATATATATATATATATATATATATATATATATATATATATATATATATGTATGTATAGTGAAAATTTATGTTTAAAGCCTTAGAGATTGTGCTAATACTAAGATTTGATGATTGCATACATAAAAAGGATATTTTTTGTTACACTTTAATAATCTAGGGTATAACTCTCCCCTCTGCCCCATAGAAAGTGAGAAAAGTCATAAATCAAAATGTCCATCAAACTTGGGAAAGTGCATAATAAAATACTGAAGGTTCCAATGTGTTTGGTTTTTTCAAGTTCTGTGAGTACAAACAGAAAAACAAATATACAGCTGATACTTGAAATCTCCTTTTATGGAGTTGTTAAAATAAAGAATAATTATCTGGAAACTAGGGTAGTGTAACTTGAAAATATGAAAGCTGTATGCATTCTTCATCATCTTCCCAACACTGGTACAAATCGAATAGGATCACTGTCTATTGACTGTATATATATAGAGCTGATATGTAAGTAGCTTCCATGGTATTATTCATTGATGAAATTAATCTTCCAATTAACACAACTTAAAAATAGTTTCTTTTCATTTATTATCAATAGTTAATGTGTTCAAAAACATTAGTTATGAGCAAACAAAGTAAATTCATCATGTAGGCTATCCCTTTTCTGTCCAACATCTTCAATATGAAGCATGCTACGTAAAAGCCCCTATGACAAAAGGTAACTTTCGCATGCATCGTCCTCTTTTAAATAATTAAAAGTATAGATTTTGGTGCTCATCAGGACATGATTTTTTAGTGAAATAGGAAAAGAATATCATGTGAAATTCATTAAATTAATGGTGTATTCTTGGCTCCCTAGGTGTAAAAAAAGAACACTGATAGAGCAAGCTAATGAATGACCACTTTTTATAAACTATGAGCCTATTATTTTGCTACATTTATGTTTAAATTTCCTTCATCACTTTCATGTCTCAGAAATCAGTAAAAACAGTGGTGATTCTACATTCTCCTGTTTTACCAAAGGAATACTAAGAGTGATGGCCTGGCATTGTTCATTTTTTCAAGGAACTGTTCTAATCTATTTTACATAGACTTTTAGGCAGACTATCATGCCATATTTTCTCCTGAAATTGTGTTATAATAAATTTAATTTAATGTGTTATAACATAATTTATATTTTTTTAAATAAGGGAAATTTAGGGTTAGGGCAAAGGTTTTAATATAGGAAACTTTGAGAGGTCAGCATTCATACTTCTCCTGGACAAACTTAACTCTAAGCTCTGTTTCATTTCTAACTTTTCCACACATGTTAGCTTTATAGTTTATTCAAGTATTACACCGGCTTTTGCTATATATGAGGATGACTTACCTTTACCACCTTTGAGACCTTGCTATGTTTTTTCCAAGAATCTCCATGGTCTTCATTTCCATCATCCTTTGATTTTTTGCTCAACCATTTAGCAAAGTCAATGCCTGATGATTGCAGCTCCTCATAGTTTCCTATTGCATTTATTTGACCCTATAATTATAAACATTCATGGAAATTTATTCTTGAATATAGCCTGGTAGTTATTGAAGCTTATTAAAAGAAAATAAATATCTAACGTTTCATTAAAAATCATCATGTACACTTAATAGTCAGCGGTTTTTTAATTCCCCTTTGACTACAAAAATTCAATGGTTAGATATTTTCCATACACCTTTATAGTTCCAGGACATCATTGTTTTTTTTCTGACACTAACCTTGTCGAGAATAATGATTTGGTCAACATCTTTCAAATATTGCAGTTGATGGGTGATCAATATCCTTGTCTTGGATGACAGGTAGCCAACAATACAATCTTCAAAGAGTTGTTTCCCAACAACTGTGTCAACTGCAGATAATGGGTCATCCAGGAGGTACATATCTGCCTCATGATAAATAGCTCTGTTTGGCATTGTAAGAATGAAAGTCAAGTCTACACTTAATAATATTAAATATTAAAATTAATTCCACAGCATCTGGGAAAACAAAAATACCTCAGGTTTTCAAAATTAGCAGTATCTACCATTTCCCCTTTAAGTACAATTTTTTTTGTTTTATCGCAAAAGCATTCAGGATGAAAACAAAATTTGTTGACTGATTCTGGATTTTATTTGAATAATAACATAAGCAGTTTTCTGTAATTCATGTTTAAAATGATCTTTATAAGTGCTTATTGAAGAAACACACCAAAATAAGTATTCAACCGAGAACACAATGGTAATAGCAGGAATGAGGGGAAGATGAAGCTGTATGAAGTTATAAAAATCATATTCAATAATATTTGATAATTATTAACTAGATTAAATTATTCAATAATATATCTCTAAGCTGAATGAAATTATGATATTAACTATTTGATTCTAGTGTAATTATAAAAATATACTTTTAGTTCTTTGAATATTTTATAATTTAAGTTAGCTGTATGCTTATAAATAGACAATTTTTTTATAGAGAATCATTTTGGTTCATGATCATTCCACCCATGATGTTTAAGGCAATTATTGGGTATTATTTTAGATGGAGAAGGCAGGAAAGCAATCATCACACCAATCAGATCCACTCGAAATCTCTGCTTATGTATAGCTAGAAACTTCTAACTGCAATCTTTGAAAATTTCAAAGTCAGGCCTGTTGATATCTAATACAAATTAATGATAACCGACAAACCTGGCAAGATTTACACGAGCCTTCTGTCCCCCACTTAGGGTTATCCCCCTTTCTCCAACTAATGTTGCATCTCCATATGGAAACTGTTCAAAATCATGCTTGAGAGCAGTCACTTTTATGGCTTGTTTGTATCGCTCACTCTCAAATTTGTCAATGAAGGTAATATTCTGTCTTACCGAACCTCCAAAAATCCAAGGCTCCTAAAATAAATAGCATCAGGCAAACTTCTTTAAATAATTGGTCACCTTATGCTTATCATATGAGTCCTTACTTACCTCCTTTCTTTAATCAAATATTACAGTTTATATGGTATAAAAAAACCATAACCATCAATTCAGTGACATGTTTGATGGAGGGTGGAGATCACCATAAATTTCTAAGCCCTGAGGCCAATGGAGATCTTGTAATAGAAAGCAATAAGCAAATATTTTCCTGTGCCTTTATCGTTAGTGTCACCACAAGTATCAAATGAATCCCATTTATTTCCTTAAGAAATTAGCAAATTAAAGGTGATCACTGATTAGCACTGTTTGATAATTTATGAAAATATGTGAATTATAACTATTTTAAGTGAAACATCATCATAACAATTAACGAATTGAGTATTTACCTGTGAGACATAACTTATTTTCTGAGGAACTTCAATAGACCCTGAATTAATGGGGATCTCTCCGAGTATTGCTTGAAGAAGTGAACTCTGAAAAAGAAATTTTAGAATAGGTTAACCATGGTTACATCAATGATTCATATTAATTGAGTAGCACCCTGTTGAACATTATGATTGCCAACTAATAAGAACTTTCAAGATTCTATTGACTATTCTGTTGCCCAAAAGTCTAGAATAAGTTATAAGAAACATACGGTACATATTAGAGAGGTATAAAAATGCAAACTATTACCCTAAGCATGTTGGACAGCATAATAATTGTATGATCACTAATTTCACATTTGTAAAATTGATTTAATTGTCACCACCCATACACTTATAATTCTGTTAATACTCAAACTTTGACATATTCATGGCAATATGAAGCCCAAAAAACCTACCCTTATATTAATAATGATTATCCAAGAAATATCAGCTAAAGAACTTGTAAACCAAGTATTCTCTTATATATAAATGAATTGTTGCCTCAAATGGCTGATTACCTTTCCGGATCCCACAGGACCAATCACTGCAATGAGCATTCCTGGCTTCAGATGAAGATTTATATTGTGTAGTGTATTATCACTCAGTTTTGGTGACCATTTGGCAAAAACATTATTGAATTTTAACCCTTCAAATTTGCTATCAGTAATAATTCCACTGGACTGCTTCAAGCCAATTTCTTCATACAAAAGAAAATTCTTTAAAAAAAGTCATTAATAAAATTTAGGGAAAATGTGTACATTACCCCAATATGAAATATACAGATAATAATCTTATACTTTTACCATTGATTGCATTAAGAAAATTGAAGAAGTATTACATGGATTATGGATGGTACAAAAACTGTGGTATGCTAAAGAGTAGAATTCAAGGACCATCACTGATATAATCTCATTATAAATAGTTTTTTATGATTGTAATATTTTCCACGTGTTTGAGATGGCATGGAGGCAAACATTGAAGTTATGTAAATGGAAACAATGCCATGCAAACAAGAAAAATTCCTAGTGAAACTCAGCCTGCTCAAAACCTAGAGCCTTCAATAAGTGGCTCACTGACTATGATTGTGCAGATGTGTTGACATGTAGACAAGAGAAACAGACTACCATTTATATTCATTAAACAAATGTCAATGTTCTTAGTTCTTAACCTTCTGCGATCCCTAATCAGGGCAGATTCAAAATTAATAGTAAAAGCTGGCCTCTTAAAATAGCTGAAACCCATGCGAGAAACTTACTGGATGGAAATCATTTTATGAAAAAAAGATTTAACTCCAACAAGAGTTAACTAATCCTCTTGGGTTATGAAAGGGGATATAGCTTAGAAATATTTTGCAATTAAATTGATAGGTTAGGAAATGAGTTATTAGGCATCTGTTAATAGTATGCATAACAGAATATATTAATTACCTGAATGCGTTTAATTGACACAGATGTCTTTGCTATTTGTGAAATTGCTTCTGGGAATCCAATGGTCATTTCGCGAGAGAGAGCACTGTAGAATGATGTCAGTACAAACACCTAAAACCCCACAAATTTGAAGTAAGTCAACAATTTTTAAATCTTTACCTGCTTACATGTATTCACAATGTGAAGTAGGCTCAAAAGCAGTAAGTAGGCCTGTAAATGGTACCATTTTTGGCCAAGGTACTTCTCAGTGGATTTACCTGTTGAGCTGTAATAATATTACCACTCAGGGTATACGAAAGAACAGTAAAGAATAAAGCCACTCGAGCAGTGTATTGTGTTATTGACACACTTAAGGCTCTGATGAATGAAAGATAGGTTGCTTGTTTAATTTCACTCCTGCAATAAAAAGAAGTTATTGATCAACTCATAAAATTTGTCAAATTTTAGAACTGTGAGTTTCATGTTCCCTTTCTTTGGAGATATTGAGATTTTTACCTTGATATATGGTAATAGGCTTTGTTCCAGGCAGAATATAGAAACATTGACCGCAATGATAAAAAGAGAATATTAACAGGTTATGGAGAAAATTTTCAGTGAAAACTGGAAATGGGTACAATAAAAGAAAAATGGGAACTTATCAAAAGGAGGATATAATAAGCCACAATCAAAATTATAGGAAGAGGACAAGAAAACCATCAATTATGGATGAGATGTTTACAAAGATGGAGGAGAGAAGAAAATGGAGGAATGTAAAGAGTTAGGTAGAAGTGAGTACAAAGAGTTGAATAATAAATGGAGGCAGGAAACAAATGGAGTGAAAGGAGCATTGTTGAAGATGTCGTGGGAGGAAAGAGAAAATTTAGAAAGGAAGGGTAAAATTGGTGCACTGTACAGGAAGAAAGAATAAATTCATGTAAACAATCAGAGATAATTCAGGAAAAATATTATTTGAGCCAGGAAAGATTCAAGAGAGATGATGGAAAAAAGGAAGAAGAAAAAATAGGAACTTTATGTTAAAGGAAATTTACTAGAGAGAAAATTGGCCAGTAGATTTTTGGATTGGCCAGTAGATAGATAGGCTATCAGGTCAGTTTAAGTTCCCATCCCCCCAAAAAAGAGAAAGGCAGCCAAATGTGAGGATTACATAACAATAAGTTTGATTTTGGATATAGCTAAAGTCATTCTTAGGATCATCAATAAGATGATAGAGAGTAAATTAGGCAAATGATTGATCAGTTTGGGTTCAGGAAGGGGCACATGTGATGTTACAGCAATAATGAGGTTACTAATAGTAACATGGAATGCAATCAGTATATATTTGTCTCTTTTGTAGATTTTGAAAAGAATTTAATAGTGTGAATTGGGTAGAATAAATTAATATTTTACAGAAAATAAGAGCAGATTTAAGGGAAAGGAGACTTATCCACATCATTTTCATGCTTTAGGTTACTCAGATGTGAGTGGTGGGAGGGGAGTTGATATGGGCAGTTAGACTGGGGGGTCCATTGTCAACCATGCTTTTCAATGTATATGTAGATGAAGAGGCATGGGAAGAACTGGAAATAGGAATAAAAGTTGCAGGACAATTCATAAAACGAGTAAGTTTTGAGAATGATTAAGTTTTAGTTTGCCAGTGAACCAAGGGGATGTAAGCATTGCTGAGGGCATTGAATAGTCATAAGTATGGAATGAGGGTAAATGTAGAAAAAACAAAGCTAATGATATTTTCAAGGAAGAAGATAGCTAAGTTAAATATTAAAATAGGATGGAGTTCATTAATTCAGCAGGTGGAGGAGTTTACTTGAGTTATGGTTAGGAAATGTATCGATCGATCTTTGCATAGTCTTACAGTCTGTGTCCATCTTAAACCTACCTTAACCAGTAGAACATCAATAGTAATAATTATAATGAGGAAAATCAATGAAGAGGTGCTATGCATAGTAATGGTGGAGGAGAGAGGATGGTTGATAGAAATCCAAAGGAGTAGGAAAGTGGATGTAGAACATTTTGATTGGGCATGGAATGTTGAAGATTGTGATAGTGAAAGGGCGGAGAAAAGGATAGGCATATTAGGCAGAATGAATGGGGGGTGAAATGCACACAGGGTTAAAGTAGGACTTATTTTAGTGTGAGATGTCAGGTTGTGTTTTGTTAGGAGAGACAAAGAAAATTTTAGTTGTTTATTCTTTGCCCCTCCAAAATCTATATATCAAGGTAAAAATCTCATCATCTCTTTAGTTTATTATAATATCATACAAAATGATTAACTCACTTTCTAGCCATTGAAATCAACTTGGAAAAAGGTTTTTCCCAAGTGTACATCTTGATAACTTGTATTCCTGTGATGATTTCATTCATTAATTTGACTCTGCTATCCGTTTCCCCAGCCATATTCATCCTAAAAGTTGATGTCATTCGTCCCATCAGGCCTGATGAGTAGTCAGATATGTTTATTAAAGGGTAAATGACAATAAATAACACTTCTTCTTTGAGAAAAAACTTTTTAAAACTTGATTATTCTTTTTGGCAATTCAAAAGTATTGGGATATGATTACTTCGTGAAAATTGTTCTCAATCCTAATCATTGACAAAGCTCTAAAAATGAGTCTGGAGAACTGACTCTGCCAAAAATTGAGTATGATATGTTCCCTAAAAGATTTTCATATCATTTTGTCATTATATCATTGCATATTAGATCATTAAATATTAGCTATTTAAAATCATGAATACAGGGTACAAAGTAAACATAAGTGATCCAATTATGATATAATCTGACGTGTTTTCAAAATGTCCAGAGTCAGACAGTTCCTTTTAACATGATATTGATATAATTTTCTTCAAATGGACTACAATTAACATACTTAGAAGAAATTGGGTGATTTTGAATGTGTTAACCTAAGGAAAACTGCAATAAGTCCATTTATTTTTATAAAAAACTCATTATCTTCACATTAATTGAGATATTTTTTTCAAAATCTTTTTTTGTTTTATTTTTTATTAAAAAAATCCAAAGCCTTTCTTGAAAAGTCTATAAAATAACTTTTTGTGAATGCTGTAGGCAAAATCTGACGTATTAAAATACCTTCAATAACTCGAAATACAGATTTTTATAAATTGTACCAGTATTACAATCTTGTTAAAGGAGAAATAAATTACTTCTTTGCGCAAGATTGAACTAATTAATACCGATGTGTGTGCATATGTGTATGTATGTGGAAATATAATATGTATAATTAAAACCCCATACTGATTTTAAGTATATAATATAGTAGCCTGTTTTTTAGCTACAGTTGACAACTTTTAAAAAATACTGACATCATTCCTCCTGGAAAAACATTTCTATGATCTAAATGACTCCTTTTTGCCTAACTTGTCATCTGTTATGTTTTCCTATTCTATTTAACTGTATATGTGCATTTCATTTGTGAGATATTTTCATTTTTGTACATGTATGTTGTCTGAGCTATGCCTCAAATAATGTTAAAGCTATGACCTGGGAAGCCAATAAAGATTATTATTATTAGCTGTGCATAATTTCTGCTTCCCTTAATTCCATTCAAAATGCCCAATCTTTTCCTCCCCCTAGTTCACTTTCCTATCATTTTCTCCACTTATTCAATGCCACTTTCACAATAACATTGCCCCTAAGTATCTCCCACATCCACTTGTCTTGCCTTTAAAGTTCTTATAACAGCCCTCTCTCTTCCTCTACCATTCGTAGAACTTCTTTCTTTGTTATCCTCTATTTTATTTTCCATACCAACATCTAAAAGCCTCAAGAGTATTTAAGAAGAAATAATATTTACTCACCCTGTAAGGGAATAATGAGGATAAGAGCCAATAATCCTATTAATGCCAGTGCACCCATATCTGCCCAAATAAGATAGCCCACAATTATTGTTTGGAGTGGGCCAATCCATATGTCATGGGCAAATCCCATCAAATAATCAAAGTTATTTACATCATTTGATATCATATTGACAATTTGGCCAACAGTAGCCTCTCCCAGGGATACCTGGCTAAGCCGAAGAGCCTGAAAAGTATACAGAAAGAGCATTTATTAATTTTTAACACAGCAAGTATACCTGTTACAATGAATGTCATGCATTGTTAACTGATATTTATAATGACAAATGAATTTAAAGTGATATTTAAATAATTACCTGGTAATTTTAGACTCATATATTTATTGACAACTATTTAATATATCAATCATGAATGATTGTGATGAGGAAAACAGTTTCTTATTTTATGGAAATGCAAATACATTTGATGAGCAGTTGTAATCAACCTAGTGATTACATAACCATTGGGTCTCAGAGAAAAATCTGTTACTGGTCCCTCTGAGGGTAAACTAGCCACATTTATTGGATTTAACCTCGTAGAGTATTTGCCTTGTGTTACAGATTAATGTTTTGACTTTGAATGTACCTAAGTATGTGACTTGTCCATTTACACCAACAAGAATGCAAGGATATTTTACTGACTAAATAAAGATTAGTAGAGATGAATTGGGATGTGAAGGCAACTTGAGTCACATTCCTACCACAAATTTATAGCTGATCCAATATTTATAATTCATATGACCGCTCCAAATTGATGGAAAATTTGCTGGTAATTTTTATCAGTAACCCCAGTGTTAATGATACCTTTTTACTAGGTAGTATGGACTTTATGAAGTATATGTCATAGAGTAAATGGAGTGTAGTATGAGGTTATCCAAAGATCTAGACTTTATGGGACACTATCCCACCTTATTTCTATTGCCATATTAACTGCCCACAATTCAATTGGATTATGAGTCAGGAATTAATATTACTTTAAGTTATCCGGAATTTTTTGATGTTGCTCACCTTTCTATAAATGAGGGAACAGCAGGCAATTCGAATCTTCATTCCCAAGTGAAATGTTGCCATCACAAATGGATGGTTGATGAAAGTGCTCAAGGCAAAGCACAGGATGACTCCTGCTGCATTTAAATAAGCAGTCTGCAGGCTCTCATTGGTGTTTTTCTCAAAATATCCTATAAGTTGTCCTAAGAAGATTGGCTGACCAATTCTATAATTCATTCAAAGTATTAAATGAAATAAAGAAAAATGTTTTGTGGTCTGTTTTCATTTGACAGATAATGAATATATCTGATACCATATATTTTGAATATATTTTACCTGGTTATTGTGTCCAAAATGCCGAAGAGTATTCCATACAACCAAAATTTCCATTGAAATGTTTTCGCTAGAGCTTTCAGGAAGCTAGGAACTTGGTCCATTTTTGTGTTTTTATCAATTTCATCATTCCAATTTCTGAATCAAGTTCAACAAGAAAGAGATTCTTAGGCATTAGACTTTATATTAAATTGCACAAAATTATAATGACTATTTTACTCTATCCACAGATATATTAAATTAGAGATAATAATTAATCAATTGCTTAATATCACACAATAAACTAATAGATAGAATTAACTATTGTTATATTTTCTTGTATAACATGCTTTCTTTACTTAAGAGAAGTACATAATTTTCAATCATAATTCTTACTTTTCGAGTACATCCCCTAATGGTTGAGATCTGTGTTCTTCCAAAGGTTCATACATGTCTTCCATGCCATAGTTTTTCTTATAGCCTTTCCAAAACACTCCCCACATCCACCTGTAAAATCAAATGCTGCTGATATTAGTTAAAATAAAGGTAGAACTAAAAATATAAATATGGTTGTGTATCCAGAAAGAGGGGTAGGGATTATAGTCTTGCGTTTTGAATGAGCAATATAAATCCAGAATAATCAAATAAATAAATTGGCCATGGAAGTAGAAAATTTGTATTTCTTTGAAAGTGTTTTGTTGAGTAGCTAAAGAAAAGGCAGTTTAGGTTGAGAGATTAAATAGCCTTCAGAATAGTTTTGCCTTATTTTGAAATTTTCAGCCATGCAGAATGTGATCTCATCCCATTTCTCTTTTGTGTCCTTATCTTTCTCTTCACTCATCCAATTCATCTTTCATTTCATTCTTCCTCCCCTTTCCCATCCTTCCCGCATTTCTTTCTTTCATTCCCTCCCTACCCACACAGCACAAAATATCCAATGAATGTACAATGGACATCAATAATATACACCACATCATATAATTATATGAAATGAATGTGCATTGTATATACATGACTAGGCATCCATCAATACATACCTATTGACATAGAGGTTTATGAATATTCGTTAGAAATCTGGTGCTAGATCATTGATAAAATGCAATGAGCACAAATTTTGCAATCACGAATTGAGTAGCTTCAGGCATGATGTGGTGGAAGTCAAACATAATGAATAATAGATGGTAGTACTTTTCCACTTGATAGAATTTATTTTAAAACCGGCTTTTACTTTTCCCAATCACATTTCAAGAGTTGGAATTTGCTCTCTGCCTGATGTTTTAAACTTAATTACTATTTCAATTAGCTGGTTTCAAACTGATTTTGGAATTAAACAAGCTTAAATACATGTTTAAGGAGGATATTCGCCATATTATACTACATATGAAGTTACTATATGTATGCAAGTAGCTATTATTAGGTGTATCATGAACATGTACTGTATCTATGTGTCTAATAATGCCTATCCATGGATATTAGGGAAAATTAAAATATACATTAGACACACATTTTATCAAATCTTTGTAACCAATGAATATCATGACATTCACCATGGATATACCTTATCTGTTATGGCTTCTTTATAAGGGATAGGTAGCTCTATCATGGTTTTATTCTTCCTTCTCCCCTCAGAACTTCCCCATCCTTTCCCTCCTTCTCTCTCATTCTTTTGCTTAGATTTTTAGCATTCTCTTCTCTTGTTTCCCTCATTGGTGTATTTCTAATTTATTCTTGTTATAGGTATTCCTATTATAATATTGTATATTGAGGTGACCTAATGGAGGGACAGTGTACTAGGCATAAAGCATAAACCAGTAATCAACCAAATCAAATGGTTTGGTAGTTGATGTAAAGTTCACCTCGTCCTAAACCCAACGGCATGTGAAATTCACACATCAGGGTAGGGAGGCCAGTTCCTTCCCATGTGCTGCCTATGGTTTCCCAGAAAGAACTAATATAAAAAAAACCACATGGAGCATGGAGCTGAGGGTGCCTGGGACTCGAATCCAGGCCCTCCGTTCAGTAGACCAATGCTCGACCCCTGGACTACTGTGACCCATACTGGGTATATTTTATTGAAAAAATATTTTTTGCATTTATCTACCGAAATCGTGAATAAAATTAACATTTAGGTTGTAGCACTCTTAGAAAGAAAGAAATATCCCATAAGCTATTTCAAAAGAGGTATTTCTGGGATTCGAACAATTATTTGGGGTGTTATATGGGGAGATACTTCAAGTAAAGTTGGTATGTTAAATTGTGGACCCCTTGGAGTCTGTAATCAGGAGTAGGCTAATACTGACGCCAGGTTTCTCTCCATCTTTCCTCCAGTCCCATAAATATGTACTTCTCCTCTAATAGCTACTGCTACCTATTTTCCACGACAATAGCCCAAATCGTAACTATATTGTTTCAGCAAAATATGATCATGAATTTTGTAAAATATGTTTCTCTTTGCTGAAATCAGTTATTCCGTCCATTTGTAAGTCCTGGAAAGTGAAGATAACGATTGGCAGATATTTTTTGTCCTGTTTTTCTCCATTTAATTACCTCCGATGTCAGGGCTATTATGAGTGTATTCAGAACATTGACGATGTGTATTATACTAAGAAACTTTCGCTGTTTGCATCAACATCCAAAGTAGTCGGGTGTGTCCCATAGAGTAGCGAACCTATTTAAATCGTTATTTATAGGCAAATAAAGATTCGAGCGAGTTGAACTGGATATGTATCCCTTCATAGCGTATGGACACAATGTTTGGTTTTGTTCTGGCTTCACAGATGCCATCCGTCTAAGCTTGGGGTCGCTGCTGCGGGTCAACTCCCAAGCTCTCTTCGCCCGTGCGTGGTGTGATTGTGGTTCGCAGAAGACTTAAGAAGCTGTTTTCTTCCATACGTACGACACAATTTTTAACGGCGTCCGGAGCTCTTTCCATTTGTCGAGAGTTCTTATGTCAGTTGTTCTAATTCCAATATCTCGGCCTTCAGGTCATAAGTACGCAAGCTTTTATCGATCAAAAATAGTGAGATAAGGGAATTCACCTTGTCTAAATCTGTTTTTCGTGTTCTTCGAACTCGGCCCATTGGCCGTAATAGTATACTCACGCGAATGTAAGGGCTGACAGAGGATTAGCTTTTGCCCTTGGGTGAGGGTTGGTCCAGCTTCTTCCTCTGTCCATTGCCGACGCTGATAATATACTCGTACGTTCGATTATTTTAAGATAGGAAACTCTTTTTGTCACCGTCGCATTTTTTCACCGCTCTGATTAGATCTGAAAAAAGCATTTTTGAAAATGAGCATTGCTGATGAGCACACATTCAAAGAGAGACGTGCTTCCAGCGTATTCAGTGATTTCAATTTTTAATTTATTAATTTTTGAAATCGACACAAATTAATTAATAGATCAGCTTGGTTTTCAAGTAATCAAAAAGCAGAAAACTTTTATCGATCACTGATTTAGTTATTCTTCAAACAAATATCTGTAAATTGCTTTATTTCGTATCGACCTTGATCTTTCTTGAAGTTGCGACACAATGAAGTGAAAATTGGGACGCAGAGAGAAAAATTGCTATTGATATTAGATAAACAGCTAAAATTAATAAAGGACAGCATGCATTATATATGAAGAAAAAGGAATTGAAACTATCGCATTTAGTACCTCACCGAACACGAAACGACGTGACACCTTTAACTACCAAAAACCCCTTATGCATATCCACATAATTTCTGCAGATCTTCATTCCTTCTTATACTGAATCGTTTCCACTTACTAATTCATTCGCCTAGCGCTCTCCCCTCTATATCAATCTTGTTAAATCTTAAAATCTTGGGATGTTAAATCCCATTGACAATTAAAATGTTCTGCATCCATCTTTATAGCCTCCATTGGATTTCTTCCAACAATCCCCTCTCCTACCCACTATGCACTTCCTCGTTTGTTTTCTTTCCTTGTTCATTTAACCTTTTCCAACTTTCACCACACATCTCAAAAGTGTCCAATCTAAGTCCGTCATCTTTCTTCAAGGACCACATTTCACCGCCGTACAATTTCACGCTCCATATCAAAGGTGTCACGAACCTTTTCTTGACAACATTACTCAATGTTCCCGTCCTAAACTCCCTACTCTCTTTTGAAAACTTCTGAGCGTGACGCATTTTTCTTCTAATGTCCCTACTACTTCTCCATCTTCGTACATTTCACTTTCTCCGTAAGTAAACTGTTCTAGATGTTCTAGTTTATGAACTCACTTCATGAACTTTATGAACTATTTTAATGCTTAGTCTCCCAATTCATCGAGAACCCCGTTACCCTTGTTTTTATTTCAATTGGTTCTTATCCCAAGCGCATCATAATGTTTGTATAACTGTCTCAACAGCGATTGTAATCCTTTGACTGAATGGCTAACAAAACCTTGAAAAATCTGATAAATTATGTTCGTCATTTTTTCTAAGCCACCCCAGCAGTTCAAGACCATTGAATTCAAACCCGAGTGTCATCGTGAATCATGTTTATGCATCTATGGCGAAATAAAATGTAATAAAGCAGCAATAAACTTACCGATCCGCGAGCGATGCCATGCACGTATTGCCAGAGCGTGTCGAATGGGAAGGTATTCCAATATGCGGTCTGCTAATCAGCTGGCTAATCGTGCGCGGATCATTTGTCAACAGCTGAGTGGATGATAGTGGATAGGAGCTGATTTTTCCTGATAAAGGCACGGCATAAATTTACTCAACTGCTAATCGCGTGGGGGAGAATCGAATTCGATTTTCGGCAATTTATTCTCTAAACGGTCTCCAGAACCGGACATTCATTTCAATTTTCAAGATCACCAGATCCTTGACAAAGTTCATACCCACGTCTCTTCATCGGGATAAAGGGGAATGTGCGCGATCTGTTGAAGATAATTATTAAATGATAATTATCATGCTGAGCATTTGATGCCAGAGCATTTTCATTATTTGAGAGATATGCAGTCATTCACACGGATAAATCCAACAAAATAAACGTCGATATCTGTACCAATCAACCTCCCAGTATTCCACTAATCACGAACCATGGCCTTCAAAAGATAATGACAGTAGTGGAAGTATCAAGGTATTCCGATGGGTTGAAATAATTTTGAATTTTAAGCTAGAAAATATTGTTCTTACTTGGAACAATATCCATACCCGAGGTGGAAATCGAGCCCCTCAACCAAAGGAATGACCGACGCGATCTACCATGCTACCGGGATCGGATTACTGCATACCAATTTATTTGGGTGGTATGTCGCGAATATATTGGTCTTGGTTTGGTTAGGATGATTTGCTACGCCCCTTTTGGAGATCAGGTTTGGCTTTAAAAAAAATCAAAATGACTTAATTAAAATGGACGCTGCTTTTGGATAACTACTATCTCCCCCAATCATAGCATTATCTACTACAGCATGCGCTACAATATCTAAATTTAAGAATCGAGTTCTATGAATTTGCTTAGATGATTCAGGTCCTTAATTGATGAACTAAAATGTGAATACACGGCTATATTTTTAAAAATAATGGTGGTGTAAATAAATTATTAGTCCCATCGTACTAAGGTAGGAGATATAGTGAAAAATGAGATTTGGGAGATCATATAGAGAGATAGATATAGACCCAACACATTTGAGATGCCATTCTACCCTTGAACGATAAGGAATCAGAATATCTTCAAACGACTGCGCGAGGGGAAGGAAGTAATTTTCTATTTCCATTCTAATTAGCCTAGTTTTAATTGTTTCATCTAACCTTTATTTAGTTGTCCTTGTTACTAGCAGCTCGTCTCATATTCGTATATAAGGATTGCGCTCTTGGATACCGTGGTGTATGTGACCAGAATGTTCTCCATTGTGTGAATTAGTAAACATGTTTTCTGATACTAACAATTTAGAAATATTTCATTTTTAAAGGGTCATACCTATTGTAGAATCACTCCCTACCACACACCCTAGCGGTGACTCTCATGTTACCACACAGAAGTAGAGGTAAAATATAGTATAACCTCCCTCGTCGCCTGGCCAGAAAATTTGCTTACTCCATTTTATGTAACGATTTTGCAATTTGGCGAATCACATATAATTTCCTTCAACTTTCCCTTGGCCTTCTGATTGACCAATTTCTATATGGTCGATATTCATTATTTTCCGTACTCATTATTCATCCTCTCTGCCCACGTGTTCTCTCTATTCATTTCTTTACGTTATAATTTTTCTTCTAACCTGAATTATAGCAATCCTTGTCGTGTCCCTGCATTTCTTATTCTATCATTGCTTAATTGTCATATTATTTTTATGGGTGGTAAAATGAAGGATGCCGAAGATACTGAGAGGAAATAGAATGCTGAAGACCTGAATAGAGAGGAGAATTCTAGGAGATGGACGGCGGAAAGGGACAAGAATTTTGGATGAAATTTACGGAGGTAGAAAGTATGCCGAGCTATAGAATGAAATTTTGTGCGATGGTATTTTAATTATTTATTTATTTATTTATTTATTTTTCCTCTCTAATTTTCCTCACCCATCCTTTGCCCATTTGTAAGAGTACGGCTGGGGTTGATTCTTCCCATAAGATTCTTTTATGATATTGCCATCTGCGAAGAGGATTACCATCAGTGGCTATTGACCTATTGAAGATAGATTGTATATTACCCCTAACGGCAGTTATTTTACGCATAACGTGCAAATCCTCCTTGTTTTCCTAACGTTATTTTGTTATTCAGTTCTCCCTAACTTCTACCTGCCTTCATGTCGTATTAAAAGTCTATACTCTTCCTTTCTCTACCCCGATTACAAATATTATCGTAAATATAGCGCATAGCCCTCAAAATTACACCCACTCACTTTTTCAGTCTCCATCGAATTCCGCATTGCAAAATCTCCTCTTCTCCAAGTATTTTTAAAACTTCACTGATAGTCTTTCCCTCTGTCCAACTTATTTTCTCTATTTTTCTCCAGGCCCTAGTATTAAGCATCTCTAATACGTGAGGGTATTGTTTTTGAGTAATTATTACTAAAAATAACCGAGATATCTGGATCAAATTTATTCTGCATATTAATTGGCCATTATGTACATAATGCTTTAAATTACAGCTACTAATGTTGATTTATTTTGTTTCAGGAAGCCTTGGTTTGAAGTAACTCGCAGTATGAAGAAGATAGAGGCTCTCAGTGTCATTAAGTTGTTTCATATGAAATGCTAGAGTGCTGGCAAAGTCACGATGAAAGGATGGCTATTTATGAAAAAGATAGCCCGTCATATGAAACTATTGTGAGGTGGCAAAGAAATTTCCAAACTCGCAGATGATCCAAGTGGAAGGCCATCACTCACAGACGATGCGCTCACAGTGAAGAAAGTGGAGGAATTTATTCTTTTAAACCGAAGAGCAAACATTCAAATGATCTTGAATGAGACTGATCTTAATCATGTCATTGTGTGGAAAATTATTCGCGAAGAATTGTATGTCAGCACGCTGAGTAGCACGACTACTTTTCAGAAGCAAATATTGTGGCATCGAAAATCAACGCGATATGGCTTTGAAAATTTGCCAAAAATTCCCTATCCTCCCAATCTCTCCCGAAGCAATTTTTCCCTATTCTCAGAATTCATAAAATTATTGTGGGGTTGGAGATTTGTGAACACAAATGACGTCATTCAAGAAGTGGAAAAATGGTTTTCGACGTTATCTGCTGAGTTCTACAATAATGGCGTTCGAAAGGTCAAGAAACTCAGGGAGAAATGTATAACTCTGAACAGTGACTATTCAGAGAAGTTTGAAGAATAACAAAAAAAGTAAATTTATATCTTGATTATTTTTAGTAATAATTAAAAATTTACGATATCCCCTGTTACGAGTATGCCCCCCTCGTATATTCTCATCGTCTAACTTGAAATAACTAGTTTCGAATCCATATATGACCGTTCTTCGAATTAAAGCATTGATATTTTTTTCTTATCGTCTTTATAAAGCGCACATGCCAACAATTCCCTTCTCATTGCCAGTACATCTTTGGCCAACGCAGTTTGTGTCCTAATGTCTCCAATACTACGACCATTTTCCTTCAAATACGTGAACTTCTCCAGTTGATCTTGTTTATTCCCTCATATTTTAAGCTTAACATGACCTTCCTACCTCTTCAAAATCATATTGTATTGGTGTATAGTGGCCAGTATCCATACCATAATCCTCATTTTGGACCTGTAAAGCATTGAACAGCAACTGCAATCCTTTGGCTGACTTGGCTGTCTGATTGACTTCATCATCTGTAAACCTGACTTAATCACCTTACTGTACACTTTGCTTCCAAGCTTAAACCCTCCTTGTGCCATCCTTAACATTTTATTAGCATTATTTTTAGGTAATCTACCGGTTAAGGTAGGTTTTGGATGGACATTTATTCATCTAAATCTATATTGTCCCCTTCAAAGTAATCCCCATCGACTGCAACACACTTATGCCAGCGCTTGACCCAATCCTCGAAACATTTTTTACATTCGGTTTTCGGTATGTCCATCAGTGCTTCCTGCGATTTTTCCATTACTTCCTCTCGGCTGCTAAAACGCGTTCCCCGTAATGATTTTGTAACTCGATTGAACAGAAAGAAGTCACAGGGAGCCAAATCAGGTGAATTCGGTGGCTGTTGGATGGTATTTGTTGCATTTTTCGTCAAAAAATTACGAATAATGATAGCACTGTGCGACGGTCTCGACGCACTGTGCGACGATTTCTGGTCTCTTTCGGCGAATTGCTTCACGCAAACGTCTCATAACGCCCAAATAATACTCTTTGTTTACTGTCTGGCCTTCTGGAAAAAATTCATGATGCACTACACCGTTGTAATCCATGAAAACCGTCAGCATTGCCTTCTTTTTTGACTGAAAACGACGTGGTTTTTTTGGTCTCGGCTCATTTGGTGAACGCCATTCACTTGCCTGATGTCTGGATTGCGTGTCGTACTCATAAACCCACGTCTCGTCTCCAGTAATGATCCTTTTGATGAATGTGGGATCGGATTCAGCCTCGCAAATCATGTCTTTTGCGACGTCAACACGGTCTCTTTTTTGCATGAAGTTGAGGTCTTTTGGCACCAACTTTGCTGCTACACGACGGAAACCCAAATCATTAACCACAATGTCTTGGGCGGATCCATAGGCAATGTTCAAGTCCTCTGCTATTTCTCTGATGGTTAATTTGCGGTTATTGACCAACATTTCTTTTACTTTATCAATTTTTTCACCGACTTTCGATGTCGATGGTCTGCCACTGCGTTCATCATCTTCGATTGACTCACGACCACTTCTGAACCACTCGTGCCACTGGTAAACGACCGTTTTTTTTAGAGAATCGTTGCCGAAACACTTTTCCAACATTTCCAACGTCCGTGCGCCACTAAATCCGTTTTTTACGCAAAATTTAATACAAGTTCTTTGTTGCAAATTTAAATCCATTTCTGCAATTGTAAAAAATCGCCAACACACACAGAGATAGATGTACTCTTGGCTACGTAACTTTTGCAAATGTCAAGTTATGACACTAAGATTTAAAGGGAATATCAACAACAGATGTACCAATTTAACAAAAAAACAGAACTCAAATCGGAACGATGGGAGCGCCACACGGTGGTTATTCCGGGAACTTTTTGATCAAGGTAGTATATATTTTATTTCTCCCATCAAAACACGACCCAACATCCTACTCCACAACAAGCCACTCCGCATCTATGCATACATCCAACCTCCCTTCATCCCGTCCAACATCCTTGTGCTATTCCTGACCTTTCCTCGTTTGCCTAACATCCATTATTTCTCCCTCAGTCTTCAACATGCCACTGTCGATCAATAGGCCCTTCATCTATTTTTCCTACTTCCTTATGATTCCTCCCAACAAACCTCTATCTTTGCCAACCATACTTCCTACAACACTTCCTCATTTGTTTTCCTTTCGGTCTAGTTCACCTTTTCCACTCTCACATATCAAAAGCCTCTAAAACGTCTATCCTCCTGCTTCAATGGCCATATTTCCGCGCCGTACATTACTACGCTCCATATCAAAGTTTTGATGAACCTTTTCTTAGCATCCTTGCTCAATGTCCCTGTTATCTATTCCCTCCTTCTTGTGAAAGCTTCTTTGACCAATGCAATTCTTCTCCTTACATCCCTACTACTTGAACCATTTTGGTCCAAACACTTCCGAGCTATGTGAACTGTTCCACATGTTGTAGTTTTGCCCTCCAATTTTAATGTTAAGCCTAGCCTTTCTCTTTGTGGAAAATCGCGTAACCTCTGTTTTATTTATATTAATTCTCGTCACATATCTATCGCACTGAATATCCAATGCACTCAGCAATACTTACAACCCCTTGGCTGACTGACAAACTAGAGCTTGGTCATCAGCAAACCTAACCGATTTTATACATTCCCCTCCGACTTTCATTCCCGCCTCCAGTTTTTCCCATGCCTCTTTAATCATTTCCTCCGCATATATGTTGAACAGCACCAGGTAATAATGGACAACCCTGCCTTACACCTCTTCCTAACACTGTCCATTCGGACTCTCCGTTCCCCACTCGCACCTGAGCAGTCTGAGACATGTACAGGTTTCGGATCAGTCTCCTGTATCTCCAATCCATTCCTATTTTCTGCAATACACGCATTAGTTTTTCCCAATTCACTCTATCAAACGCTTTTTCGAAATCAACGAAACAGGCAAATACGTCTTCATTGCATTCTATATTCCCTCGATTAGTGATCTCATTACTGCAATGGCATCGCGCGTGCCTCTCCCTTTCCTAAAGGCAAACTGATCATTGCCTAAGTAATCATTTGCCTTGCTCTCCATCTTTTTGTTGATGATCCTGAGAACAACTTAAGCTATGTGGGAATTTATCAGCATATACATTGAAAATTACTAATAATAGCCGACAATCTCATCTAACTCCCCCTGCCTAACACAGCCCATCCTGATCCTCCCTTTGTTAATCTCCCCCCTATGCGTCTAGTTAATATAATGGTTTCGAATCAGCTACACTAATCCGCCCTCCAATCTACTCTTATATTTGCGCCGTACTTCGATCAGCTTAGTCCATTCTGCTGTCGCACTCTTTCCCTAAGTCTACACACCCCATAAAGGCCTCCTGATTACATTCTGTATTCCTCTCAATATTCGATCCACCATGATATTAATGAATCGTATAAATTCCGTAAGATATATATCCTTCTACATGTAGGAGATATTGGCCACGAATTAACTCCAGTCTTCTTACACATTGGCAAAAAATCTTACTTTAACATTCCTAAATTGTAAACCTCTTTGATCCAATTTGGAAGCGAGTAATTGTTGAATGACTGTATTTGGGTAATATTTTTTACAGACATTTAGATCAGTTTGAAACTATGCCATAAAACACATTTTGTCGATACATGCTTGAATCTTCTTTCAAATCACGTCAGATAAAAATTCATTTAAAATGTACCTAATCCATTTTTTGTTCTAGGTTGTGAACCGATAGTTTCAATGCGGAAAAAAATTCACATCTAAGCTACTGCGCGTAGAATAAAATGATTTTATGAAAAATAAAACTTTTTATGACTTTCTGGACTACTTTTTTAGTGACGGACATATAGTATATTATGTGCCTTCTGCCGACACACAGTCCAACGAATTTTGAGGATTTTCGACTGACATGGGCACTTCGAACTCATTCTACACTCTCTTCTCTTCGTTATTTACTCCACCTTCGATTTGCGTTCGTCCCCAAAATCTATGTTTAAGGAAATGAAATCGAATTTCAAAGGCAAATTTAACGTCAGTTGAAGTGAATATTGTGTTCAAATCAACAGCTTTCCAGTCAACATATCCGCTGCTAAGTTAATACAAAATATGAAGGCGATTACTATGCTGTAATAACATCTGAGCCTTATATCACTGCATCCGTGAATGACTGCTCGGTGATAAATTATTATTATATAAACCACGTTGCAATTAGGCATTTGTCCTGGTGACAACGGACCAGTCTGATCACTGATCACTCTTACAAAGCACATACATGCATACACAGAAAGAGCAGATACGAGATAAAATGCTGATGTATACAATGTCACTTTTAGATGGTCAACCGCTCTTTTGCCACGACACAAAGATTCGGTTTACACCATACGAGTACATACGATCGTACTACGTACCATCCATTGTCCCACTCCGTCTATAATCACCCACTCTTCAATTTCATATACCGTTCAAAATCACTCACCGCTAACACATAATTCACTCTCGCAATACAATTCCTCACTCCGCCCATATCACATACATACAATATTTTAATAAGTAAAATAGTATAATAATCACTGATCAATGATGTTTATCACCCAGTGATTCCTTAACACTTATTCTTAAAACTCCTAAAATTGGATGGCATTGATACAAACCGCTATTAGTTATTGTTAATAGATTCCATCTTCGATAAAATATAATATTGAAAGTCCCCCCTTGGAAATCAACTCTCACAGCTCTTATCCTTCTATTCCTCATTTCCTACTAGAACGCGAAGACTCCCGTAGATTTCCAAGGGGAAATAGCCCGAAACATTGGACATTTTTAATGGGGTGCCTCAATTATCAAAAGGAACAATACATTAACTAAACTAAAAGAGATGGCTACCCTCATGCTTTGTCCAGCATTCCTCTTCGACCAACAACAAGAAACTACGTATTTCGATATTAAAAGAAACAAGAATTTTCTATAATCGAGCTAATGGCGTAAGAACATATAGTATGTATTTATTTCATATTCCAATGACCTTCAAAGCACAGCTTTTACCTCTGAGAAAGCTATTTCCATGAAAAAGTGCCTTCCTTATTTTTTGCGATGCATGTGATAACAAATAAAATTAAGAGGATTAAAGTAATAATATGCAGTGAATGATATCTCGCGGGCGAAAAATATAAGAACTCAAATACACACAGGTGGTTTAATCGTTTGGGAAAATATCGAGTGCAACGGTACGAACTCCAGTATAGACTGTATGCAATAATTTCTTGAATCATAAAGAAATCAATATGCTTAGAAACTGGTTGGTTTACTTTCATGGAGCTTAAAAAGCTTCGACAAACTCTGTCTTGAATTGGACTTGGATGTTTCACCCAGCTGTCCAAGAGATTGCAAACCCGATCGACGCAGTGAGGTGAAGGCGTATACAGGAATCAATACGAAATTGCTCCTTGGCGGAGCTCAGTAGAAATGAAAGGCAATAAATAAAAATAACTCCGGATACAAACTTCTGGAAGGGCCGTCCGCATATTATTACGCCACAAACTTCTGACCTTTCCTGACCCCCATTTTTCTCATGCCAGTTTGCCTCAAATTTTCACCAATCCAATACTGCGTCACATCTGCATGTTCTTTCCTGCATTAATTTGAAGTTTAAATCAATACTGTCGGTAGTATGGCTATCCTCTTTCCACGCTTTTCAGCTTGAAATTAACATTTTTATTTTTATCTGTTGTGTATATCATGCACAATTCGGGCAATTTGAATTTGACAGAATAACGCAATATATTTCTCACGTTGTAACTGATCTATTCCTTATTTGTCTTTCTTTTTCATACTTCCCTTGCTTTCTCATATTGATTTGGCTCAGTGTGGGTGAGTGCTATAATTTGTCCGAATATGTTGATTTTAGTTATCTTGCTTTATTATGATTGAAAAGTCTCGCTTAAAATATCGCCAGATTTTCCCACTCGAAAATGTAACTTATTTTTTAATAAATATTTTGCACATTGTTTCAAAGAACGATTTGATGCGCTAGTTTAAACGTTAACTTTTCTATTTCTTTTTATTTATATTTTATGGAATATCACGTCCCGTCTTTAGCATTGTAATAATCCTCTGATCACGTATTTGTATTATTCTGTTATTACGAAAAGATTATTGGAGCAAGAGTGAAGGATTGGGCGTCTGAACTGTGAATTGACAGATAATTATTTCAATAGGCCCGCTAAATTTGCAGCTGGTGTTCAGTGACTGTGAGACCCTTTTCCGAAATAGGTGCGACTGGTGGGAAGGTAAACCCGCGTACGCTTTTGTTTGTTTACTACAGAACCCCAAGAAGTCCCAGAAATGCCTACGTGACTGGGGTAACGTTACCTACCTGTTACGGTCATTATCTTCGGTACAGCCTAATAATACGTTAAAAATCGCGCCTCGTCGTATGGCATAGCTAAATTCATCTGGAAAAGGAAGTGATTTGATCAGTCTCTTAATAAGTGATCGAGTTTTATAGCAAATGTGCTCATCTGAAAAATAAAAAAAAATTCGAGTTGGATCCGTCGCGACTTGACTTCGAAGATGTTGATTAATCGCGGGCCAGATATATAGGTTGAGGAAAAACTGTGTCGCTGTTCGCAATCATAATATTGAACATGGCGGATAGAAAAAGATGTTGGGATCCTAATCAGCTAAGGAAATATGATATTCAGTTAGAAGAAATTCCAAGACTGAGCTGCAGTGACCCGAAAGTACAGGAATACATAGCCGCTAATGTAAGCTAAGTGACTGGTGAAGGAAAATTAATCTGGAATACATAACTATAATCTTCCATTACATTTCTATTGATAATAATTTACAATTTGACGTTCTCTACATACTTTCAGAAACCTGTAGTAATAACTGATGCAAAGTTAGTTGCTTCTGCAATAAAATGGGATCTAGACTACTTGGAGAAACACATAGGGCCAGGTGAATTTTCAGTCTTCTTATCCAGGAACCACAAGTTCAAGTATTATGATGACAAGAAGTTACAAGACGTCGGCCCAGAATTTACACCGTCCACTCGAAGGGTGGATATGAAATTTCCTGAATTTGCCAAGAAGTTAAGACAATGGAAAAGAGGTGAAGAAAGGTTGGTTCTAGCAAAATTTCAATTTAGAAGTTCTGCCTTTGTGGATTTGGCTCAATATATTTATTGTTATTTAAGGCAACACTTTCCTATTATTTTTTTCGGAATTCCTCTTTAATTTTCAGAATGTACTTGCAGCAGGCATTAAATAATACTGTCGGTCCAGCCATTGTGGAAGATTTTCTTAAATTCAATTGGGACTGGATTAATGCTGAGCAAAAAAGTCATTCTTGGGGACATTTAACGTCCAATCTTTTATTGATAGCAATGGAAGGTAATACATAATGTTGACGTAGTTTTTTTCAGGAATTTATCTTTTTTGCCTCCTGTAAGATTTGGAAGAGTTACATAGGATTTGTAATCAGATAACATATTTGTTAGATAATTATAAAAAAAATTGTTGATATAAAATTGTCTGTAGTTTAGGTAGTGAGTGGTAAATAGGTTATTAAATTGATTAGACATTTCATTTTTATCAGTTTCAGTTTTCAATTGCTCGCCCAAGTGTGAAATTTTGTGACGTTTTGGTTCAATGCATGAAAGACAGCTTAGTGGAGGACTTAGTTACATTAGTTGCATCGGTATGCCATTTCTTGTGGCCTGAGACCTCAGAATTTATTACAACCTTATTGTACTATTTTTTATGCAGATTGAAAGAGTTACTTTTTCTGTTTATTATTTATACTGTTAATTGTGGGAAGAGAATGTTCATCAATATATTGTCTGCATTTCACTAAATTGTGGGATTCTTACAGCAACAACAAAGAAATATTCGAATTTGTCACATTTGTAATCATTTGTACAACTATAGCAGAAGGAATAAAGGAAAGCTTTATGATGTATTTTGGTCATGAAGACCTTCTAAAACAATATCTCCATAACTTTTCAATAATGTAGGGGTTTATCGTAAATTTAATTTTGCTGAATGTCATGCAGTTCTTTGTGATTGAGATGATGAAAAAGAGATGATCAACAAAATGGAGAGGCAGTGTTGTATCTGTCATAATCACATGGAGACAACTATTGCAGTATGTATTTGGTACCAAATTATTAAATATTTGATGCGTGTGCAACTTAAAAGGAAATAACATTGGAATACTTTTTATTGAATTGAGTAATTATTAAGTTTCTGTGAATAATATTTGTATAAGTGCAATATTAGGAATGGAGAGCTGGCTAGTTATATGGCAAGGTTCACTGGGAATTATTCAGCAGCTATTTCAGGCTATGTTGTGGGTTGGTGGATATGTTGGGTCTTTAATTCAACATTTGCTTGACTCTAGTTTTACCACATTTTATGAAAAATTAAGCTTCTATTGTCTGTCATCACATAAATCACAATTCCCACTCCTTAAGTCATTTACTGGACATACTGCTTCATTGATAATATTCTCAGTTACTGTGTACCAGCTCTCTTCAGTTTCAACTGTTCTTTCAAAAGCATGTTGTATTAATCATAATAAAAAATGTCACCTGATGACAGTGCCATATAAATGGTAACCTATGTTTCCATATATGACCTGAGGAATGGGAACTGTATACATGTAATTACTAACTAAAATTAATTGGTATCATTTTGATGCTTCATAGGCAATGTGACTCCTTGCCATTATGATGAGCAGCAGAACTTCTTTGCTCAAATTCGAGGTTACAAGAGGTGCATTCTCTTTCCACCTGAACAATTTGAGTGCTTGTATCCTCATCCAGTATTTCACCCTCATGACAGGCAGAGCCAAGTAAGTATACTTTATTACTACATGAATATTATTTTGGCAGGCATTTTTGTGAATCATACTTTAAACAATCATTAAAAGTTCCTGATGGTTGCAATTCCATATTGCTGTTTGATTTTATAAGTTTATATTCTGCTCTAGGCTGTGAATATTCTAGCGGTTGATTGCTTTGGTTTTGAAAAATAGTGCATAAAAATCCTTTTGTAAGCTTGTTAGTTTTTAAACTAATTAAGAATAATGAGTTAGCTAGAAAAATTACCTTGAGGAAAAATCTTGTCAAAGAATGAAAAATAATTCAAAGTTGAGCAAGTGGTTAAAATATTTTACTTTTTGTCATCAGTAATGAACTAAATTACTTACGAAATGAAATGAACTTACTTATGAAATAACTTACACTGATGCTAAACAGTTAACTTTACTGTAAATTTGGTATATTATATGCAAGTACAAGAAAATAGTAATGCAGTTTTCTTCAATCCATGTCATATTGTATTTCGAATATGTTTTCTGTTGCTCTTAATCTACATAGTTGAATTTTTTAAATTATTTAATTAATGAGAGAGACTTTTGCACTACTTGTCTGAAAGCCCTGTAAGTGCCAATATAAAGTGTATATACCAATTATGGAAATGACACTTACAGAAAGTGATGGACAAGTGTAAATAATCATTAATGAAACAATAGTGACAGTTGAGTGATTTTTATCAATCAGATTGAAAAAAATGTAATGGTAGCCCTTACGAACCATCCATATATCCATTTAAGTTTTGAACTTTTGGACAAAAATGAATGCTTCACTAATTTTTTAGCAGCACTTTTTGGAAATTTGGAAGAGTAGCAATTTTTATCATCATGTGTACTGGCAGAGGAAGTGTTCCATTTTGACATGCTGGAACTGATGAATTCAACTCTGTGAAGTCTGCAATTTTGCCACCAAATGTTACCAGGGACGTTAGAGGACCAAATTCTTCCTGTCCTGTGAATTAACATTGCAATAAATCCATAGAATCCATCTGCGAGGTTTTTATGTCAAATACTCCTCAGGTAAACTTTCCTATTTTTATTGGGGTAATGAAGTACCTCACATACTTGCCATTTTTGTATGTACTTTGTGATGTCACTATTATGGCACTTGTTTTTGAAAAATTTGAAGTCACTGGGTGAATGTTAGCAGTTGTCACAAATTTTTGATTAAATACAGGGAACTCCTATAAGCAATTTTTGTTAATTCAAAGAAGGTAGGAAAATTTAATGCAGGAGATTTTGAGAGGCAATGGAATGTTGAAGGCTGTGATTTAGGGGAGAATATTTGGTAAGAGAGGTAGGGAGAGGAAAGGTACAGGTTTTAAGATATATGTAACTATCATTGTTACTTAAGAGGGTTTTCTTTATGTTGGGAATACAGGTAAATGTTAAGGAAATAACAGCTACAGCAGAACTCCAATTATCCGAACTCCCAACTCTGAATCGCTTTAGACACCATCTCATGTTGTAGTTTTAGAAGCCAAATAGGCCCAGCGGAGGGATGAGTGTGGCTACGGACGATCTGCCACTGTTTGTTTTGATTGCTTGTTGATTATGTGAGGTTTTTTATGCGCTGATTTGTTGTTTTCTTTGAGAGTGCATTTCATTGTTCACCATGGCTTCGAAGAGAAAACATGTTGTGTTATCTTTAGCAGACAAACTCAAAATCATAGAGCAATCGGATAAGGGAGTTATGGGCAAAAAGTTGGTATTTACAAGCGATGTACTGTTAACATGCCAAAGTGTCACTTCTTTTAAATCAGTTAATACATAGCTTATTCTCATTTTTCTTGTACTTTTCTTTGAATAGATCCTTCCTCCGGACAAAACTCCAATTATCTGAATTGGGTCCGGTCCCGATTGATTCGGATAATTGGAGTTCTACTGTAAGATTAATTATTACTCTTGCGCATTAAAAGTGCAAATATTTTTATGTGCAGTATTAATAACATGTGTTGGAATAATTGAACGCTTATATGCTTGGACATTTTATAACTCTAATTAGGTGCCCAAAGTGACATATTACCCATAAATGTGCATCCATGTGCATTACCCCAAATATTGCACTTTAATAAATTAAATGAAGATATCGGTAGGAGTGCAAACCACATGACCTTTGTCTCTAGTATATGGCTACATATGTCTGGTGTTGTGTTTGCACAATCAAAAAAAAACACATATTTAAAATATGACAGCACCCTACTTATCTTTCTATCCATTAATAATAAATTATTTCCTTAACGTAAGGAAAAAATTACCTAATTGACTTCTGCAGTTACGCGTACAGCTATCAGTTGTAGAATACATTTCAATCAATGTAATTCTTAAGTTTCAAATCATGCTTAACTTGGTGAATATCTCAAAATTTTTAGAGGCAGTTATTATTTTTGTCATTTTACTTTGGAAGATTATAGTATTTAGTGTTCTCTTATATGAAAATTCTCCCCATGAACCATAGCCTTGATCTAGCGGAATGGCTTGTACATTTTGAATTCTGGAAGTCTGCTGGTGGGAGCGATGATAATTGCTCCTGGTAGAGTCACTAATGCCAGATAGATCAAAGGGTGATCCATCCAGCATCTGTTCCTCAGTAAGGCAGCTCTAAAGGTCAGAATAAGGGCTAGGGATGTTATAAGAAAGTTTAGGACAGGAAAATTAGAACTTATAAAGCAAGAGGTGGGAAATGCTGAATTGAAGAAGAGCTTATTGTAATGTTGGATTTCAGGTTGTGTTTTATTAGGAATGGCTAAGAAATTTATTGTTGCCCATTCTACGTCCATCCATAACCTACCTTAAAATTTAAAATATCAATAAAAACATATGAAAATCTGAATGACAGAAGCATCTATTAATCGATTGTAAAAAGAAATTGCATTTGACATTAAATATTGAATTTTGGTTTTGTAAAAAATGGGGTAAAGTGTTAGTATTGGCATCAGTTTCAATATTTTGCCATTTTATAGTGCAGTTCATTTATGCCATGAAGAAAACTTCACTGAATTGCATGCTTTCACATTTGGTTAAATTTTAGTCAAATATGAATTTGTCTAAATGGAAAAATATCATGTAGTGTTCAATTCTTTGAGGAAAATCTTTCTTCAAACATTCGCAATAAATACGCAAATGGAAAATTATTCATTTTGATTTCTCAGTTGTCTTTTTCTATTTTTCTTAATGCCTATCTTTGTTCCCATTAATGATTCATCTTAATAAAGTATTCTCAGCTTCAAAGAATTGACTGCATACATTTTATAGAACTACGTTTCTTTGCAAGCTGTCTTTGATTTTTGGAGTGAGGTCATTTTCTCATACAATAACTCCTGTGTATAGCCTATTGATTATAAACAATTGCACAGTTTCAAGTGCAGTTGTAATGTTTTTGGCCGTGTGTAGTAGCATGAAGATGAGTGCATATCCATTTCTAATTTTGAAAAATTGTTGAAAATCTGTATTGACCTTAAAAATTTGTGACATTTGTTAAGAATCATGTTGTGTATGTAGACCTAGCTAAAATCTTATATTCATAAAAGTGCCATTTGTTGTTAAGCATAATGAAAGTAGATAAATTTTACATAGGAAATATTGATTTGTTATTAATACACCCCAAAAGTAATGAATGCTTAATGCAATGACTTAAAGAGTGTTCACTCTAATGAAATGTGTTCAATTAGAACAACTGCACACAAGTAAAGGCATTTCAGGTCATGGCTGCTAGCTCTTTGTGAAATCTCTAACACTGGGTTGGGTCTCAATTCTATTTGTTTAGAGTTTATTGGTTTAGCACTTTAGATTTCTCCTTAAAGTAGCTCTCAACACATTTATGTAGGCCCTGACGAAAGGAAATGTGACAATTAATGCTCTAAAGGAAAGCAGGGAACCTTCCACCAAATTTCACCCTATTCTATTTTATTTGCACTTGCTCACTTTTACTCATCGTATTGTTTAAGAATCATTTTCACCTCAACTGGATATGTATTTAGAAGTACAGTTGTTTGTAAAATTTTACACTCAGTGGGTCCATTATAGCACCTTAATGCAATTAGCATTGTTCATTGCTTTTCAGAAATGTGTACCTCTCTATAATCTTTGTTTAATGCCTTGGTTGCATATTTTTATAAATTGTTTTGCTGGTGCTCATTATTATGAATATAATTCATCTACTATGTATTAATATTTACCAAAAATCAGTCTATCTTAATATATTTGAATTTTTCCTTTAATAAGATAATGACCATGTAGATTGATGTTCTTCACTCTCTGGACTTAATAGATGCAACCCAGAATTACTCATTCAGTGAAGAGACTTTTGAGGTTATGCTATTCTAATTACACTTATCATTTTAAAGATAAATATTTAAAGGATCTACCAGTGACAGTAATTGCTTACTCTTGGCTTCCTTTCCTCTCTAATGTTTGCCAACTTGTTAAACCTTAACAATTCTTCAAGAAATAAATTGCTCTGCCAGTTGCTAACATCAACAACTTTTAAATTTTCAATCAATCAGTAGTAGTATTCATACATCCCAAACATATTTCAAAATACAGTTTTTTGTAACAAGTGTGATATTCAATTTTTTTAGTGTCGTCCACTTGCTATTGTCTATTTTGTATGTATTCAACTCCATTATTCTTCATCTAGTCATGGCATGTAATTAAATACCTACCATTGGCAAGTTTCATACTATGGGGTTGGCATATGGTAATTTAAAAAAAATTGAATTTGCAGAAAAACTACAACATATGTAATTCAAATGATACTACCATTCATGAGAGGCTCTTAAGGATTGTTATTTATTAACATTTCAGTGCAAAATTTGATGGATTGTGTTTGGCTAAACATTTGTTTTTAAAACATTGTTAGTTTCAGACAGACTTGTTTATTTTAGAAAATGTCTCTAAATAATTTGGTGAAAAGTAGCTGTAGATTAATAGAGAATTGTCTTTATTTTGGGGCAAGATTGAGACTGTGCAGTCTCTTCTACTACCTAGAAAGACCCCTGTGCAGTGTAGTAGTTTTTATAATGGTTGGCAAATAGGTGTAAAAATAACAATCTTTTCAAAGTTCCAAGAGTTAATAATTCACAATATTAATCCAGCAACTACTTATCCAAGATCATAACTATATAATAGTCTGATCTATAAACAAAAATATTATGAAATTGATCCTAAGCTTTCTTATGCTTGCAATCTATTTAGCAAGATCATGAAGGAAAAGAAAAAATAACAGAAATGGATCATGTGTTTGTAAAATATATATATATTGAGTTACATCAGTAGTATGATTGGATTGATTGTAAGTATATATTTGTTTTAACCAAAATTTGGGCAAATAATAGGATAAACCTATTGAATAAGCATCAATGAGAATAACACAAATCTTAAAAAAGTTCAATCTTTTTAACAGATTTGTTAAATCTCAATCTTTAATTACTGTATTATCAAAGAGGAAGTTTTCGCAAAAGCTATGTAATCTAGTAATAACAGTACATGGTAGAGAGAAAGTTTCTCATAAGATTTGTAACCCAGGAAATTACAAAAACATCTCCTGACAAAGACATTTCAGAAGTGTTAAGACAACATAAATCAATTAAAAGGATGAGGCACTGGTTTTAATCATTTCATCAATCATTCATCAATTACATGTTTTTTAATCAGGGATTGCATACGTAAAATAATAGCATGAATGAAACTAATCCAAATCTCTAGAGAGATAAAACATTTTTTGCCAGTGTCTGAAAATGAGTCAGGAAAATTGAGGATTTGATTTCAGTTTGTAAATTTGTAAATAATTTGGTTTGTTTTCATTTTAAACAATCAATGTTAAATTTTGTAGAGTTTTTACCATGGAAGTAGAAGTTTTTCTTTTGTTTCTTGTGTTGAAGTTATCAATTTTGGCACCAAATCGAATAGTGAGTTAACTTGTGGATTTTGTCATGCATAAGGTTACAGCATTTGGATTTTATTAGATAGATAATACAGTTAAATTCCTCCTTTTATCTCTTGCGCTGATACTTATGTATATACTGGGAGGATATTACACTAGGAGAATATGTAGTTTTTTTGATAGTGTTGTAATATGTCACCAATTTATAATTTTGAATTGTTTTTTGGAGAAAATTGAGTTTTCTTATTGTCTCTCTGTACAACACAAACCCACTATGACATTTATATGTTGAAAAGGCAGTAAATAATTGCTTGTAAGTATTTAAATGTACTTCCATTGGAAATTTATTTCCAATGCTATAAGGACTTTATGTAACGATAGATGAAATATGATTTTTGAAGAAGTGATGTTTGCTAGCATTGAAATATGGTAATCCCTCATTGTCAGTTATATGCAATTTTAAGGTTATTTTAATGTTTAATGTTTTAATGTTTAGTCTCCCACCCAACCTTGATTAAGTGAGTCATTTTTCAAGTGGTTGATTTTTCGTACATGTTCCTTTTGTAATATCAAACTATGGTCACCATTTGCTGTTGTAACTCATGACTTTATCCTCTGGAAATAACTTCTCCATGTATTCCTTTTTCATCCCTGCATCAGTATCATTTAGCTCATTTGTATATAAATTTTAGTAAAAATGTTATTTTAATAATTACTAGATGTAATTATTTTAACTCCTCATAATTCCCCTTTTATAAGTGTAATAAATTAAAATACAATAATTTAAAAGTGTAAAAATCATATGCCTTGACTGGGATTCAAACCTGGCTCCCTCAAATTCAGGCCAAGTGCTTCAGCTAGTTAAAATTTTAAAAATTCAATCAATGAGGATGCCTCCATATCTTAACTGGCTAAAGCACTTGGCTAGACATAAAGGGATCTGGGTTCGAATCCTGGTCAAGGCAAATGATTTGTACCTTTTGATATTGTTGGATTTTATGCATATTAGCGGATGACTTCATTAAAGTTACTGTCATGGCATCTCCCACAGTTCTTTGAATTTGAGTAATAAATTGCCAAAGGGCAGAATTCAAATAGCTTGTAAGCTGTAAATTAATCCTTAAGAACCTGATATTGCTCACAAATTTCTAATCTGGAAAAATTAGTGCATATAAATTAACTGAGGAATGTGAAGCAGTGTATATTGGGCAAACAGGCCGAGTATTTAAATAATGAACTAAATAACACCAAGAATGATTTTAAAACAAACATGTATTTCTTTGCCCAACGTCTCATTGATAAAGGGCACAAACATGATTTCATCTTAAAGTTCATACACTTTGCAAAGGATAGGGCCTAGACTGGATTTCTTAGAACAGTTTGAAATTGTAGAAAGTGTCCATTGTAATCATAACATTGTCGATGAATATTTGGATACTTTCCATTTCTCCCTTCTAGACCTTGGGTCCTTTTCACTCGGTAAGTGCTTATGACAAGGAGGCTTGCCCTCATACTTCCTATTCCTCCATGTTCCTCTTTCCTTACTGGGACCCTCCTCCCTTAGTCCAAGGGCAGATCTTCATATGCTCACCAGCTGATGATCTTTTATGTTGAAAATAATGCTGTATCCAAATGAATATTGTGTGGAATAACTAAATATTTGAGTTATTTTAAATCATTAAGCAGTTCCCCAAAATGATGTGTGATGCAAATTCCTGAATTTGTGTTTTACTCAATACTCATTAGGTAATTTATGGGGAGAAGTTAGAGAGTGAATACTTGAGTCTTCAAATTAAGTCCTGTGCTAGGCTTCATACTTCTGCCTAGCACTGATTTTATGTTATGCAATCATAATATGGAAATGTTGGAGCACTTATGCTGTGTGATTACTTGAGTTTCGATGTTAATTTATCAGGTACCTATACTTTAATCAGCTTAAGATTTTTGTGCAGTGGCAACGTTTTATAAATATTCGGTTTTTTGCTCACACAAGGGAGATAATTTTTATGCACCATTAAGGAGTTAACATGTTAATGAGAGTTGAGTAACTTTAATTAGTTGCACTCCTGTCCTGGCCATATGTTTCATTTTAAATATACAAGGAACGTAGCTACAGTCGTGAATCAATGTAAATAATTCATAAACGTCCTTTTTGCAGGTGGACTTTGATCGACCGGATTTTAATCGGTTTCCTAAGTTCAGAGAAGTTAGAGGACAAGAAGCTGTTATAGGTCCTGGTGATGTTCTTTACATTCCTATATATTGGTGGCATCATGTGGAGTCATTGATGCGCGGAGGCTACACGATTTCTGTAAATTTTTGGTATAAGGTAAGATTTGATTACTTGCAGAAAAAACATAAAATTATCAGTACTTTAGTTATAAAAATTTTTAAAATATTATAATGTCAAAATCTGACAATTTTTGCATTTGCATTCATACTGTATCAAGTATGCTTTGTTTAGTACAACAATCCCTAAATATGCGGGTTAGCTTCCACGAGGATGCCTCATTGCATGAATTCAGGTCCGACGAATTGTTAGGCTAATGGAAAAGATGATTATAAAAATTATATATCACATGGGTTTTGAAAAAAATGATGACTTAGCTTGATTTTCCCTGAAATGTGAGGAAAAACACTAAATCCAATAATATATGGTTGTATTCTATTCAATAAATATGTATATACTTTCCAAAAAATCAGTTAAAAATGAGCGTCTTATGAGTATTTTAGATTGATTATGTGAAAAAAATTCCCTGTAGCTGTAAAGGGTTTTTTACAACACTGTATAAGGGAAAGCAAAGGGAAAATAATTAAACTTGTTGTGATGATTTAGGGGCAAATTTGATTCCTTGCCAGTGATCAAACACACACTCAAAGTTGTATGACACCCAGGATGTGACCTTAAATGCTTGCATTAAATGCATTCACCCTGGGATTTCTCGCAGTGAAATTAATCCTGTTGCCAAGGACCGAATTTCGAATCCTACAAATACTCACTCAGTCATACTGGTTGGCCCAAAGTGATTTGCAAGGAGATATTCCCAATGCTAGGGATCAGTTATGCGCAACCTTAACACCTTTTTTGTTCATTAGAAAAAGGCAGAAAAGTTTTTCAAGGAAATTAATCCAGATGCCAGGGTCTGACTTAGGTGGAACAAGTTGCATAGCTCACACATACACTCAAATGCACGAAGAAACCCACTCTCAGTCACTCAGGTATTACAGAAATGGTTTTGGAAAAGTAATTCAAATGCTAGAGTAAAGAAAATTTGGATTGCGACTCGGGATAAATATGAATTTGGGACAAAGTCATGATTTGCTTCAAATTCTTCAAAAATGCAAGGGAAAAATGGCGAAAAAGGATGATTTGTTGGCACAGTTGAGAATTAAATTTGCATATTTGGAATGTGGTATGGGAATCAGGAATTCCTGAAGAGGAAAAAGTTCCTTGTAGTTTTGAGGTCAGTCTGTGTTTACCATAGGCCAAAACATGCATACAATCTTGACTTCAGTGATACCAGTGGCATGCAAAGCAATGAAGGATGATCCATTAAAAAAATATATAATAATATTTCTAAAACTCTTAAGGGAAAAGTTGAAATAAAATTGCATTTTTGTTGGAAAAATCAGGAATAATTTGGACATGTGAATCCATGAATAGAGTTGCCACATGTTTAATATCCCAAAAATATTATTTGATGATGTAAAATCTTTTGTGTACTTCATCAACGTAAGATTTTCATAAAATGTTGGTTGATGATGAAATCTTATGTTGATGATGTACACAAAAACTTATGAAGTTATGTCTTTCAAGCTATTTGGGGTTTACACTACAGGTTAAGCTATTTTCCGCAAATATTAGGCACAAATTTTCTGGATTGCAGCCACAATTCATTTCCTGAAAGATCTCTGTGTGGGATTGGGATGGTGCAGAGGCTAACATACAGGCTTCCCACCGCGAAGGCCCGGGTTCAAATCCTGGAGACAGCAAATATTTTTCTGTGGTATCCCGATCCCTACTTGAGGTGCTTCGTGGAGACCACTTTGAGTGAGTGCGACGTCCATCAGATGGGACGTTAAAATGCGGACCCCTTGGCGCCTTTCAACAAGAGTAGGTGAATGCCAACGCCAGGATTCTCTCCACCCTTCCTTTCCCACCCATCCCTAATGGCACAAATGACCTTGGTTGTCGGTTGCCTCCCGAACAAAACTAACTAACTAAGATCTCTATTGTGCTTTTTACATGACAGAGGGAAAAATGGCAACTATATAAGAAAATCAAAGGTGACCACAAATTGTAAAAAGTGATGGTGATGTATATAAAAATCCAGGTGGTAGATAACCAAAAGAATTAGTCAACATTTTTTCAACAACCTTTTAACCCTTTGGAAAAAATATTTTATCTTTAAAATATAGGAGGTACCTTGACCTATCATTAGTAAGAAACCTTCTGTTAATCTGGCACTTTCAGAGTTAACAATAATTTTATATTGTTCAGTAGAATGAGGGAAGAAAGCATGTAGAATCAAATAGGGAGTTATTGTAGTGTTGAATGTCAGGTTGCGTTTTGTTGGAATATGCAAAAAATAAATAACTGTGCCATTGTCTAGAGTGTGTCCATCCACAACCTGCATTATGTAAAATATCATTCATAAAAAAAATTTATATTCAGTGGTATGTCTACTTACGTTTCAATGTTGCTTATTCTGGTTGTTTTTCCATTTATCTTGAACAGGCTGGGCCAATGGGGCAGATTACATATCCTTTGAAGGGACATCAAAAAGTGGCAATAATGCGTAATGTTGAGAAGATGTTGTTAGAGGCATTACAAGATTCTAATCAGGTAGGACCACTTCTGCGAGCCTTGGTTCTAGGTCGTTACACTGTCCCAAGTACCGTTGGTGGAATTGAGGGAACTTCAGATTCCAAAGATCCCAATGATGAGGATGAGTGCCCTGCGTAAAGGCACCAAACAAGGTGAGGTGCCTTTTCAATGTTTCAACTTTTAGCAGCTGGCCTTTTAGTGAAAGGTTCATATTGGAGCTTGGACATTTGGGAACCATTGTGAACGGATTCAATTGCCAACATATTTTATTAATGTGATGGCTAAAGACTGAAGAAAATGTGTAGTCGTGTTGGCAGAGGTGGGAAGAGTGTTATTTAATTTCAATTCCTTTGAGTTCTACATTTATTTCCTTGCCAGCCAGTCATTCTCAACTGAAGCACTTTGCAGTATTGATTGTTGGAATTTGGTCAGTTTTGTTCCAGAGAGAAAATTTTATTTTAATAGGATGAAATGAAGTTTTGACTAAGTGACGCTAAATATAGTCTGTATTATTTGAGAGTCCTTGGAATGAGTCTTATGAGCACATCCCGAGGTGATTTAATTTTAATTATTGACATTTTTTAGTGGAACACCAGCCAAGTTAATGTAATTGTCATGTAACTGTTTACATTGTCACTGATAATGACATGATGTGATATGATTAAGGTACAGTCCATTGATTGAAAGGCTGTCAATTTTTGGATGTCTCTTGTTTTATTCAGTGCTTATTTTAATTTTTTTTTTAAAAGCATAAGCTCTTTCATTGAAAATTAATGTGATAGATTTTACTTAGATGTTTTTTTTATATTTGTATTGATTGTGATATGTGATAAAGTATTTAGTCACCATCATTTTTGCTTTGAAAGTGTTATTGATAGAAAATATTGTTTATATTGTAAATCTGTTGTAAAAAGGATGTGATCTGGACCAATTTGTGCCTGTTAAAATTCATCGTGAAAATTTGGTCATCACCATTGCCAAACACATGTGAACGTTAGCATTCATCTAGTTTCACTATTCTCTGAACAAAGCTTGTTCATTTATTTTACCATAACTATTTGACTGAGTTAATTTAAAAATTTTTATTTTTCCTTCCTTCATGAACTTTGTATTAACTGAATTTCCTTGGAAAACAATTAATAAATATTTTAGGTGAGTTTTTCATGATCTTTTAATGTCTAGGTAAATGCTTTTGTAATTATTTCCACTTTTATTATAATGAATAATCTAAAACGTAGACTGATTTTGATATTTCTAAATCTTTTCATTTCATCAATATATACTGCACTTGCTGGTGTGGTCCAAAAATCTGACCCCTATCTCGTAAAATGTAAATTTTTAGGTTTAAATTATCGTAGGACAAATATGATGTAATATACAAAAGTCATGGTTCTTGACCTTTGATTTAACTCGTGAAATTGGATCTCTGGTTTTGATTATTCTAAATGATCCAGTTTAATAAATGAAATACTGCACAGTAGGTAAGTAGGTGCATATTTATCCATTAAAAGAAGTACAAATGTATTTAAAATTACTGTTACCTTATTGTTATTGCTGTTAGCCTCATAAATCAATAGTTTATTAGCATGAAGCATTTTATAATATTTTTTTAGAATTAAGAATGAATTCTTTAGATTTGGGCGTTACAATTGGTGTGATAGTGGCACTGTATGGGCTAAGCTGTCATTGTTTATTTGTGTTTTAGTTCATCTCTGTCATTTATTTCTTCTAATGAAAATAGTTGTGATGTAGTCAAGTGATTAACAACATAAGTTTCTCACTTTCTACTTATGAGAAGTCCTTAACATCACATGCTTGATAAGGAAAACAGTCTCGCTTATTCCTCAAGAATATTTTTTTAAATGTGCAAATCTCTTTTGTTCTCCCTCAATTACAAACTCATCAATCTTGATTCTTTCTACATTAATGTCAATGACAATGGTAATGATAAAAGAAGGATAATAATCCAATTACTTGAATGAATATCATTTTTGGGTCATTACTTAAAATCTGGACTACATCAGTGGAATGATGCTGGAGGCCAAACAGGAAGAAGATTAAAACCCTTTTTCTGATCACCTCACTCTAGTCAAGAGTATGCAATAGCAGAGGAAATTATATGATCCAGCTCAAAGGAGGACCTCATTGACAAAAGAAGAACCAAATTCCAGGACCATCCCTCTTACTATCACCTTTCTCCCTAATCACTTTTGCCCTCCCTACTACATTATGCTCTTCCTTCCCTCCCTTGAGTTTATGACTGCATCCAATACAATTGCATGTTGTAGTCATGTGTAACCAGCAGTGATTTTAAATGTATCATCTTATGTGCAGGGTAAGGAAATCATTATTGCGTGTATTTTAACAAATTGCAGGTCGTGGTGGTCTAGTGGGTAGACTGTTGGACTACTGACCGGAGGGTCGCAAGGCCCTTTGGGCACCTGCAGTTCCACCCAAGCTTGTTGATTTTTCAGGTACCAGATCTTCCTGAGAAACCATAACCGGCACAGGGAAAGGAACTGGCCCCCCTACCCTGATGTGTGAATTTTCACATGGCGTCAGGCTTGGTACATGAGTGAACTCTACCATCACCTACTAAACCGACCTTCGGGTTGATTACTGTGTTTATGGTTTTAACAAATTGAAGTATTTTAACAAATTTCAACTATTTAATGTGGTTTCCAAAGGTGAAATTTGAGGCTAACATGGCATTGTGTTAAATTATAAGGGGGGAAAACTCCACTGGCCGTAAAAAAAGGGCCTTTTTTTTTTACGGCCAGTGGAGTTTTCCCCCCTTATAATTTAACCTAGAGGCCGTAGAGCTCTTGATAATTCTTACTATGGCATTGTGTGTGGAGTTTTATTCTCTATAAACATGCAAATATCTTGATTCAGAAAATTTACCTTTCAGAATCTTGTTAATATTCATTTTATTCCATGCATATGCATGAGTAAATTTTACAAGGAAATTTCAAGAAACTGTGGGAGATGCCACCACAGTAACTTCTAACAAAGTCATCTGCTAACATGCATTGAAAAGGCAAATGATTTTTTCACTCTGAAATTATTGCATTGAAAGGTTCCTTTAAAAGCCCAAAAATATCAGAGTTTAAGAGCATGCCGCGATAGCTTAACTGGCTAAAGCACTTGGCCAGATATCGAGGGATCTGGGTTTGAATCTCGGTCAAGGCTTTACAAGGAAATTCAAATAATATTTGAAAGAGGATATGGGTGAAATACATTAGATATCTTATATGATTTCTATCCCTGAGGAAGAGAATGGTAAAACTTTGCACGTAATAACTATTACAGAGTATGTTTTGAAGTAAAATGAAAAAAAATATGGTTATCGAGGAATCCAGTTTCAGTATACAGCAGTTCCCATGGGATTATATTTCTGAAAAATGATGCCCCCAAAAAGTACCATGTGGATATTTCTTTATAGAAGTCCTGGGGATATTCCTGAAAATTGGAGTAGATCTGCAATAAATTTTGCCTGAAAATGTTAATTAAATTATTATCCTTACAATAATGTTTTTGTTACCAACCAATATGATCTCGCCAACCTACTTGAAAATTTGATCAATTCCATAACCAGACTGCTTAAATAGTTCAACTCACCAACTGTGGCCTAATGCACTATTATGGGGTATGTTCCACCATGGCACCACCACAGGCAGCCAAAGTCATCCCAATATTTATGAGAGATGATTTACAAAACTTGAATAACCATAGACTTATTTCTATCCTGTTTCCTCCAAGTTACTTGAACAAATAATGTGAAATAGATAGTTGTGCTTCTAAAATAAATTCAATATTCTCTCCGATTCTGAAATTGGTTTCATGAAAAAAAAATCAACTGTAACTGCCATAAATAACTTCATTGATGGTATCTCCCTTGAAAAAAGAATAATGTAATCTATGACTTTAAAGTAGTATTTGACTCAGCAGATCATGCAGTGTCACTGAGGAAACTTGAGAAAAATGGAATCTCTGGGATACCCAACCAATAGTTGAAATCATTTTTAACAGGAAGATCATAAGTAGTTAAAGTGTAATCTGCTGAATTAAAATCATTCACAAACTCAAATCCTTTGATGATCGTGAAGGTGTTTCCTAAGGTTGTATACTGTGTAAGTACATGTATACTGTCTTCTACTTTTTCTTCTATATGTAAACAACCTCCATAATTATTTTGTAAATGGGTTAATCAATGTAGATGATATGACATGATGCAGAGAAACATTGACTTTATGAGTAAATGGTGTCAAAACAATTTGGTTTTATTAACAATGAGAAAAAAGAATTTATTCAATTTCATCCCCACCGAAGAAAAATTGCAGCCTCCTCTCTTTAGAGGATAAATGGGTCATACCTAATGGGTTCTACTGTAACAATATTTTAGGGATACATTTTCGAGTCTCTCTCTTGGGATAGGAGTTCATGTTGATCATCTATGCCCTAAAGTTGCTGCAGGATGCTACCGCATGAGAAATATTGTGACCCTGGGTGTCACTGCTCTTGCTCTCTCAGTCTATTGTGCATTTATTCACAGTTGACTGAAATATGGCATTGCCATGTGCCACTTATATCATTTCATCACCTCTTTAGACTACAAAAATGGGCAGTAAGAATTCCAGGAAAAGTTTCAAGGGCAACCTTACTTTAAAAGATTCAACATTCCAACTCTTCCCTGATTGTATGTATTCCATAATATAAACTTCGTGTAGCAAAACAAAGCCATTTCACTCTGAAAACCAATGCTGATGTGCACACATGTGGGTATAGCACTAGAGGTTGTAACGACTTTAGAATAACTGCCCACAGCTCATCCATGTTTGCTAAGAACCAAGGATGTGCTAGAGTGTAATTATTGAAAGCACTTTTGAGAAAATGAAGGGGAATAGAAAATTTTTTGTTTCAAGTCTTAACTATATAAATTCCTTGGTGATCGTCAATGTTATACAGTTGATGAATTCATGTTACTTTCTCTAGGTAATTGAATTTTTTCATAAATATATCTATGAAAGTACTCTTGTTACTGTTCCCGACTCCTGTTTTTCTGTTTTTACTTTGTAAACTTATATTTATATTTTGAGAAAAAATTCTTGACTGTAATATCCACTCTGTGATATTTGCAAAGAACATGAACAGACAATGTGACATGTTCCATACTTACTACAAGCATGTCTTATAGGAACCATTTAACATTATTATCATTCTCATCTTTTATTCTCTTAGTTGTTAAAAGTGATTAAATATTCCATATTTAAGAGCATAACTCATGAAATTTACATCTTACTGGATGATGAAGAAAATAGTTTAAATACATGTATGCATGTAGAATGTTGTCCATATTTATCAGATTATATGTTGAATCCCAACAAATGCACATATTTTTATATATCAATTGTTTGTTTTATTTAAAATTTGATTAACTCCTATCGCATTCAAATGACACTTTCTCAAACAGTGCTAAGCACTCAAAAACAAGATTGATTTTCAGCATTGATATGAAACAATGGGTGGTGAAACGTGGACTCACCATTACATACCAGAATCAAAACAATCCAAGCTGTGAATTGACAACTGTTCCTCCGTTCCTAAGAAGACGAAGATAGTGCCAATGGTAGGAAAGGTCATGGCATCGGCTTTTTGGAGTACAAAAGGAATTCTCTTAATTGATTTTCTTGAAAAAGGTGAAAAAATAACTAAGAAATACTATTCTAGCCTTCTAACAAAACTGGATGCAAAAATTCATGGAAGTAGACCTGGCTTGCAGAGGAAAAAACCATATTCCATCAAGACAATGCACTTACCCACAAAAGTAACTTGGCAAAGGGAAAATTGAAGGATTTGCACAATGAATTGCTGGAACATCCACCCATTCCTCAGATTTGACTCCCTTGGGCTTCCATCTCCTCTAAAACTCATGAAATGAGGAAACTAAAGTTTCCTCTTTGGTCAAAGGTCCAAGCATATTCAACAATGAGATAGAAGGGAGATGAAATCAAATAAGGTCATGGGGGTAGACAACATTCCTGTGGAACTACTATAAGGCCTTGGGGAATGACTTAAGAAGAGACTTCATGGACTGATTTGTAGTATCTATGAGGAAGTAGCCTGGCAGGGAGATTTTGTGAGCAGTGTAAGATCCTTTTCCGGAAAAGGTAAAGGCTACATCATGGGAGGACTACAGAAAAATAAGTTTGCTTTCCCACATGACTAAAGTGGTTCTCATGATCGTCAACAAAAGGATGAAGAGCAAGGCAAATGATTACTTAGGGAATGATCAGTTTGCTTTTACGAAGGGGAGAGGCACAGACAATGCCATTGCAGTAATGAGATCAGTAATCGCGAGGAATATAGAATGCAATGAGGACGTATTTGCCTGTTTTGTAGATTTCAAAAAAGCGTTTGATAGAGTGAATGGGGGAAAACTAATGCGTGTATTTCAGAAAATAGGAATGGATTGGAGGGAGAGGAGACTGATCCGAAACCTGTACATGTCTCAGACTGCTCAGGTGTGAGTGAGGGATGGAGAGTCCGAATGGACAGTGTTAGGAAGAGGTGTAAGGCAGGGTTGTCCATTATTACCTGGTGCTGTTCAACATATATGCAGAGGAAATGATTAAAGAGGCATGGGAAGAAATAGAGATTGGAATGAAAGTTAGCAGGAATTCGTAAAATCAGTTAGGCTTGCTGATGACCAAGCTTTAGTTTGTCAGTCAGTCAAGGGGTTGTAAGTATTGCTGAGTGAATTGTAAATTCAGTGCAATAGATATGGGATGAGAATTAATATAAATAAAACAGAGGTTACGCGATTTTCCACAAAGAGAAAGGCTAGGCTTAACATTAAAATAGGAGGACAAAAAGTACAACAGGTGGAACATTTCACATATCTCGGAAGTGTTTTGGACCAAAATGGTTAAAATAGGGACGTAAGGAGAAGACTTGCATTAGGCAAAGAAGCTTTCACAAGAAGAAGGGAATAGATTATAGGGATGTTGAGTAAGGATCTTAAGAAAAGGTTCATCAAAACTTTCATATGGAGTGTAGTAATGTATGCCGTGGAAATATGGTCATTGAAGCAGGAGGATAGATGTAGTTTAGAGGCTTGGGAAATGTGGGTGTGGAAAGGGTGAATTGGACTGAAACAAAAACAAATGAGGAAATGCTAGGTATGGTGGGCGAGGATTGGAGTTTGTTGGGAGAAATCATAAAGAAGCAGGAAATATGGATGGTATATTGATCGGCAGTGGGATGTGGAAGACTGTGATAGAGGAGAGAATGTTAGGCAAACAAGGAAAGGGCAGGAAGAGGATAGGGATGTTGGATGGAAGGAAGGAAAAATACAGAAATAGGCCGTGTAGTAGAGGAGGATATTGGGTTGTGCTTTGTCAAGAGAAACAAAATATATATTTGGTAGTTGTGTCCATCCAAAACATACCTTGACTGCTAGATTACCTAGTAATAATAATCTACCTAACCTTCGGTATTAATAGTACATATTTTACAAGTAATTGATAAATGCCTATGACTGAACAACGTCAAGTTATTTGGACGAGTATGGTTTTAATTGTATATTTAATATTATGAAATTTTCTGTAAAGAGTTCTAATAGTTGTAATTGTCTCTCAAACTAATAGTCTCACCGCTAACTAAATCAAGTATGTACGGATATCGACGACATCGAAATAGTGAATGACAGCAAATCCCGGCCCGTATCAAACATAGGCGGTTTGAAGTCTGCATCCCTCTATTAACTCTCAACATTTAGGGACACATTTAGTATATACGGTTCCAAAATTAATATGCTAGTCTGCCCGATTCTTCGCGTTAAATTTCGGTATCCACGTCAATAGATCCTTTTTATGTGAGCGAATTCCGCTCTTTGATAATTTCAATGGTATAGTTATATCTATGTTCATTTTGCTTGTATAAACGTAACTCTTGAGGTGTTCACCTTTTGTATCAAGCGCGACTGTCGTCCTTCCAGCTAATATAATTTAGATGATATACCAAATTGATTTTGCATGGATTTCTTTCAACCGATTCATGTTGCGTACTTTTTCCTTTCTTTAATTTATTAAATTGGGGTAAACTACTCTAATTTCATGAACTGGGATGTTAAATTCAGTGCATTTGATGGTATCGTTGCTATTTTCTTAGTTCTTCAAGATTCCGTGCCGCCAATTTGCTCCGGTAGTCGGAACTTAAACCAACAGGTAGCAGCACTCACGGGAATGGCGACGGCGCAAACCTTTTCGGCGGGGAGCACATAGTTCGCAATCGGTACAGCGACGTGGTGTCGGTATGCATCTAAAGGGTTGAGAGCAATTTCTTCCTCTAGCGACGATGGATTTGATGGTGAGTAGGATACAATTTTTCCATTATTCATATTTAAGACTAATTATTGAGCGAAATTTATATTAAAATGTCTCCCATCGCGGTGAATATGTTTCAGAATTATACCTGATATATAGTATCATATGTATCATCTTTGTATTCAGGTTAATTTAGCAAGTTTCTGTAAGACTTACAATATTTTTCTTCATTTCACTATCAAAACATTGGTGGCATGCGGTGCACATTCATGTTTTCATTCGCTGTTTGTTTACGGTCACATCTGTTTTTGTTGTTGTTTTATTTGCCTCTCGATTCACTTTCTGGCGATGTTGCAACAACGCGATTAATTCATGGAACGAGACACTCAGATTCGCGCTTTTCCATAAGAATTCTTTCAAAACCTTAGCTTAAAAAGCAGTCATTGTGATGTGTTTATTTCTTACCTTTTAGAACCTGGGTCGCGCGCAACTTCACGTGCCATGGCCTTCAAAATTTGGGCCGTGAGCCTTTGTGAAAAATGAGAATTCTCTGTTGAGGTCGGTCAGTGCTGCCTCTTGTGCACTCTGCTGTTGCTTTCAGATCGTTTGATCTTCATAAGTCTGAGAGACGGTCGCGGTACCCGTGTCATGCTTCGAAAACTTAAGAGCAATTTATGTATAAATATATCCTAACTTTTCACGCCAGAAACTATTTTCCCTAATATTTTTATAAAATATCAGGAACGTAAAAATATCGCGCAGGGATTCAATTGTTGAATTCAAATGAATGACTCGATTACTGGTTCCAGGATAGTAGGTGTTGCTAGTAAGTGATAAATATTTTTTGTAAATGTCTGCAATTCTTTTTTCAAAAAGCCTTCGCGCAGATATATCATGTTGGTTTTCGTTTAAAGGGGTGAAAACTTCGTAAGAGAATGTGCATACGTGAGACAACCTTTGGGACGAAGCTGAGTCTCTCGTAATCTTGACGTAGAAATGCGTTTTTTTAGAAAGTTTGAGTTTTCCCTCACATTTTTTGTCGTGGTGCCATAGGTTCCTCTCTGCAGAGACCGCAAATTTTATTTCAACGGGTGTAGGCGACCCTTCCCACCGCACGGAAGCATTAAATGTCAAGATAAGAATGAGGGGATTTGTGCTCTCCTTGCTATCCCTTATTTTGCTTCACTCTCTCAGTGTCCTTGCGCAGCGACCTTCATTATATCACCGCCAACACCTATCTTACATCCTTACCTCTCTTCCCAGTCTCTCTTTCGTAAATACGCACTCCTTTTTTTCTTCCTTGTTTACCCAGGCGGTAACCGTTCTCGCAGTGGCGGTTACCGTAGTGTGTTACTCGTGTGTCTTTATGACCTGCGACGATAAGGACATTCTTTACATTCGGAAAAAATTCTGCAAATGAACAACGCACATGTACTATTTAAAGCGCTCGCGAGGCACGTACTATTAGTATTAATCAAATTTCACTGAAGAACAGTTTCGCATTAGGTTTAGCTTGGTAATTTGGATAGGTTAGATATTAAGGGAATAGAGGAAGGGTGGAGGGAAACCCGGCGTCGGCATTAGCAAACTTTTTAACGATAGGCGGTAAGGGTTAGTTAACGGACGTTGTAGTTGCCTAAAGTGATCTCTACAAGGCATCCCAAGTTAGAGATCGGGATACAATGAAAAATCCTGCCACATCCGTGATATGAACCCGTACCCTCGGATTGAGAAGTCACCATGTTAGCCATCTATGCACCAATACACCATTCCAATCCCCCTATCTAGATTAATTCTTATGCTAATAAACGCTTGAGTGTCTATCGTTATGATATTTGACCAGTATATACAAATGCATTAATAAACTTCGAATGAGAAGTGAATTCGATATACGATATACCACTTCAATACGTAATACTTTTAGTTAGTCACCGCCGATGGAAATTTCTTTGGCAATAATTCACTGCAGGAAACAAAGTCCTTCGTTTCATTTTTGTGTAGTGAAAATGGAATTAAATCGAGCATACAGTGAAATGGAGTTGATGGAATTACGAGGGCATACGTGTCTGAAGATGTAATTATTCAGTGTAAGACAAGTGATGCAGTGTTTCATTGGTGAGTCACATATTTTACCTTCGCGAAAGTGTTTACATTTAGTGCGTCCATTTTCCTTCAAAGAGCTCTTCGGTTTCTGTTCGTCCAAACAGCATCCAGACCACACTTGTGTTTTCCGAGTGGGCCGCCGCTTCAGCGCACTTCTGCAGTGAGTCTGGAGGCCCATGAATACCTGTATGTTCCGGGGGCCCTGGGGCATTTATATGCCTTCCATTACCTGTTTAAGAATTTAGTATTAGCCATTGATTGAATACGATAAGAAAGATCCTCCCTGAGAAATTTCGGCGTGAGGTATTAACATTTTTTTATTTGTAATGGTTGACTGTATTCTTAACGTCTCATACATCCTCATCAAAAATGGAACGGAGGATTTAAATAGTGTCCGGTGCGATGATTTTTCCCCACAAAATAACGCTAAAGTTCGACAAAGGAAAGATTTAACTCACATTGGCCGAGAGACATTCGATCGTTATTACTGCTTTCGTATTTTGGCGTGAGAAACTTAAAAAACATGCTAGAGACAAGTGTTAGTTGATGGCAAAAGTTGTAAATAAGACAGAGTTCCAGATAAACAAGTTGACATGTTTGAAAAAAAAGTATTTTTTTATACGTACATATTTAAATTCTCGAAGGATGTAAAATTAAATGTGTACAAACTTTCCTGAAATTCGGTTTCTTTGTTTCATTTACGGAATCAGAGTTGTTTCACCATTATTAAAACATTTTAACTTGCTTATGATTGCTCCCAGATCTATTATTTTACGGTGATTATTTTCTTTCGCGTATCCTTAATATACTTGTTCGTAATGATAGGACGGTGCAGGAACGCAGGCATTGCATCATTAAAAAAAGCCCTCGTCAAAAGAATTGCATCATGTCGCTCAGTCCCTCTAGGGTAATTTTCCTATTTATTTACGTCATCTGTAACGTCATCGGTTGTATGCGTGCCCCGAGGTCGGGTAGAGAGGGGGGTTACGCGTTCCGTTGAAGAAGAGAAAGGAAAAATTTGATGAAAAAGTTGAAGAGAAAAGGCATTTCTCCCAAAAATTTGTTGGGGAACTTTTTCAGAACCAACAGTCAAAAATGTGCGTGAAAAATGTTTTAGCTGTGGTTCTATAAAAGTTTCGCAACAATAAATTATAATGGATTTCCACAAAGTTTCAAAGGGGTAATTTTTTATTTATTTCTCATGAATTTTATTAAGCGTTCTGATTTTAAAACTTTTACGTAATGAGAGGCTTACATTTTGCGAAAATGTCTCTATTATTATATGATTATCATCCGAAGATCCCCTTCCGTAAGCGTGCATTCCAAATGGTTACTAAATAAATAAAATTTTATATAACTGTTTTTCTTTCGATTGTTCCTTAATCGTTCTATCTTTCACTCCGTAGCATTTTATTTTATTTTAAATGTATTTGGTCATGCAAAGAGAAATATTGCCCGTAATTATCAGACTTACTACTCGTAAGAGTTAGAACTCAACAATCCAGACAGTTAGTGGCTTCAATTTCACATGGCCGCCTTATGCAACGGAATGCGGTGAAGCATATTTCCTTCCACCTCTTGGCCGGTTTGTTACCTTAATCAGGGAAAGCGTCATTTTCTCTTGTGATTATCCTTATGAAATCTGAACGCCGAGCAAACTTCGGCTCCCTCCTCAAACTTTCACATGATAACCCCTCATGGAACACCTCTTTGACAAAGTTATTTCATGCACATTGATCAATTTTTTTATATTTGGATTATATTTATTTCCCTGTGATTTTTATTATATTTCTTTGTCAAACCAATTGCAGAAACCTTTAAAGACTCTGCGCGATAGTTTTTGAGGGATGATCATATGACTGCGCTCATTAACGACATTTTATACTCGAATAGAATTTGTTGAAAATATACTCATCACTAAACACAAAATATTGCCATTTTGCACTGGATAAAAGAAATTAATATCAACTTAGGGTACGTGGAAATCCAGTGGATAGAGTGCTAGAGTATCGACGGGAAGGCCTTGGTTCGATTCCCGAGCACGCCTCTGGATAACCTCGGCTTTACCAAATCTGTGTAATTTTTCTGGTGCCAGATCTTTCCGGGAAACCACAGGTGACACATGGAAAGTAACTGGTACCATTTTATCCGGATGTGTGAATTGCACGCGTCGTTGGGCTTCGTACTAGGTGACCTGGACCCCAGCCTATCATACCAACCTTCGGCTTGATAGCTGTGTTTTTGTTTACCTCTCAGGTCTGGATGTATTCACGTAACGGTTAGAATGAGATTGCTGACGAATTATTTTACCGAACTCTAGGTCGTCTTTGAGAAATTTACATGTGGTAGAAAATTTAATTGTTTTTCCATTGCTAATTATGTTCCATCCCACCACATCATACGTGAATCTTCTCACTTTGTCGTATGTCTTCATTCGGGAAATTCTTCCGCTTCTCTTCCTTTTGGACCGGTCAATTGATTGCGCACTAATGCCGTGGATATAGTATAATAAAGATGCATTTAAGCCGCGGCTAAACCCATGGAAACCACATGTTTACACGGAAATAACTTAATAACATTGAGAATGATGAAATATGAGAGACTTATAGTGAAAAACAGTGGGAACGGCGGTAACACCGTGGTGTTCACCACGCATATGAAGTATAAGGCAATTAACGTAATTAATGTAAGTGAAATTTATATGTAAATAAGTATCAGAGTCATGTGACGAAGTATCAGAGTCATGTGACGGGTTGTCCATCTGAAACTGGATTTGGGTTAACTTGATGTATTTTGTTGAGTGAAACTATTATTTGAAATACATTTCGCATCAGTCTTCGCGGATGACTACTACATGAGCATAGTGTACTGAAGGTATGTAACATACTTGGAAGTATCTTAGAAAGTGGTTATATTGGATGTGTGTTGTTAGGATATGAAAAGAGAGGTTTTTATTGAAGTTTTGGTGATAAATTGATGAGGATTCATCGGCCTCTCTTTTTTAACTGTAGCTAATGGATAGTTAAATTGGATATATATATATATATATATATATATATATATATATATATAGTATATACATATTTTTGTAATTTTTACCATAACCTTCAGAATATTTTTTTTAATTGATTAGGCAGATTTGAATCATGTCGAACTTATTTGAGGAAAAAGAAGAATTGTTGTTTTTAGAATGTTTCTGGTGAATTGCGTTAAAAGGGCCACATTCACTTCTAATATTATGTTAGCGTATGAAGTAATTCCTGTAACACGTCGCATTATTGAAAACCATGTGTCTGAAGTACTTAAAATGCAGTGTGTTATTAAAAAAGTGATGAAGCACTTTTTAAATTGTTTATTCAAAGTAAACCATAAAAACCATAAACACAGTAATCAACCCGAAGGTCGGTTTGGTAGGTGATGGTAGAGCTCACCCATGTACCAAGCCCGACGGCGTGTGAATATTCACACATCAGGGTAGGGGGGCCAGTTCCTTTCCCTGTGCCGGTTATGGTTTCCCAGGAAGTTCTGGTACCCGAAAAATCAACTAGTTTGGGTGGAGCTGCAGGTGCCCAAAGTTCCTTGCCTGGGAATCGAACCCGGGACCCTCCGGTCAGTAGTCCAACGCTCTACCCACTAGACCACCGCGACCCGCATTCAAAGTAAATTGATTGAAATATAACGGTCTCGGGATGAAATCGTTTTGCAAGTGAAGCTCGCCTATTGGTTAATGAAACGAAATTAATTGAATAGAGGAATTGTCACTATACATCCCGGAGGTTCTTATCAAGTTTCATAGATCATCAGGAAATTCAATCGTATAATTGAGTTAGGATTTTCCGTCTGTTACTGTGTGGTTTGATACGAGTGCATTAAGATTTGAATATTCGCATATTTTTAACTGAACATCGACCACAGCCCTATTTGCGTGGGATAACTCCTGGCTTTCATCACCATCATCAAAAACTCGGGAAAATCTTGATTTCTTTTTTCCCCCTTCTTGGTTTTCTTCGATTTAAATGGAACAACACTCCCAGGTAATTGCGGAAAATCACGAACCTCTGTCCACGATGGTCATTCTGGGCATGTTGTAACGATAAGGTCATCGCGCAAATATAATATTAGCAAATCTTCCCATGAATCTTCTTCTCATAGTAGCAAATCTTCCCATGGGAAAACGTGATCCAATCTGAAAACCTTCTAGACAGTATTCGGTCATAGACAGATGAGCTAAGATGATATTATTAAATGTGTTAACGTTTTCCATACTCCCATCTATTTACGGCGAATGATTTCTCCAACTTTCTTATCTCCTGAATTTTCTGCAGACCTCAAATACTTACCAGCCGTTGAAAAGGGTTCCTGTAATCGTAGCATTTATCAATTCCATCTACTTGTTGAAGTGTATATACACATATATATATATATATATATATAGTATATACATACATACATATACACACATACCTACTCACACATATATATGCATATATCATTATGTATATGTGCAGGTCATTATGCATATTATGTGTATGTCATTATTGTCCTAAGATGCACGAAAATAAAAGTACTGTCTTTAGGGTTAGCTAGATTATCTGGATTATTTTGGAGGTTGTGGAAATGACACTTTCAACATAAATTAAGCAGAAATATAGAAGAAAAACTTTTCTACTACTCTGCTTTGTTTAATTCTAAGCAGCAGAGCTGCCGTTTCCGCGGATTAAATCCATCTCTAGGGATTTTTTTTTTAAATGAGAAACTTCCATATAACTTTTTTAATGAAGTACTCCCATCATTTATGGATATTTCAACGTCGTCGTTAGTAATCTGTTTTTTTTTTTAACCCAGGTTCCAGGTGTCCTTTCTCCATTTATCCCCCTCCTCTGCTCCTCTTTTCACCCCTTGTACTTTTCTTCATTCTTCAAACTATAATTTGTCACCCTTCTTTTTCCTCTTTTTACTTTGCCTTCTGTCATCGACTTCAGGTCAACCGTCCACCCAAAAGTTCAGTCTTACTGCGTGGCATATCAAAAGTTCATTTTCTTAATGTTTCGAAAAGTGAAGAATCAGGCGTGATATTGTGGAATCGAGACATAATTCATTCTTAATGTTTGTTAGGCTGATCAGTATTCTTTCATTGTTTCAGGCTTCTCAGTACCTTCTCATTCCTTTGTTTACTCACTCACTTGATGTTTGACATGCTTCAGACCCCGGCATCTTGAATGTTTATTTCCTTTATTGTCTTTCTAAAAGTGAGGTTAATGCTTCACACTCGCGAAAGAAAACACCTCGTAACAAACACTTTGCCATCCTTTCTCGATCGATGTCCATTTACTAATTAATCCTTTTCAAATTTTCCTAAATGTTTCCTAAGTCGTTCCAGTTCTTACTTTCACTTGACTTCCACTTCTCCAATCTCCTGTCACTTCCATTCATAGATATTTTCACCCTTCTAGTGGATTTTTTTCCACAAAAACTTAGCCCATTCAGCCTCTTATACTCTCATCACTTTAGCCTTTTCTGTTTCATTCTTGGATGATACTCTTCCCGATGCCCTCCAGTTTTTTTTTTCAAGTCTTTATTGAGATATACCGTAATTTCGGGCCGTCGGTTTCTTTTCGATGGTGAATCTTTAGCGCGTCCCCACTCTCTTGATACCCCCTCTCCTTTGTCTCCTTTCCAATATTCCGAGTCCAGGAACGAAAAACTTTCATGTAACTTTTTTTTAATGAAGCACTTCCGTATTTCCATGAATAAGTACGTGGGAATTGAAATGCAGAGTTGGCCAACGAATTTTCTTTTTATTTTTTTGAGTAAAAATGTTCTTTCTTTTTTTTTAAATTATGAAATAATGGTGCCGGCGCTGCACGTATTCACTTGCGGGTGAGAGATGGGGGTGAGGAGATGATGGGGGAAAGAAGAGCGACAGAGTTAGAGAGAAGAGGGAATACAAAGGGAAAAATGAAAGGTGAGAAAAGGAAATTCGAGGAGTGAATATGAAGGCAGTAGTGCGATGGCTTGCGGGTGGATAATGCCGCCGTGTTCGAGTACACCCTCGCCCAAGCGTCGATGCCGCAAGTTTATAACCGCGAAGGGCAAGCAGGTCGCGGGATGGGCGATTGCAGGGCGGTACAAGTGTTGGGTGCTTTACGAAATGGAGAGTCACAAATGGAACAAATAGTGAGCAGTGCCGCTACTAAACGTTTCCGTCCACTCCAGTGCGTAGTACGATTGTTGTGGCGTCATCAAGTTTAATTTTATAAATTTTTATTTAACAAGATTGATACAAATAGAATAAATCAAGGAGAAAAAATCTTGCAGGTCCAACTAAACATTACTAAAATTGTTCAAAATAGCACCGTTGTGCTTCGACACACCGATGCCAGAATCTCTTCCAGTTGCGGTACGCTTCCTGGAAGGCGTCGACGGGAACATCGTTCGGCCACACGGCCTCTTTGATGTTACCCAGCGTTCCAAAATGGTTGCCTTTCAAGCCCCTTTTTATTTTTGGGGAAAAAAAGGAACTCCGACAGTGCAATAGCGGGGGGCGGCTGGTGCTGCGCTGCCGCCTAATGCTCGGCCAGATACTCGGTCACTAGGAAGGTGGTGTTGGACGGCACTTTAAAATATGAGGGCAAAAACTTGAGCAGTTGGTCACGGAAATATTTTGGACTAAGATGGACATGTTGTAGGAACATAAGGGAGGAATTACGTTAGGTAAAGAAGCTTTCGCAAAGAGGAGGTCATTGATGTCATGGACTTTGAATAAGGATGTTAAAAAATGTTCTTTAAAACTTTGACATGTGGCGTGGTTTTATACGGCGCGGAAAGATAGTCAGTGAGGTAGGATGATAGGTGTATATTGACAATTTTTGAAATATGGGCGTAAAGGAGGATGGAAAAGTTGAAATGGAAAGAAAGAAAAACTAAAGAGAAAGTGCTAGACATGGTTAGGGAGGAGAGATTGTTGAAGGAAGTTAAATGAGGCAGAAAAAAATGGATCCAGGGCGTTTTGATTGGTAATGGAATGCTGGAGACTGTTATAAAAGGTAGGACATTAGCAAGAGGTCGGAAAAGGATAGGCATGTTGGGTGGAATGAAGGGAGGAAGAAAATTTGCAGAATTGTTTACTGTTGTGTCAGATACCAGGTAGCGCATTGTTTGGAGAGTTATAAAAAAATATCTTTGTTCAGTCTTTCTCCGCGCTAAACTGGCATTTAAGCCAGAATGTCAATACAAAACGCCAGAATACGGGTAAGAACATGGGCATTTCCGCCAAAATAATGATTATTTGCTGGCACTTTTTTCAGCGCGGTTTGGCATGATTTAGTTTCGCCTCAGAATTGGTTAGGTTGTGGAAAAACATTGTTAGCCGATTAATGACAGCGGTTGGCATCCATTCAACCAATGTTTTGTTAATGCTTGCATATTCGTTAAGTTAATAGGGTTCGTTTCCGAAAGTAATGCAATTGAATTTTCCTTGCTGCTCCTATTGGTTGAAGTGGGATCGAATCACTTGGTAGGTGGGGGAGACGCTAAGCTTTGCCAAAAAACCGGTCTCAGTGCTCTTCAAGCTGTAGAAGCGGCAGGATATCAGTTATTGTAAACCTCTGCGCGCCGGCCGTATCACAACAAAGTGGGATCGACGATCGAGCAACGGTACGCGTTTACTAAATTTTGTGCTAAACTGAAAAAATCTCTTAGGGAGACTAGCAAAATGATTCTTGGGGCTTACGTAGACTCTGTTATATCCTATTCACAAGTTTCGAGGTGGTTAAAGGTCTTTAAGGAGGGCCGGGAAGAGGTTCAAGACGAACATTTCTCTAGGCTGTCGACAAAAATGTGGCTCGTGTTCGACAATTATTGGACTTTAACCGTCGATTGAGTATCGAGATGGTTGCCAATAAACTGAACTTGTCGCCTACTGTTTTTTTTGCATTGTTACTGAAAATTTTTGTATATTTTTTGTTTTTTCAAATCTGTTCTTTAAATTACCTTAAAAAATAATTACGTCACTTTCGGAACTCACCCTGTATGCTTGAATTGTTTCCTGTTGCCTCTCCTCGAAAATTAAACTTCTTGCGTGACACCTCACATAAACGATCCCACTATGTTCAGAGACCCTTTCAACAGTCTCATTGAAAGACAGATTCCGTTACAGTGTACATCTTGCAAATCTTCTTTGGTCTATCTCTCACGAGTAACTCTACTGCTAACAAAATTACTTTCTCCCACGACCTTAATTTTAAGAGGTCATTGAGATGTAGATGGCCTTTCAACTTCACGTAAATGTTGAGACCCATAGGGTATTTAAGAAAGGAGACACGTTTGAAAAGCATTATAATCCTCCCGAAATAACTAGGAAATTCGATGATTTAGAGAATATCTGTGATCACTCCGAACTGAAAAACTATTATGGAACGGATTTTAGAATTTTTTAACGGCTTTTATGAAATTCAGTTTTTTTTGCTTTAGTAGTATCTATTATGAATGATTTAAGAAGGTTTTTGTGAAAATTCTCTGATTACCTCTTTTAAAACGCGTCGTTTAATGTTTGGTTTTGGTATTTGGCTCTTAGCTCACTCTTATTTTAACTTCACTCGTACCATGAATTCCCTCATAGGTATGTCGCTTTTCGTAGTAAATGTTGACTGCGTTAATTAATGGGATAAATGGTTTGCTTACCTTCATGGGGCTTAATAAAACTCTTTGAATGAAGGAACTACTTGTATTTCCCGTCCGCTCTGGAATAAAGGAAGAGAGTCTGGTGACGTGCATACCTTGTCCAACAGCTTGTTCATTCAGTTTCACGCTTTTTCTTGCCCCTGGCGAAATGTGGTGACGCTGCTCTACTAGAAGAGCTTTAGAAAGAATATTTATCGTGTGCAACAGAGATAGAACTTTTTATCATGTGTGGTATTATTCCACCATCTGATAACACAGGCCAACAGTGGTTTTGGTGCCGGAGCTTTTAATGTTGATTTAAAGAACAATTGGGGTGCTGAATCCAATTATGACAATAGTTTTTTCCTATCAGCTATAGTTTTCAAGATATAGATATGTTGTTACTTACGTAAAAAAATCTTCTACATGATGATATGGGAATATTATATTAATAACACAGGCCAACAGTGGTTTTGGTTCCGGAGCTTTTAATGCTGATTTAAAGAACAATTGGGGTGCTGAATCCAATTATGACACTAGTTTTTTCCTATCAGCTATAGTTTTCAAGATATAGATATGTTGTTACTTACGTAAAAAATCTTCTACATGATGATATGGGAATATTATATTAATAATTATCTCATTTGCCTACAATATAGAAATATATATAAAACTTATTGACAGTTTATTGAAAATAAAAGGAACACGGCAGAGTGGTTATAAATTATTATACTTATAGATTTATTTAACTTTGAAAATTATTTTCCGGGATATATCAAATATTAAAACAACTAATCGTAAGATGTGCGATATCTAAAAAAGTAGAGCTGTTAAATAAAAACGGATTTCATATTTGGATTCAGCTCTACAAATATAGTTAAAATCATCACAAAGATTTTCGGCACCAAAAAAAAATTTTCTTTTGTAGGACTGTGTAATAATTGTAAGTCAGTCAAGAATTTTTTACAAATATATACTTTTTTGTCCTCGCACGCACGCGTGCGCGCACGTGTGTGTACGTTTTCGGTGGGTTTTTTTCCCCTCTTCCCAACCCTCTTTGAACACCTTTCCTCTCCCTTAACCCATACCCTTTCCACTTGGTCCTCGCACTCCTTGCCACTCACCAATTTGTTAGATCGCGGGGTATTTTGTGTAGATGCAGATGTGGCGAACCGAACATGTTTCAACTTGTAGCGGTACCGAAATACTATAGTCAACTTGATTAAGTTTGTATCATATTACATTATAATAAAAAAACATAAAGACAGTAATCAGCCAAATCAATCAGTTTGGTAGGAGATGGTAGAATTCACCCAGTACTAAGCCCGACGGAGTGTGAAATTCACACCTCAGGGAAGGGGGGGGCAGTGTCTTTCCCTGTGCTGGTTATAATTTCCCAGGAAGATTTAGTACCCGAAAAATCACACAGGTTGGGTGGAGCTAAGAGTCCCCGGGCCTCGAACCCGGACCCGCCAACTCTCTACCCCTGGACTGTCGCTATCCACATATTACAGTGTACATTAAGCAAATAATATAACATGCCGTAGATTTCCACAAAAGGGAAAAAAAAGTACCGGCAGCACAAGACTCAAAAATAGAATAAAATATAATGACGTAGTTGTGGGGCAAAATTGTTTACAGTTCCAAGACGGACGGTGTTAGCAGTGATGAAAAGAGTGTTGGACGCAATAGAAAACGTAATGGAATGATTAAGATGTATTGGATGGAATGAGGTGACTGGCTGATATTTTTACCAAGAGAAGAAAAACGCCGACGTGGAAAAACGGAAATGTGAACTTGATTCAATATTTTGCGTGGACAACCATACTTAAATCAGAGGCGTGAATGAATGTCCGTGGTACCATCAAACTGGTCGAAGGAGAACTTTTCGAATTTCTTTAATTAATGTAAATTGGACTTTTAAATATTTTTTGATGGAATAAAAATATTTAACATGCCTAGTTTTAGTTAATCTTGTACATAAATTCTCGGCACCCCGAGGCATGGCGGCATTTTTTCGTTTGAAACCTGTTTTAATGTTATATCAAGGTCAGTAATGTATTCAGTTGAAGAAGGTTTCAGATTGAAAATGATCGTTAGATGTATGACCAAAATATCTTATGATGTTCTTTTGTGAATGTTTGAGCCAAAGGAATGCCACTCCACGTAATCATTATTTCCGTTTGGAGTTTCGCTCGTTTTCTCCCGTCGACAGTTTTTACGAGTCACTTTGAAGATGCTGCTGAAATCCAACTGCACGGACTCGTTGACCTTCAATTTCTCGGTTGGCGTACATGTGGCTCACAACATGCACGCAAATCTCAACTTGCCGCTGAATTTTTTACTGCTGCTCATCTGTTTGCACTTCTTCCGGTAGCTCAAGGCTGCGGAGCATTAAAATATCTCTTTATCAAGTGGTAAACATGTGCGAGAATTAGTGGAATGAATAGCCGAAAAAAATAAACAACATATTTCTGTTCGCTCTGCAATTAGGTGGAAAAACACAGGAGTTTTTAATTAGTGTCGTGGGACTTATATATCATTGTCTATGAATTTTTCAAAAAAGATATACGTGCTCCGTGGTATCCCTACCAATTCGCACATTCATGCCATACAATTCGCTCAAAATTATTTTGACTTGCCCTCTTCAAATAATGACATTCATATTTTTCCTTTTCTGAGTTTTTGTTTTCGCTCCTTTATTTATTGTATCCTCCAGCATAACAACCCTGTTCGTGACGCTGAAGCTTTACCATTGGATCGTTATTTATAAACTCCAGTTATAAGCTCTTATTAATGGTTTGTGTTATGGTTTTATGAACGCGTAAAACAAGTGAAATTAACCTTCTCGAATGGGAGTTAGAGCTGAGCAAACCCATTAGCGGAATTCATTCGTTTGTATTCCCTCAAGTCTCGTACATATTTGTCAAAAATGTATTCTCTCGTATTCCCCTTTCAGATAAATAAATAAATACATATGTTTATGTTTTTATACACAAACGTACACACACATTTATATAAGCACACACACATTGGTGAACCAGGGGACGTTCGTGGATGGGATAGCAGACAGTGCAATGCAGTAATCTGCAGTGACGTTTCCACCTAGCGAAGGTTCTTTCAATCTTTCACAATGATGAGGATTGTGTACGCTTCATGGATAACGAGAGACCTCAGTTTTCCCATCACATCATGGAATAACGACCATCCACATTGGTTTCATACGGCGAAAATAATATTTTGCTCCAACTAGGGTGACATCACAGCGAGCTCAAATTGGAGCGAATATTGTTCAATGAAAGGGATAAAAGATTTCTTTCAGAAAGGGTTTTTTTGTACTTCAGCATTGTTCAACCTCCATAGTACATTTATTTTAATTAAAAGCGTATCCAAACACTATGTGGACTATTTGGAAGTTATTGCGACTTCACGTTTAAATGTTTCTTTGGTGTTTACAGTATAATGCAAACAATTTTGCAAAGAAGGTGGGTTGGTTTAATTTGGAAAATGTTTTTTGATTGACTCAAATATTTTTATGTGAATCGTACCTGACTTAATTGCTGAAAAATCTCTTCACATTATATTTACGCAAGAGGTGACCCAAAAATTGAAAAAAAAGGCTTTACATTATGGAAAACCAGTCAATTCGTACTTGAACAAATCCTTCTTATTTCTTGGCAATTTAAGAGATTTAAAGTAGAATATTGTGTTGCATTGCTCGGATTACCATTAATATAGCAGATTTACCTCTTATCATTTAATATTTGGAGGGACAGATAGAATGAGACTTTTAAAATAGCAAGTAGTAATGTAAATAACAGAACCGTTATTAAAATAGATTAATAATGTATTAAATACGATTTGGAAATCATTTTGTTTTCTGCAAGAGAACACCTTTCCAAGGTTTAGAAATACGGATGCAAATGAAAATACTTTCATTTGTTCATACATTCCTGGATATTAAGAAAATAATGCGTTGGTGCTATTAGGTCGCTCTCTTCTGTCAGATTGACTGTAATAATCACGTTATCCCAAAACTATTGGCCGGTTAAAATTTTTCCAAAATATTTAGAATAAATTGACGTGGATGTGTATGTGGGATGACGAAGGACGAGCAGACCTACATGCTAAGTGCTCATTGGTGCAGAATATTTCAAATATTGTACGAATGCTTACCTTAGATATATCCCCTCCCGAAAATCTGCGAACGAACTGACCCAAAATACAGTTGGTCTAAAACTATTCTTTTCTCAGCTAGTGGATCGCATTTTTATTGGTCTTCACGATAATATTGTTCCGTGAGCACAGATTTCGCATAATGTTATTTTTATTACAATATTAGACAAAAGTTATCCAAAAACTGTATTACGTACTCTGCTGAAGATCTTGCATATGCATCCTAATATGAAATGGTGAGATTCCTACATTCTGGTGGATGTATTACCATCACGTTCTGTGGACAAGTTAACCGCTCAAATCGCTCCGTAATTTCCTGTTTGAATATTCGGCCATATTTACGTCCAGTGATAATTGCGTGGATGTGATTACTTGATTATTATTAACTATTATTATTCTTGATTATTTATTTAAAAATTCTGCCCTGAAGTCTGAAAAAAATATTTATAATGAACCTTATCGCCCCTATTTAGAAACCGAAAGACACGACAAAGTAGATAATTTATTGCTCGAGATAAAAAAAAGGCACACAAAATTTAACGTCGGAAATATGAGTCAAAATAAACTTGAATTTCTTAAAACTCAGAAATATTCCGCAAAGAGGCGGGTATTGTTTCCATGTCCCCTTCCTTGGATTCGCCGACACATAAAACGGTTCAACAGGCATAACTCTCGTGACAACACACCATGCCGATACCAAGAACTTAAAAGAGAACTCGTTTGTTCCGTCTTTTTATTCACTGAGATTAGCCAGGCCGCCGCCTTTCGTCGCGATCAAAGTATGAATCGCGGGAACATACGGCGGTTTCATTAATGGTGACGGCGTTTATCGCGGAGAGGGTGGAGTCTTTATTTTCGTTTATTTCTCCCGTCGCGATTTCTTCTTTCGCCGTCCTGTAATTTACCACCGAATCTCCCTTTTCTCACCCCCCCCCCTTCTCCCTCCGCCTCCCCCACCATCCGGGACCACCCTCTCTCTCGCCATCCACTTAATCAGCGGGGGCACCCATAAACCTCTTTGTGGAGTCGATCCCTTAATTGGGTCGCAACCCGCGGTGTTTGTTGTTGTTGTCTCGAGGGTTAAGTGGGTGGGTTGGGGGGGGCGAGGGGGGGGGGGAAGGGAGGCTTTGGTGCGGATCGCGAAATGCAACTCGCTCGGACGCAAATAAACGTCCCACCCACTCCCGACCCTCCCTCCGCCCACCCTGCTTCCCTCCTCCTCCTTCTTCTACCCCTCTCACCTCCACCCTCCCTCCCCATAACCCTTCTCCGCGCCCCAGAATCCACCGCTTCGGAATAGACACGACCTGACGTCACTTCCTCCGTGCATTTGCACTTGTCTTGGCCGCGTTCCCGCCTTTCCGACTCATTCCACCGAAAATATTTATCTCCTCATGCTACCTACTCCCTCTCTCTTCCTTTCCCCTCTACGACGCATACGCTTCTTCTTCATTCCTTTCACATCTTTTTCACGTCATCCTCATTCTCTTCGCGCGCTCCCCTTCCAATGGGGAGGAGGTCTCTTCGTTCCGCGACTCATCAATTAGGTGGAGTTCCGTGTGCTGGAGATTTCGGGATGGGGGAAGACGTCAGGACTGGTGGGTTGGGAAATTGGGCGAAGGGGTTGAGTTATATCCTCTCGGAAGATATGAAATGTTTCCGCGAAGAAACAAGATCAGTGTCCGGAGACATGAGATTAGTAGTGGCAGTTGTCGTGTGGAAGAGGCGACCGTCAGATGTCATTTTCCAAACTAGGGGTACGTAGATAATTTGGTAGGGTTAGGATTTTTCAGGGAAAAGGGTAAGTGAAAGAGTTTCAGGTCAAATTTTATGGAAAATGCTTTGCAATAATTTAAATTTCCACGCTTGTTTCTCGAAAGTTACCGACCATTTTAAGTACCAATGAAGTGGTAATGCCACGATCAAGGTTATTGACGATGGAATTCTGGCATGCTAAAGCCATGGTTGGTGCGTGCTACATCTACACAGTATCCGCAAACCCCTGAAGGGCGTGTGGTGGGGGGGGGGGTGATAGGGCAGCAGATATGCATCCAATAATAGGTAGGGATTAGAGATGGAAAAAGAAAAATCTCGTCCATCAATGGATGATGAAGGACGCAATAATCGGCCAACATAAATACGAAATTAAACAGTTACTTTACGGAAATGGATCGCTTCTTACTGGTATTTAATCCGCTGGGATAAATCCAAAGAGGTTGGGTTGGTAGATTCAAATAATTTTGATTGGCGATGGGATGTAAAATATTTTAATAGAGGAGGTTACGTCAGGTAAGCGATGAAGAGTTATGAAACGAATGCACCTGTAGGAGGGTAATATGAGATCTATAATGTATGCGAAATTGAAGCAGGAGTTTTAGTAGTGTCTGGCATTAGGTTGTTTCCAGTTGATCGAGGCTAAGAAACGTAGTTGTGTGAAGTTTGCGTTCATCCAAGAACTACGTTAGCGGTAGACTGCCATATAACAATATTTTTATGTTAAAATTTGGGTAAGACGGGCACTGACCTACCCTTAACGAAAGACGCCGATTGGTCCACAGTTTAACGTCCTATCTGACGGACAGTGTACTCTCCACTTGAAGTGCTCCTCATATGGCAACCAAGTAGGGATTGGAGTGTCTTAGAAAAATCCTGCTGCCTCCAGAATTCGAACCTAAGCCCTCGGATTGGGAATCCAGCATATGCACTCTCTACCGTACGCACTCAATTCCCTTGGGAATTCGGCGACTGACGACAAAATTGTCATTTGGGGATAAATAGCAAGCTGGCCAAGGAATTACGTTTCAGAGGTCCTAGCTTGAATTTCACGTAACGATGACGGCGTTGGTGTTGTATTAATACCATTGCTCTTATTCCCTGAAGAATTTCTCCCAGGAAAGAGGCAGTGTTTGGGCTAAATTGGTTGCAGCGGATTCTCTTCGATTGCTACTTGTCGCTTAATTGCTTTAATGGAATCAATATAAACGAGGCAGGGTTACTATTCGAGAGTGACTGGTGTTCTCATTTGCCTACGCAGAGGTTTCCAGATCTAATTCTACCATTGCGCAGTTAGCCATATTGACTTACGTACACCAGGGAGAACTTTTACATTGATTCACGACCGTAGCTACGTTCCTTGTATATTTAAATTGATATTACGGAGTTTAAATTTTGTAAATATTTTTTTTCACCTCCCATGACGTCCGAGAAAAAAGTTCCAAAGTGCTTTTACTTTATGTCTTTTAATTCTGAAATGTTGTGGAGAAATCGAAGTAAATTTAAAAAAGTATTTTTACTGTTTTCTTCTGTAACTAAAAAAAAAGAAAAGTTTTATTCATGGATTAGTTTCGAGTCTCTCTTGGTGTGCTAGCCGCTTTATGATGAATTAAAAAGTTTAATGGAGGGAAATTAGACCCGTGGAAAAAGATATTATTCGTTTGCTGCCCTTCAGCTAATATATTTTGGTTGCTTTCCTCTTTACTCAGAATTTTAATTCTCCTTGCCCAATTTGAATTCAAGAGCTTCAGGATATATATTTCCCTGCCAGTTCATCCCACAGGTACGTTATAATATTTATTGTCGTCAAATATTTATCCTTTGATCATTCTGCGCATAGAGCTGTGAGTTTGTAGTACCCTGCACACGAAACTTTGATATTTTTCCCAAAGGGCCGTCTCAATTACTTCATGACCCAACGGATTCATTAAAGAGAAACGTATTTTTGAGGGTATTTTCTATTTGTTTTCTCAAAATTTTCAAAAGAAGACGAATAAGATTTTGTAGATGAATACGATTCGTTTGATATGATGCGGATGTCTTTGCAGTGCGAAATTTTTAATGTTGATCGTGGAAATTGACATACTTTCTCATACGAATGATAAATTTTTTCCATATTCCACGAGAATAAATGAATTTGTTAAGAAATAATCCAATCACATTTATCTCTGTGATGAGCTACGAATCCTATAGTTATTCAAAGGTATTTGATTTCAGGACTAGGTTTGTTAATTAGGAAACAATTTCTCGTAATTTTTAATGCGTAAAAATGTGGAAAATGTCTCTTGACTGGAAACAGATGGCTTAGATACACGGTTGCCCGAATACAGTCTTGATTTACAATACCTAGTACCATATTACACGCTTTTCGGATATTCTCTTTCCGTGTGTATAAATATATTCGTCATGAGTGTTGTATTTTTGGAGTGTTAAAAAATAATACCCAACGACTGCCTTTAGAGAAGCAGGATATTGTGGACTTATTATTGTTTATATTTCCGCCAATATTGAATTAGTGAAAGAGAAAATTATATTTCTGTGCTCATGAGTCAAATTTACAAATAACTAGTCAATTTGGCATTCCTCTAAGCAATTCCTAGAACTTGCCTGGTCTCAGGAGCGTGGAGCACAGTTGGAATGAGAGGCACTTTAAAAATGGAACCTTTGGGTGAATTTCGTCAGAATTATTCTCGTAATTCTTTTCCTTCGACGCGGGCTCCTTGGCAAATTGGGAAGAAGAAGAAGGTTATGTTGAATTTAAGAAATGAAAATAGCCTATTGCCACTAAATAGTCTTGGAACAATTCTCCAAGCTAATGTAGTGTTGGAAGCGAGACTATGTCTACGTAGTCATTCACTTTTTTTCCAACTCATGTGTTTTTATTTTCAAGCAAACCACTTCGCCATTTACAAAATAAAGGGAATTATAGACATTTTTCCGATTGTTCGTCAATGTACACTTATGTAATTTCACGCCCCCTTCGGACTCGAATTGACACTTGATCCCTGGGATTTAGATGAAATTCCTAGGACTGGTTGGAATTTTAGGAAAAAAATAAAATTTGTAGCGTTTTGCAAAAATAAAATCAGCAAAAAACTGCCATTTTTCAAAATGGCGATTTAAAAAAAACCGAATTTTCACGACATTATATCTCAGAGCAGAATCAGCGTAAAATGAACATTTGGTGGCTCGTTTTTAATTTAAAATGACTGAAAATTTTAATTATGACCATTAAAGGTTTTTCTTAAACCAATTGTAGTTTTGACATTTTATTGTGGAAGTTTTAAATGTTAAAATACTTAAAAGTGCGGAGTTTAATTAAGCACATTTTAAAACATATCATATCTTAAATTCCCTCCCATGGACTACAACCTTGTCGTGGTGCTTGTGTGTTCCGATGACCCCTAGAGCTGTGCTGGCGGGAGTAATAATAATTACTCCTGGAAGGATCACCCATGCCAGATAGGTCGAAGGTTAGGAGCCAGACGAAAGGTAGTCCACGCAGCGTCTGTTCCTCAGTAAGGCGGCTGCAATGGCGTCTGACCCCAGTGGGGCGGCCATTAAGTGATGGTGTCACGTTAAAAACACTATTGAGGAAGGCAACGGGAAACCACCTCAATTATGATTCCCAAGAATACAATGATGGGCACTATAGATAATATGAGTCCTGGCAACTACGGGACTCGGCCCAAGAGGCCGTGTGTCGTGCCCGGCAGCGGGAGAGGCAAGGCTTCCGCGGTCGTCATCCCACGAAACCCTTGCAGGGAAGAAATAACTGCAGCAGGACAGAAGACTCAGAAGAAGGCGAAAGTAGTTAGAATAGGAACCTGGAACGTTGAGGAGAGGCAAATTAGAAAATATTAAGCGAGAGATGGAAAGAGGTAATATAGATGTTTTAGGTGTCTGCGAGGTGAGATGGAAGGATAGCGGGGATTACTGGAGTGACAATTTTAGAGTGATATACAGCGGCGGGGACGAGAGCCAACGAGGGGTTGCCGTAATTTTAAATAAAGGGGTAGGAAGAAGCGTAGTCAACATAGAGCAAGCGACAGATAGAATTATACACGTAGAGATTAAAGCAGAGCCGACGAACTTGGTCATTGTTCAGGTATACATGCCACCGAACAACCACAAGGAGGAAGAAGTCGATAGGATGTATGATGAGTTAGAGGATATCATCGCGAGTGTTCCTGCAGGGAAACATTTGATAGTGATGGGGGATTGGAATGCGACGGTAGGCGAAGGAAGAGAGGGTGGTGAGGTGGGGGACTATGGGTTAGGCACGAGGAATGAACGCGGGGAGAAAGCAATTGAATTCTGCAGGAGACAGGGGTTAGTCATCACTAACACATGGTTTAGACACCACAAAAGGCGTAGGTATACATGGAAAATGCCAGGTGACTCAGAAAGGTATCAGTTAGATTATATTATGGTTAGGCACAGGTTTAGGAAGAGTGTCATAAATTCGCACAGTTTCCCAGGAGCGGATGCGGACTCTGACCACAATTTAGTTGTTAGGAAATGTAATGTTCGTTTCAAGAAGATAAGGCAGGGGCAGCGGGTTAGGAAATGGAATTTAGAAGCAGTAAATGGATTAACGAGGAAGGAGTATGAGCAGGCTGTAGAGAAAATGATAGATGACGGTAAAGAACTGAGTACTATCGAGGAAAAATGGGAATGTATCAAGAAAAGGATATTGGAAGCCGCTAAAGACACTATAGGAACCGTTAACGGGAAAATGATAAGGAAACCATGGGTAACGGATGAGATGATTGCAAAGATGGATGAGAGAAGAAGATGGAAAAATGTAAACACAGAGTTAGGCAAAATGAAGTACAAAGAGTTAAACAATAAATTGAGAAGGGCAACAAATAAAGCAAAAGAAGAATGGTGGAAAACGCAATGCGAGGATATGGAAAGTTTATAGAAGAAGGGTGAAATTGGTGCTCTATACAGCAAGGTCAAGTTATTATCGGGAAGTAAGAAGGCAAGATCTGTGCTAACAGTTAAAGATAAATGGGGTAAGATAATAGTTGAACCAGGAAACATCCAAGAGAGATGGAAGGAATATATAGAAACACTGTATGGTAAAGAACTTAGGCCGACAAGGTTAGACATAGAAAAGGAACATGACGTTGAAAAAGATAGCTTAGGTCCAGGCATACTCGACGATGAAATAGAAAGGGCATTAAAGGAGATGAAAGCAAATAAGACTGTGGGGGTGGACAATATTCCTGCAGAAATGTTGAAATGGTTAGGGAAAGGTGGGAAGAAGGCCATATATGGACTGATTCGTAGTATCTATGAAGAAGGAATCTGGCCGGAAGATTTTGTGAGATCGGTGTTAGTTCCTATTCCAAAAAAGGCAAAGGCTTCGTCATGTGACGATTACAGAACAATAAGTTTGATATCCCACGCAGCTAAAGTTATTCTCAGGATCATCAACAAAAGGATAGAGATTAAGGCAAATGATTACTTAGGGGATGATCAGTTTGGGTTCAGGAAAGGAAGAGGTACGCGTGATGCCATTGCAGTAATGAGATCACTAGTCGAGAGGAATATAGAATACAACCAGGACGTTTTTGCCTGTTTTGTAGATTTCGAAAAAGCGTTTGATAGAGTGAATTGGGAAAAATTAATGCGTGTATTGCAGAAAATAGGAATGGATTGGAGGGACAGGAGACTGATCCGCAACCTGTACATGTCTCAGACTGCTCAGGTGCGAGTGGGGAACGGAGAGTCCGGATGGGCAGTGTTAGGAAGAGGTGTAAGGCAGGGTTTCTCAGGGAGGGAGTTGATGACGGGGGCGTTGAGTAGAGATGTTAAGACAAGACTCGTAAAAACTCTGATATGGAGCGTAGCTATGTGCGGCGCGGAAACGTGGTCGCTGAAGCAGGAGGATAGACGTAGATTGGAGGTTTTTGAAATGTGGGTGTGGAGAAGAATGGAGAAGGTGAAATGGACCGAAAGGAAAACAAATGAGGAAGTACTAGAAATGGTGGGGGAGGAGATGGGTTTGTTGAGAGAAATCCTATGGAGGCAGGAAAAATAGATGAAAGGCGTATTGAGCGGTAGTGGAATGTTGAAGAGGGTAATAGAGGGGAGAATGTTGGGCAAGCGAGGTAAGGGTAGGAACAGGATAGGGATGTTGGACGGGATGCAGGGAGGAAAGAAGTACACCGAGATGAAGAGGGACCTGATACAGATTAGTTTGCTAGGTGGGGAGTCAAAAAATGTTTATTTGATAGTTGTGTCCATCCAAAAACCTACCTTAACCGGTAGATTACCTAATAATAAACCTTCAATTGTGAAGTGTATCGTATGTAATTTTCGGAGTATTTTTTACCCATTCAAGAAAAAAAGATTTTTTTTGCGACAGCAGTTTTTTTCAGTGAAGACTTATTACCGCATATCACCTGAAGATAGAATCAGCGTAAATGAGACAAGTGACGGCTCTTTTTCAATCTGAGCGCAACATCAAATTTAATTATGGTCCTTTATAACTTAACGCAGGTAATTACTAAAAAATTTTAATGGATTTTTTTTTAAATGTGTTAAGTTTTTAAGTAACATATCTTAGTTGTTTTTTTCCATGTTTTGAAAGAAAAAATGTTTGAATTTTTTTCGGTACTGATTCATTGATACCGATTTACGGGGGGATTCCTGGGTCTTTTTTGACGTTAGAATAGGATTAAATAGGAAAAATTGTGAAATTTTCAATTGAAAACTAAGGTGTCGCATATATTTCATGAAACATTAAGTCAATCTACTTTGCTAAAAAGGCAATTATTACTAGTTGGGTCAGACTTGAATGATTTATCATACGTACCAATAGTCTGGTCTGAAAAAGATTCAATGTAACTTACAGATGCAGTTATAGGAAGGTCAAAAAGAATCCCTATGGAAGCATTCTCAGCGGGCATGGGATCTTGGTGAAACGCTGCGGAATAATGATATGTCTACAAGGAGATTACGAGATCTCGTATATGGAGAAGGAGCTGAAGTTTCAATTCTCTATTGTGAATATCCTGTCAGATACAAATTAGAAAACTTTAGAATTTGAACATACCTAGTAGTATGGTCTGCTGTTTGCTGTTTAATTTAATCGTCCTTTAACTTCTGAAAATATAAGTGCCCCTTCATATTGAGAAATTCAAGTAGATACGAAACATTTTTATATTATCATTTCTATCTTCCAGTAGATATTTAATATACACAGGCATTTGTCATCGGATAACCGATTAGGATGTTTGTGCAGCAATGTTAAGCTGGTCAATCATTCATTAAAAATATTCCTAATGATTTACAGCGCTTAAAAAATGTCAAGCGAACCAAATAGCGTTTCTCAACATTGTAAAGATTTCTCCGCAAAGATCGTCGATGGTTTTAATTCAGTTGAGGGGTTATCGCTCTTAGTCAATTAGCGGCCGGTTCCTCGTGGGAATATATCCAGTTAAATAAATGCTTTCTATTGGCTAGGGACCAAACAATTCACTGGCTTATGTTGTAACCGAAGAATTCCAATTAATCAACCATAGCGCATCAGGGAGTAGCCTCCACCTCAATTTACTGTGCAAATCCGTGCTTCCTCGTCAATTGTCATATGTACTTGGTCGGTGACGGGGCGTGTACTGTGGTCACTTCCCCGAATTCAATAGGACACGAGGCTTCGCACGAAGGGACAGACCAAGCGATTTCGTGCCTGGCGATAATTAACGTAACATACTCCCGGACCATCATTAGCGAAGGTTGAGACTAACCGAATTTCGGCCATATTTGCGGTTACGCCTTGTCTGTGTTCGTGCCGAATGGCGATCAACTCGAATCGTCCCGAATTAACCTCGCGTCAGATCCGGACTGACCAATGTCGAATAGGTACGATGTGTGTTGATTGGACGGACGTAACATCGCGAAACTACATTCACCATAGAGATAAAGTGAAAGCTTTGAAAGGCTATCTCTTCTTCCGTGACCTCGACTACACTGGTTGTGATATTGGAGAAAAATTGAATGGGAAGGTCAAGGCAACTTTCCCATAAATTAAAGATTTATATTGTTTTGAATTGACGTTGGCATATGCATTTATGTTGCTTCCATTCACCAGAATTATTCCTGAATACATTTTTCGACATAGTATTCGTTTAAATATGCTTTTCAATGGAAAAATAACTCGCCTCTCAGCGGTATGACGTCGGTTCTTAGTGTCGAATTTCTGACAGATTCATGAAAGGAATTTTATATTAACATTCGTGAAAGGAATTTTATATTAGGGTAAATAATTTTGTTTTCCTATGAAGAAAATAGCTTTTATTATTCGTTTCTTTCCTCATAGCATCTACAGTGTGTTCCAAAGAAAAAGGGTTATTTAATGTAATATACCTATATTACTTGAGTTTTTTTAAGTAAGATATCGAAAAATAATACCTTGCAATCATATATACGCCACGGCTTCAGGCTTCACTTGAGACGTATTTGATCACTGAATTAAACATAAAACTTAGTATTTTTCACACAAAAACTTTATAATACTACCGGTTTCGACGTATAGGCGAGATTATCTGGCATAAAATCATGCATGGCCAGGACATTTATATATTCTCGTTAGGAGGGGAGGCGGGCTATGAAAAAGGAATTTGCGGTGGGAAAGGGGGAAATATAGGTTAGGACGCGGCCGAGTGGGGAAGGGGCGTGGGTTGGTACAATGAGGTGGCTGACTGTGAGAGGGGAAGAGACATTGTGTAGGAAGTAAAGGATTAGAAACAGGAGGGGGGAAGACACAGAAGTATATGTTGCCCATATTAAAAGATTTTGTACTTTTACTATGGATATTGCGAAATCACATTTCAGGTTCTTGTCAAAAACAATGATTTCATTTATAACCAACATTGAAATCTACTCACGAGTCCATAGTTACAGCAGGACATTACAGATATATATATATATATATATATATATATATATATATATATATATATATATATATATATATATATATATATATATATATATCAGAACGAAATTTGTTTACATTTTTTGCAAAATTAAATCTTTTCCACGAAAAGAAAGGGAAACTACGCATGCTTTTTCATTTCTCTCCAGTGAATGAAATATCGTAACTTATTCTGATTTATTGCTGTATTTATGAGAGATTGGTTTTACTTTGTTTCGATAAATTGGGGTCAAACCTGGCCACGATATCGTGGTTCGATTTGATGAGAAAACCTGGAGATATGAAGCGTATTGGGCATTCATGGTCACCCGCGATTTCGCAAAGATGGGCTGAGGATGTGGCCATCCTCACCTACGCACATGGAAACTCACCACGCTGTGAAAATGGTTATCTATTTGAATGACTGACTTCTGTGGCCTCAGAAGCCATTGTGGAAGAAATTTGCTGTGGAATTTGCCAAATGACGTTTCTCTTTCAGTAACTGGTCCTATCTCATTTTTTTAAAATTTACTTCTTTATTCTTAGAATTTGACTATCAAACAGTCGAAGATATGAACACTGTCGGATATTTAATGAAGTTAATCAGTTGTTATTGAACGAAAGATGAGTTTGTCCCACACTTGTTGCAAACTTCACTTCAAGTAAGGTCTTAAGCGGATAAAATAATACTTTGTAATTCCACAGATTTATTTCACAAACACACGACCCGGGTTTCGACGTACGTCATCTTCAGGTGCAGACATACAGGCGACCAACATATATATATACCCTTAGACCGGGGGGAGGGGGGAGGAAAATTGGGGGGGAAGGAAAGATAGAAAAAGGGGGGGGGGCTGGGGAGGAGGATGGTGGGGGAGGGGGTTGGGCAAGGCGCGCTTGTGGGTGGAGAGCCAGGCGGAATAGAATGAGTGGGTAATGGAGGGTCGTGGGAGAGGGGGGGGAGGAGTCCCTACCGGATTATCCCTTTACTGGGAGTCCCCAGCGGGGGGGGGGAGGTTGTGGAATTTTTAGGTTCACTATGGATATCTCGGAGGGAAAGGTTTAGGAGTATATGTTGGTCGCCTGTATGTCTGCACCTGAAGATGACGTTGTACGTCGAAACCCGGGTCGTGTGTTTGTGAAATAAATCTGTGGAATTACAAAGTATTATTTTATCCGCTTAAGAATGAACCGATTCCATAAAATAACGCCTGAAACCATCGATTATACTCAAGTAAGGTTTCCATGACTTCAAGATTTTTGCGCTTTCGCGTGTGTCATTATTTTTTATAAAAAACTCTCCAAGTTCTTCATCTGCGTTTCTTTTACCATTCACTCATCTTTCATCGAGTGAAAACAAATAGAAAACGAGTCGCAAAATGCGTTCAATATGATTATTCCTCCTTTACAGGGTTTTCGTGTGGCTTCTTTTTCCTGTTATTCAGTCGTCGTTACTAATGCATTATCCATTGAATCATTCAATGGAAGTGTTGTGGTCCAATAACAAGACAAGTCCAGTGCTCACAAGTGTCTTTTGCGCCGTCTTCGTTGTTGAGTGCTAGACTTCATGCGCACATCCTCTTCTTTTTTTTACCTTGATTTATGCTGGAACACGCAAGTGGAATCTACTCGAAGACTTCAAATCCACGGCCATGCGGCAATGCGTTTTGCACTCTTTCTTTTGCTTCCGTCAACGATAAAAAAAAAGACAGCAAGAAATTTAGCTGATTTAACATAGCTGTACGGCGCAATAGAAGTAGTCACATACACACTCTCGTTTAAATGCGAAAGAAAAAAACGATCTGTATTAATGTCCAAAGTCAATTTTATTTCATTCGTCTTCCTTTCAAGACGGAATCATAGCTGCACACAAGAGCTGTGTGCAGCTATGCTTATTTCCGGCACAATAAATTGATTAATTCGTGTTTTTCGATTTAAACTCTTAGAATAACACAATGGTTAAAATATGAAAGTAAAACTTTAAGTGAGTCCTTATATGCAACATCTCTTATAAAAGCGAAAAGCTTCGTGATCCGAACGCTAGGTGTCTGTTCCCTTGCGAATGTGGATGCGTGCGGCTTACGAAAACGTGTTTTTTTTGCATCCATCGTCGAGAGGCTCCGAAATTAATGAATTAATTAACGGCTCTGCCTCCGCATTAGTGAAAATAGGAATAAAGTTAAGAATCTTGAAAAGCAACGAGATAACGAAATATGTCACAGGCCTTTATTGTTCGGGTATATGAGTTTTACAAGTCTGACCAACTTTTAAAAAAACCCAGGGAGCCGTCATCATTTTATATAATGACTTAAGAATTCTATAAACTATTTAATTCTCTGCTCTATTGAATTTAGTTTACTCCCAGAAATTTGCCTAGTAAACCGAATATGCAAACGTGCTACACATAAAATATCCGAATTAATGTTAAGGCACGACTTTGAGCGCTCTAAATTAGGTTGTGAGAATGTGAATTAAATCATTTTTCGGATGTCAGATTTATTGCAATCCATATAATATTCAAAGCTAAGGCAGTATTGGCTGGGTAGAGATTCCTTGCCTACGATAAGACCAGTGAAGTTGTTTGCAAACAAAGAAATAGCCAGAGCGAATTTCCGCGTGGATCTCGATGCAATGGAAAATTATACAGAAAATGGCTACGTGAGCCTTAGAAGCGAAGTATTTAATGACATGTAAATAGAATGACTTGCAGAATGATAGTGCTGAAGCTGGCTGTTGAAAGATAAATTAATGAATGGAGTATAGAGTTGTCGGGGCGAATGGATTAAGCAATCCGAAGAAGCAGACGGATTAACTACGTCTGACGCAGGAATACTTTTGCATTAAGGAATATAGTGGAATTAATTAAATAGGAGTCGAAGCAGTATAAAAAAAAACAAACGGAAAAAAATGTTAAGCCCTAGGAAAGTGATTTATCTTCGGTAACAATTGAGGAATAAGAAAGGATGAAAAACTCTTAATTTGCCAGAATTCAATAGAAACCATTTATGATCACTAAAACTGAATTTATGCGTGGCTGGATGGGAAAATAAAATAACTCGTTATTTTTTTTAATAGCCAAGATAAATGACATGATTTAAGGATTTTTTAAAAAGAAGATAAAAGAGTCTTAGGAAACCACCCCGGGGCCTCCGATGTTCCGGGGAACTGCCTGCGAACTGGACCGGGATCTAAAAATAAGACGCGGAAGCGCGCGTGAAGAAGCTCCTTAAATATATTTTTTTCCTGAAACGATCCATTTGGTCTAGAGGGCGCCTTTCCGAGTGTTCCGTGGAACATTTCGACGCCATTCCAAGACTCCACCCAAGCAAGGAGTGAATCGGTTAGTCAGAAGAGTTCAGCGGAGTCAGTAAGGCGTAGAGGGAGGAATGGGGGAGCAGAGCTGTCTGCGTCCAGGGTCTTTGTGGGCGGTGGCGCCGAAGATATTTTAAGACCCCGTGTTTACGATGAATTTTTGAGCACACTTGAGATAGCGGGGCTGGAGGTTAAAACTCAATTGTTTATACATATCTTCCAGCATTTAACGACGAAAAATTTTCATCTTCCCATTGATCTTTTCTGCATTCCATTCCATTTTAGACGACTGACCTGAGCTACTGAGCTCGATTCCAAGTAGTTTAATGCTCCTCAAGATTTGAAAAAAACTGCGTGATGATTTTCCTGGTACCAGTTCTGCCTGACAGACCGAGTTATTGCGGCACAGAACAAGAGACTGATGCGTGTATTTCATGTATCCAATATGTTGTGGCTTCATGTTTAAGTGTTCTAATTTTTTTCTGACAAACCACTTAAACCAGAAAAAGTCGAAACTTCTGTTACTCCTCAAAACAATTGTCCCTCTATTCGTACACATTTATAACTATTCTATGGCCGCCGGGAACGATTCTGTTTGGGTAAGTAGGGTCGCTTTTTCCCCACTGGAAAAATCGGTTGTTCCGTGGCCGAGGCTTCTTGTGTTTGTTTTCACACATCTTTCGGTCTTCTTTTAACCTCTTGTAACTAACGTAAATTTTTGGGATCCATAATTCAACCATCAACTGACGATGAGTTTCGATATGGTTGTTAGAAATCACGTAAGTTGAGAAAACGGAAAATAACTCGCTGTTCTTGTACACTACGACGCCATTTTTAGATGTTGGAAACGCTTATCACTCTAGCGGCAGCTGCACGAATCTCGCGGACTGCACGGAGTAAACGTCTTTCTGTCTGCTCTCAGTTCTGAGATGAAAATTAGAAATCCTTAGGACCTGTATATGTTGTACTAATTGTGTACTACACAAACTTTTTTGTGTGGAGTGGAGTTTAAAATTTACTCATTGCTGGATAAGCGGCGTATGTACGTGATCATTTATAAATAATTAGCCTTAAAGGGGTAAAAGAGGAGTTTGACACACAATAAACTTACGCTTTTACTTACTTTAATTATCCGTATGAATCGTAACACAATATTTAATTGGAAAGTGATAGTATTTATTCATAAAATATTAATTTATACCAACAGTTAGTTTATTTACATATGATTTCGTTTTCTCGCTAATATTTGTCGTTTTATAAGAATTAAAACGAAATGTTATTTTTGCATTGGAACTAATGACATAGATTTCCATCGAGGTTAATTTACTTACCTCGTCAATTTTTTAATGGCAATATCATTAATGTTGTGTTTTTGCGGTGCCAATTTTTTGCTATTTTGATTTTGCTACTTTTTGAATGAGAATTTTTTGTTTGATGTTGCACTATTCGCAAAAATAAGAACATTATTTATTTTAATGTGGTTAGCATTCCAATACATAACGTTCCCCCTAAGGTGGGTTAAATTTTCATACCCAGGATTGGGACGCCAATTCCATTTCCTGTGCCATCTTGGTTTTCCCGCTCAATTATGGTATCCAGAAAACCTTACAGCTTCTATTTTTGATGGTGTACTCCAAAATCATCATGCGTCTTCCTAATCCTGGACACTCTGCTCAGTAATTGGACTCAATACATCAAAATGACCTTCTCTTAGCAAATGGTCCAGCTAAACATGTGCTCAAGGAACGTGGTAAAACCTTGGGCGACTTATTTGAGAATTTTTGTCAGGGTCTGCTCTCTGTACTTCCCATCCCAAATTATTATAAACTGTTCTTTAGTTCCGCATATGTTATACCTTTTTCAAAAAGCCCTGCATCCGTCTTACCTGTCTCTTTTGGATTTCTCCCTCTAGTCCCCTCTCATCCCCCACCATGCCTTGCACTTCCTCCTTTGTTTTCCTTTCTGTTCACTTCACCGTCTCCATACTTCTCCAAACCCAGTTTTCAAAAGCCTCCAATCTACACCTATCATCCTGGTTAAATAACCATATCTCCGAACCGTATCTAATTATGCTCCATATCAAAGTTTAAAAGTGTCTTTACTTAGCATTCCTACTCAGCGTCTCCGCCATCAATTCCCTCCTCCTCTATCTGTCCCTAAAGCAATTTTCCTGCTTGCTTCTCTAATAATTTGACCGTATTGGCCCTAAACACTGTTAAAATAAGTAAAATGCTACATCTGTTCTAGTTTATGTACTCTTATTTTATTATTTTACCTAGACTTCCTCTTCTTGAAAGCCTCTTAACCATTAACTTTTTTTCCTTGATTCTCATCCCATACCTATCGCACTGCTTTTCTCTCGCGCTCAGCAATGATTGCAACCCCCTCTAGTTCACTTTAAGAGACCTTCGAAGGGTTGTAACAAATGAATTAGGCCTATATTATTCTCCTAAAATACCGCATTGCATGCTTTTCTAGTTTCCGTGCGATATAATTGATAATTTTGGGTGCGCTACTCACGAACCAGACTTCACTAAACTTTTATGTTTTTTATTATTATTTGAATACTGTCCTCTTTATTGTCTTAAGGTCTTTTTGGCATCATCAGTATGCCATATTGATTGGTTACCATCATTTTACCGTTTGTTCGGAATATGCTTAGCGAGTGCTTCTCTCATTAATTCAATGAATGTTGACTCCAGGTTTTGTTGTCACCTACCTTACGTGTTTTGGATGTAAACACTTTACTCTTGGAGTTGAGATAGTCCACGAGATCCTTGAAGATTTCCCAGTGGTATAAATATTTATTTCGTTTCTACTTTGTAAAAGTGTGTGCTTAAGTTCGTACGCGATGAATTGGTAGTAGTTTGCCGTCAGAAGATCTAGAATTTTCACTCTCACAGATTTGCGTATTTATTAATTTAAGCGCTTAGTAGTTTATGGAGGTAATTTGGTTTCACGGCATGATTTTTTCATCGATGAGTATTTTTGAAAATTAATTGCACATGTCAGGTTTTTTTTCCGAGTATTACCTGATTCAAACTTCCCTTGTTCAGAAAAAAATCAAGCTAAAAAAAAGGTATTTAGCTTGTAAGAGAAAAACTAGAAATTTTCTGTTAGAAATGGATTATTAAAATAGGAGCTTTGATAATTCATCCAATTATGAGATTATATCAGTTGTAATAATTAAAAAAAATAAGAGAGTTTATTTCGGGTTTTGAAAAAAAAACGATCAAAGAGAAAACTCCAGCTCGCACAACACGAATTAAAACCTGAACTGTGTCGTTGTAATTTGGTATTTGATAATTTTAAAGAGCATTTTCGAGTTTTTCTATTAACTTTTTCATTCGCACTCGTTTGTAGCCTCCCCATGGGGTCGGCGGGCCACTGTTTTGGGTACCTCTGGCCTAGATTGCTAAATCAAATTAAATCGTCCACCGCGAGAGTTTGGGGATTGCGTGTTGCATTAGGGCGAGGTCTCCGTTCGGAAGGCAAAACCCTTTTTTTTCTCTCCCTCTCTCTTCGCCCGAGAATTTCATTTCATTTCCCTCGCCATTTCAGCGTAATAAAACTCCATTGGACCTCCCCACCCCCTCCCGAGTTCCTCTATGTGGAATAGATCAAAGGAACGGGAATGGATTGCTAAACTGGGACTTATTTTATGCCCTTGGGTTGCACACATTGCAATCACTTCCGTCGGGGTCGTCCATCTCATAGCTCTATCCCTCCTACTCCGCGAACGAAGAACCTTTCGGAAAGGCAGCGAAGATCTCACTCGTTAGCGAATGGGATATCTTTATGGAACAGGCAATGGAGTGGAGTCTATTTAATTGAGTCAGAATTTCTGGATGGGTTAAAGTAGCAGAAACGATGCAGAATGCGAACGGGGAGATCTAAAAAAGTAGGGCTTTGCGATGTTCCAATTCAAGCATTTCTGTCCGTCGTAAATTATCGAAAAGCTCTTCGATCTATCGAGTTGGTAACATAAACGTAACGCATCGCATTCCATATCGAATTAATATTTATTGCTGTCCAGATTAAGTGAGAGAGCATAATTTTGGGCCGCAACTCGGAGCATAACATGCGTGTCCAATAATCCTTTATAGTTCGTGAAATTGGCGTGACATTACTAAGATTCAATCAATTACGGGGGCACTCTCATTCTTTCGAGTTCACCGATATGAAGTCTCCATTTGATTTAAATGTGCTTTATCGCTCATGGTTGGTTAAAGTATGAACTTGGCGTTGTGATATGGTGAGTGAACAACTAAACTAAGAAGAATAACATTGGCCATATTTTGCGTTATATTGTGACGTCGCTAAGTTACCACTCCTCTTTCCACGAAGTTTCATTAAGTCGTTCTCATATGTTCCGAGCGAACTTCGCTGTGCTTACGTGCAGTTTGATTTTTGAATTTTTAATGTCATGTTGATTTGCACCCTCACCTGCCTCCTCTCCTTCGGAACAACATGGCCATATAATACTGTGAAGACTTGCTATGGTCGATATAATGAAAGATAGGGTATTTCCCCGGCGTATGATGTTTGTGAAGTCTCCTCTTCGGGTTTTCCACTAGGTCAGGTATTTCCTTTGACTGACGTTTCGAAGGCTAACTCTTCCATCCCCCTCAGGGCGTTGAGTGAGTCTGGTTGAAAGCCCAAGAAGACTTCGTATGGTCGATATACTCAAAATACCCGCTCTCTATCATCTCTCTCTCGTAGCCTCTTTCATGTCGAGGGTCGAAATTGTAAATGATTTTTTGGCAAGACCTAAAAGTATGTGCATCGCATATCCCAATTCTTGTTATGTAACAATTTGAATACCATGAGTTCAACAATTCAATTAAATATCGTCAATCGCATATATATATATATATATATATATATATATATATATATATATATATATATATATATATGGGTCGCGGTGGTCTAGCGGGTAGAGCGTTGGACTGCTGACCGGAGGGTCCCGGGTTCGATTCCCGGGCAAGGCACTTTGGGCACCTGCAGCTCCACCCAAGCTAGTTGATTTTCGGGTACCAGATCTTCCTGGGAAACCATAACCGGCACAGGGAAAGGAACTGGCCCCCCTACCTTGATGTGTGAATATTCACACGCCGTATAGGGCTTGGTACATGGGTGAGCTCTACCATCACCTACTAAACCGACCTTCGGGTTGATTACTGTGTTTATGGTTTATATATATATATATATATGTGTGTGTGTGTGTGTATGTATACATATATATATATATACATATGTATATATATAATTCACTAAATAGTCATAGCAAACACAGAAACTAAAACATATAAAAGAGGGACTCACTAGTTCTCGAATTTTCGGTGGTTTTCCCCCCTTTTCCTTTCTTTTCCCCTCTTTTCCCCTCTTTTTCCCCCATTTTCCCCCTTCTCCTTCCTACCACTGCTTTCGGGCTCTCCTCTGCCTCAGTTCTGTTCCTAATTCCTCTTGAGAAAGGTGGTTGCACCACCGAAAATTCGAGAACTAGTGAGTCCCTCTTTTATATGTTTTAGTTTCTGTGTTTGTTATGACTATTTAGTGAATTATATTGTGCACGTTCGTGGCTTTTCCAAGAAAGTGACTATATATATATATATATATATATATATATATATATATATATATATATACATACTGACTGACAGTCAGTCCTTACTAATCTTCCGAGGAAGACGGAGCAAAAGTCCGTCGAAATCATCAGGAAATAACGTGTGAGTGTTCCTTTTATGTGTTCTCATATTGTGTTGCTGTCTAAGTTTCGTATTTAACACTCCCGTGTTACTTCGAGGAAATCATGTATATATATATATATATATATATATATATATATATATATATACATATATATATATACTTCTGTTTTGCGTCCATCATTATTTTCTTGGGAATGATAATTGAGGTGGTTTCCCGTTGCCTTCCTCAATAGTGTTTTTAACGTGACACCATCACTTAATGGCCGCCCCACTGGGGTCAGACGCCTTTGCAGCCGCCTCACTGAGGAACAGACGCTGCGTGGACTACCTTTCGTCTGGCTCCTAACCTTCGACCTATCTGGCATGAGTGACCCTACCAGGAGCAATTATATTTACCGTAAAATCGGTTATGTGTGCTGATGACCAAACATTAGTTGCTCAGCGAAGGGGTTGCAAGCATTGCTGAGTGAATTGGAGGTTCAGTGCGATAAATATGGGATGAGAATCAATATTAATAAAACAAAGGTCATGCGATTTTCCAGAAAGAAAAAGGCTAAGCTAAATATTAAAATAGGCGGGGAAAGAATAGAGCAGGTAGAACAGTTTACATATCTCGGAAGTGTTTTGGACCAATACGGTCCAAGTGGTAGGGACGTAAGGAGAAGAATTGCGCTAGGCAAGGAGGCTTTCTCAAGGAGGAGGGAGTTGATGACGGGGACGTTGAGTAGGGATGTTAAGACAAGACTCGTAAAAACTCTGATATGGAGCGTAGCTATGTACGGCGCGGAAACGTGGTCACTGGAGCAGGAGGATAGACGTAGATTGGAGGCTTTTGAAATGTGGGTGTGGAGAAGAATGGAGAAGGTGAAATGGACCGAAAGGAAAACAAATGAGGAAGTACTGGAGATGGTGGGTGAGGAGAGGGGTTTGTTGAGAGAAGTCCTATGGAGGCAGATTAAACATGGATGAAAGGCGTATTAAGCGGTAGTAGAATGTTAAAGAAGGTAATAGAGGGGAGAATGTTGGGCAAGCGAGGTAAGGGCAGGAACAGGATAGGGATGTTGGACGGGATGAAGGGAGGAAAGAAGTACATATTATTTACAAGTATTCCCTTGTACATACTCATGTGGAAGAAGGTCCGGGTGTGACCCTAACCTTGTTATTCTTTATCGCTTCTTTGAGTGTCAGCGTAATGTATCGAAATTTTTCGATGCATGGAATTAATTTTAAGAATTCACATAAGTAAAGGCAGATGGAAATATGTGCATTGCAGATATATTTTTGATTGGTTGTTTAGGACAATTTATGTGTTGATGACTGAATGAGGCAAATGCGACCAATTATATTTACTGCTATGATTCCCCGATACTTATAGTGATTTTAGAGAGGAAGAGATATTTAGGTGCCTGTCATTTATCTAAACTGAAATGAATCAACGTTATATGGAGGCCATTTGAGTGATATAACTTACACACTTACTCGGATATATTTATATATCTTGTGCGTAATTCCCACGGATGAGAATAATAATTCAAACGAAGGATTGAGATTACTTTGGCAAACAAAAATATACAAAAACACATAAAAAAAGGACACGACACTTAAAAAAAGGACACACAAGGACAGGAAAGTTTCGGTTTCAAGACCACCTTCCTCTGCTGACAGATCCCTTCTATTTATGTATTTGATGTCGAAACGTCAATACTACACATGTGAGTATCCTTTCTTTGTTTCTATGTTTTGTTAAATCCACATCGGTATTTTAATAGTTTTCCCCTCTCTGTATCTCCCTTCGTATTTCACATAGGGGCTTCCTATCTTTTCCCAACATACTCATACAGGTATGTAAAGCGTCGTGCTTTTGTCTTCCTCTCAACCCACCTTTATTTTCTATACTCTCTTTTTATACAATTGTGAAAGTTGGTATAGATTGTATAATCATAGGAGGTAATGAAAGGGAATTTAATTGGAATTTTCGAGGACGATAAAAATTAGGTGGTATAGAGGTAGTTATAAATCGGTGTCATTATCACTCGACATTCTCAACGTCCCTGGAACGCTGCAATGTAGCGACTTCAGCGTTTACCCTATGTAGTTCTTCATTTTGAATTCCGTGGCAGGAAAAAAAATGTGATTCAGCCGTCGTCAGCCCTCGAACTCGGGTAAAACGTTTCCCTTGGTAGCCTCTGACTTAATAAACGCGATAAAAAAGCAACAACGGCGGGGGTCCATGAATAGTGATGAGGGTCGCCCTTCAGTCCCTTATGCCACAGCGTATTCCCTCTACGGAAATATCCTGCGGTCTTATGGAGAAGTACCAAACACACTCGGTTGAATGTGTGACTGTCTCTCCGTGTCGTTCTTTTGCTTTCCGCGGGAGGTGAGGGGAGAGAATGGCTCGAGGAGCCACGTTATCATGCCCAGCCAAATTATGAATCGTGACTCCCATGTGAGGAGCATGGGTTTTGGTGGTCATACCACACTGCTCGTTTTAGTGTTTACATTCAGTATACAAAAACAAGACGCCTATAGGAAGAGGAGTATTTTAGTCGCATTCCTCCTCAGATACGGAAGAGAAAACATCGCGGCATATAAATCCAATTTTTTTTACAAATCAAAACGTTTACTCATCAAGAATCCACAAAAAAAGAAGGAGGAAGTTTATGTCAAGTACGTTGATTAAGGGTGTTCTCGGATATACAGTGAAAACATGGATATTGAGGCAAGATTTTAGCGAAGGTTGGAGGATTTTCAGATAGATGTGGGTGTGGAGAAGTATGAACAAGGTGAAGTGGACCGATAGGAAAACGAACGAAGAATTACTTGGTGTGGTGGGCTAGGGGAGAGGATTGTTGAGAGAAATCCAAAAGAGGTAGGAAAGGAGGTTGCGGCATATTTTGATTGGCAATGGAACGTTGAAGACAGTGTTTGAGGGTAGGACGTTAGGCAAGCGAGGTAGGGCTAGGGAAAAGGGTGGCATGTTAGGCGGAATGAAGGGAGATAGAAAGAAAGCACGAGGAATTGAACCGGCATGTAAACTTTAACGTGAAAAGCCATCCACGCATTGTGTCGCCACAGATAGGGACGTTTTTTTGCATTACTTCCCGCCAATGACATTTAGTTTGCAAATAGTACTCTTTATTGATCGTTTGACCTTGGGGCAAGAACTCATGGTAAACTATGCTCTATGCAAAATCACAAAATTCCCGTTACTTTTTGAACATATCTTATATTAACCCGACATGTTTTGTTCTATTTGAATCCTAAGAAAGTTGTTTGTCCTTTTTCTGTGAAGGTAAGTAGATAATATTTATTTTATTTGTCAGATTCTTGCAATACAATTAAGCCACGGGCTCTAGTAAAAACCCTTAATCCTTCTCCATGACTCTTTTTCTTTGATCGTTTGTTTGGGTTAGAATACGCGCCCTTGGGAATATGGTGCGTCACCAAAGGTCAACCACCTCTGATTTCGAAGTTGAAAGTAAATATCATTCTTGTGGAAAGTTCTTCCCCCTAATTCTGTACCTGGATTGGTGAGATAGAGTAAACGAATGGAACTTCATACAGGTCGGCAATGGAACACTTTCAGAGTGTTTAAATCACTCGCTCTGACCGGGATTCGAACCCGGATCCCTCGATGTCCGGCCAAATGCTTTAGCCAGTTAAGATATCGAGAAGTCCTTTAACACTCAGATATTTTGGGGGTTTTAAAGTTCGGCCGGGCATCGAGGGATCCGAGTTCGAATCCCGGTCAGTGCGAATGATTTTTTTACGCTCTGAAATTGTTGAATTGTAATGTATGCTAGCGGATGACTCCGTCAAAAAAAAGTTACCGTCGCGGCATCTCCCGCAGCTTCTAGGAATTAATAGGTCGGGTTTTGGTTGTATTTTGAAAGGATTTCCTTTAAATATGGTCGTATGGACGTCGTCGTCATGCCTAAATATAATCTTTGTGGAATCATATATTTTGTTGTCATAATAATTATGCCCATATTGAACTATGACTAGCGGCCTTCTCCATCCGTAACATTCACCAGCACATCTATTCGCCGGGATCTGATACTCCTGCTATTTTATGGGATCCAATTAGTCATCTCCTTTACTCTCTCTCTCTCTCACTTCTCTTGGGTTTCCTATTTATCATTCAACGGGAAGACTTTCCCTAAATTTCTCCATCCAGATATTTTGCATGTCTGTTTACTTGTCCATGTGCAACCATCTCTTTCTCCGCTCCATTCATCAAATTTTCATTCCTATCTCATCTAGTTCCAAATTCTGTCTCATCTTTAATTCTGCAGGCCCCCCCTCTGAAGCATTCGTTTAGTGAAAGCAAATGCTTGTAATAAATATATTTTCATATTAAATCGTTCAATTAGAACATTATTCCCAACTGTGCACGTATTGTTTCATTCCGAATAAATTTTACGATAGCAATAAAATTGCGCATAGCGACTACAAAATACCATCCTAAATCTAATTTATTCTCCAAATTTATTACCGTTACTAATATCCTTATCGCTAAATGCAATTAACTTTCATATTACTGGGGAGTATTATCAGCGCGGATAACGTTACAGCGACGCATAAAATAACAGTGCGAATGAAACTAAAGGACGCGACATCACGCAAAAAAGTGGTGAATACATGATGAAGGCGCGATCGACCATAATGCGTCAAAAGGACTGTAAGTTAATGAGCGTGCTATAAAGATGATAAAATTAGAGTTCAAGTGATATTCGTGAGGATATTTCTTTTCGAAACGCATTTCAAAATAAATGACAAACAAAGGGCGTTCTTTTTCACGCTATTGCGAAACTTACAAATAAAACTAGCTCTAGATCTAATAATAGATTTCACTATTGTCCCTAAGGGCACTAATTACTATGTAATCTCAGCCATGGCTTAAATTTTATAACCCTTTCCAAGGTGCAAATTAGGTGTCCATAGCGAATTTATCGCACGACAGGGTTTTTTATTGAGATCCTGATTATAGAGGACCGGACGCTGTAGTAGAATTTCACTGGGTCATATCACGAGAGCCCTATTTAAAGGGATTTGGACGGTGGTCATCATCCCACGCTTAACCCATGCATCCTACGCATTGACTAGCGGCAGTTCAAAATACGTACGTGGGCGTAGGGTAACCGGAGAGCTGACATCACAGGTCAGAACTCTTGGGTGACACCGTTAAATTTGTGAAATTGAACGTGTTTACGAGGTTCACACCATCAATTAACACTGCTGAGATTGTTTTGACGGGGGTGCCAATTTGGCGCCCGGGGGAAGCTCCGTTGTTGGTTCATGGGGCGGTTAACCCCCGAGGATGGAGGTTTCAAAGCCCGCCTCAGCCACGGCGTACTTCATCGTAGTGGGCACGAGTATTCCCTTGACGAGGTTAAGGTGAAATATGACCTTAACTGTCAAATTTACTCGAATAATGAATCATTATCACCTTTACTACCTTTACACTCCTTTCCCCGAACTGCTAACTCAGGATTTCCCAAAAATTATGTATTGACGATTCCCTTAACCTTTGATATCATCATGAGTATCCCCCGTTTAGGCTCCAGTAATAAGACACGTAAGTGAGGGAGGAAATGATCATTTAAGGAATTATGAATGGGGTTAAATATTGAAGATTATAGAATATTGGGAAATACAAAGACGTATTGTAACGATAGTACTGATTCAGAGAAACTATTCTAAACGGCTGTTACAGCGAGAGTGTAGAAAGCATATTTCAGCTCAAAAATCAATATATAGGTGTATTTATAGATGTATTATGTATTTAAGTAAATACAGTTATATAGTGTGCACGTTTATACTATATTGATTACTCAGTACATAATGTGGACGCTATTAACACAAAGACACATCAAAATACGACGTTTAGAGAAATACGTATTTTACGTTTCGGCGGTCAGACTACTTTCGTCGTGCGAAGACGAATCGTTCGAAGAAGACGATGTGAACACTAAACTTAGATACTTGTGCGCGTTCTTTTTTAGTACGTCTATGTACTAATGAGGTCTAGAATATGTACTGCATAATTTACATACACGAGTACGTATGTACATATTGCTCGAAGAAACTACATTGTTGTGGTATCAAACTTAGAGAAAATACACACGTAAATTGGGACATATAAGAAAGGGAGAAAATAAACAGACTCACTTATGAATTAATATTTCTGTAACTTGCCAGTTAAGGTGCCTGGGACTACCGAAATATAATATTAAGTGATAAGTAAGTGTGTTTTTTTTCTTCCTTTGTTAGCAAGCTATTCCTACTTCTTTGTTTTTATAAGTTACCACTCATGAAGGTGGCTGAGACCATCGTAAAATGTTCTAATTTTTTGGTAGCTGTTGTACCATTAATTACGTGAACATTCCTTAGGAGTCGCGACACTCAATTTAAAGAACAATCACTACAATCTACCGCTACTTCTTATTTATTTATTATTTTATATTAGAACACATCATTAAATGAAAAGAACTTAGTAGCATTCCTCACATTTATTTATCCTCGATGAGGAATCAATGAGATGTGTAGATCATCGTAAATCTCTTTCCAAGTCGCTTATCACAAAATATTTATTTAATTGTTGAATTTGTGATTCAGTGATAATTTGGTATTTTTCCAATTTTTCCAATACCTCTGTATGCTTTCCCGTAAAAATATTGACAATGGCGTGAAAGGTTTTTATACGGTCCGCGAAGGTTCTGATAAATACGTTGCGATGACTTCGTTCAATCACATTACACAATAGTTGGTGGAAATGTTATTTTTTAGTGCCTCGAGCAATCTAATACGGACGTCCTCCCATCAAGATCGAGGACCCCAGGTCGGGAAGAATAATGGCAGTATCAAACATGGATCGCTGCAGAATATCCACAAGAATGCGGGTCCCCTTTGTTAATAGTTCAGAAAGAGCACACACGCCATGCGCTTTGGTCGATATCCACTCCGGATTATTTTTTTACAAAGGCGCTCCCTCCCTGTAACCAATCCGCTACTCTGCAGTTTTATTTATCATCCCACCCCCCGTGCTGTAGTTCTTTTCATCTGAAACTCGAGTTCGAATTAAATTTTCACATCGGTGAAGAGGAGAGAGCTGCCATGAAGGCTCAGTTTGGTTAAGGGACTAAAGTTGATGTGGTGAACTATTGGCAAGTGTATTTGAGGGAGACAGGGAGAAAGTGTGTTTCGGACTGTAGTCGGAATTTTTGGCTTTTACGCTGAAAATATAAAATGTTTAAGTAAACATAGTTTTTTAATTGTAATATTTGATATTTGTTCTGCTTCATCTCCCGAAAAGGGGGAAATTGCTATAGTTACTACATGATATTACCTATCTGAAGTCAGTGGGCTCGCCACGTTCAATTGCATAATTTTAAGAGGTGAATTAAGTTACGAGGCATCCCAATTTTTTTCTCGGGTTTAGTAGTAGTTAGATGTTGCTGAGCTTAAATTACGCGAGCACTCTTTATTAACACAAGACATAGATGGCTGCACCGTGCAGTGGACTGGTTTCACACAGCTGCCGCTGGAGTGAGAAGCGTTTGCCGTACTTTCGTCGTTTATTGTACGTACATGAACAGCGTTTAATCAGCCGTTTTCATCATCTGAGAGGGATATCATTAATAGATGCGCGAAATATGTGCGTTCGTGAGTGCGACAGATAAAAAAAGGCCGAGCATCGTGTGACAGCGAAAACCTGAACCCAAGAAGCCTCGGCCATGGACCAGGCGGTTTTTCCAGTGGACCAAAGGGACCACAATAGAATCGTTCTCACCAGTCGCGGAATCAAGGAGTCGACGTCATTAAAATGTTTACGCCTTTAGAGAGATTATTTTGAGATTTAATTTTCTGTCATAAGTATTTTGGCCAAAAAAAGGATACTTTATAATTTGAAGACTCCTCTAAGAAAATAACAGAAAATGATAGTTACTGCCGAAATTTTTCGCAGACTCCAGTTCTTGAACCTTGAATCCCATTCATCCGTTGCTGATCATCAGCTTTGCCCGGGGCCGAACCATCAGAAACTTGTCATGATCAGCTGAAAATGAGTTGTGCAATAAAAGGATATTAGTGAAAATGGACAAAGGAGTGTTTTTTTACCCAACATATCGACGGGAGTATATTATGGTCCGACGAAAACCTTAATGTAATACTTTGCGAGATTTTAAATTAATTGCCACAGCGCTAGTTATTGGAATAGCCCGAAAAAACACCCATCGTAATTCAGTGCATTAAGCCAGAGGTAGGCACGAGGGCGCTCGGAGGAGAGTGTTCTTAGCAAGGAATGCGGAAATTCGGGTGAGAATGGAGAGATAATAAAATTAAGAAGTTAAATGGGGGTTGGCGCAAGAACGTGTTGTTTTGCGAGGCACGTCGCTGGTATGCTTTTTTGCTCGCAAGGGTAGAAGAAGGATCAGTTTGGGAGAGCAGACGACCGATTTTCCCCCACTGACCTAAACGATGAATATATAAATATAAATATAAATATATATATATATATATATATATATATATATATATATATATATATATATATATATATATATATATATATATATATATATAGCCATCCGAATATCACTCTTAAAAAATTATTACCGAAAAATCTCGTAAAAACAGATGTGTTAAATTATCGTCTCGGTTTGAACGTGGTGTCGTTCATGTTGCCGGAAAACTTTTTTTTATTATCCCGTAATCGTGTATGGAAAACGTCACAGCTACTTTCGCATGGCAAGAAGAATGCCTGGCTTGAATGAATGACACGCTAGTGATGACGTAAGGCTTCATAAGAGGACATTGCCAACCGTCAAGAGATGCCGCCCGTCACAGAATCATCATCTTCTATTTAAGATTCACATTTTTTTACGTTCCCCAGTAGATATTATTTTATTTGGGATTGCTTGGCTTTGGCGATGGGATAGGTTTAGTAAGCATGCTCCATTTTCCCACGAGTTCTGGAGATGGCGGGTGCTTCAACGGTATTCCGATCTAGGGGTTTACTTTATGCGTGGCATAATATGCGTGGATAGGGGAGATAAAGCGCGGTCTCCTTGGCGCCCATACTGGAGGACATGCAAATGGCGATTGCAGGATTTCGACGTGCACTTCCATTTTACCCATATTCCTACGAAAGTCGAAGGTACCTCCTAATCTTAATGCCAAGTAAATGTAAAATACCTCCGGGAGGGTATTACTCCCCAAGATAAACTCCACCGCGACGTGCTTTGAATTTTCCCCTTAATCACATTGTCTCGTTTTCAGTGTGTTTAATACCTTATTTTTTTCCTTTACCACTCATACGTACAAATGCATAAATACCCCACGATTCACCTAAAAAGTGTGTGTGTGGCAGGGGGCATGTCTTACTACACAGCTTCTCTATCATTTCTCATTAACCCCTTACATCTGATTGTCTTCGCTCGTCTCCGTTAACATATTTCTAAAGCTCCGCCAAATCTCTGTCCATCTGTTTTAGTTTCCAATCAGTTGTTCGTACATACGGACTGGTAAAATGGATTTGCTCCATTCCGACGACCGCTTTTATTTCTCTATTTCAAATGGATAATGTGTTCCTGTCAAGTCGGAATTATGTGGTTATTACGATATAGAAATAACCTGTCATCGGAGCGTACATTTTTCATATATGTTTCCCCCGCAGTGTAAACAGTGCACACCTGTGGAACTGATGGAAGCGACTGCATATTCTGATTCGTGTTACGCTACACAAGCTATTTCGGGATCCAGAAGAAGTAAAGGTACTTTAAAAGTTATCTCAGTTTGTGGATTGCTCGACCACTAATAAATACACGATATCTTTTGTGTTTCACGTTTCCAGAGAATTTATATCTTGGAGCGGATAAGGTTGGTTCGCCGGTAACTTCAGTTTTTTAATCCCCTAAGTACGAATCCGGTCAAGGTAACGCAATTCAAATCTGAGTTGACAAATGAACTGCGAGAGATCCTAATCTTGTTCAACGTAAATTCAGAGCTGTTAACAGTACGCAAAAGTAGACGCAAATATGTAAGTTTAAGACAAACTAGACATTATTTTTATTTGTGGTTCTTCCTTGAGTTTTTAATGCTTAAAATGCGATAAATTTTGGGGAATAGATAATCGGTTGTTAGGCAGAACTCCCAGTTTACAATATGTTTCCATGGTACTTTTAGAAGTGCCGTTGACAATTCGATAAAAATAAATAGAATTGGCGCAACACACATGATGGCACCGATTAAATGGAATTCTAAAAATATTGGACACAAGTGTTTCTCCGTCTCTCTATCTCTCTGCTTGCTGAACCCATTAATTTTCTAATCTTTATGACCAATGGTACGTGTGTGTAATAAAGATCGTACAAGTTGTCATCATTCACCTGCGTCCACTCAGATCGAAACCTAAATTAATTTAATGCGACGGAAAGTGTCCCATGTTTATTATCGCGTTCGATGAATTATTCATGAACCTCTTCATTAACGTGCAAAACTTGGGAATTCACTCTTGCATAACAAAACGACGTAAAAACTCGGTGGCAATCTTTTCGATCCGCGATTTTTCGTCACCGACCTCTTTCGTGTTTATTGCCAATTTTACCTACTAACATTCGTATGCAGCTTAGAGTGAAATATAGAAAACAATGGAGCATTAACCACTTCAAGGTGTTTTCGCGGAAATCATCGATAAAACAATGAGTTGAATGCATTACCCAGTGGAGCAATTGTGAAAGGGCCTACATTCGACATCGGGTGAGCGTTTTGTGGCTAGGAAAGGAATATTCAACAGATCGGTTTTGATAAATGTGTAGGAGTCCATTTCCCACTCTCTCTCTCTCTCTCTCTCTCTCTCTCTCGTAAAGCGCTACACTCCCGCCAGAGAAAAATGTCTTTTATCATCTCATTAGATATCCTCACTCTTTTTAAGTATATCCGTACGTAATATGACACAATCTGTGGATTTTAATGAGAATATGAAAGTAATTGAGTTTCGTAACGGCTGGGACTATTTCGCGATGGTTGTTCCAATCAGGTCTCATGACTAATTGATCTAGATATTCTGAAAATTTCAAGGTTACATTTTACAAGTTCATTTTATCGATTCAAATTATTAAAAAATTAGCATCATGTCATACTCTTTACATACTTATTCCTTAAAATTGGCTCTCTGATCACTGGCTCGTATAGACCCTCTCTACAATGATCCATAAAAGGGTTCCTCTTAAGGAGTGTGTATCGAGATATTATGTGTATGCCATAGTTGAGGAAATTCCTATATTTGTAATGCTAAATACATTACGTCAGATGAGAATTAAGACATGTACAAGGGATTTTCCCGTATACATTTCAATATAAATTGATATTGAAAATTAGATTTTTCGTATGATCTTATGTCAATGGAGGACTACCACCGGAAGAATCATGTATTAATGCTATAGATATACGTAGTTCTCACGAAAAAGGTATATCAGGTGCGAAATTGTATAAGGACTGTAATAGTGTTAATGTAATAGTATTTGCTCAACTTTATTTCATAGAATAGTATTTAATTTTTGGGATAAAACCGCCGAAGCATGGTTTCAAAAATAGACTCTTCAGAATTATTCCATAATAAATATTAGTTCACGTTTAAAAAATTATCAAGTGTTTAAAGTGCCTTAGAGTGTATAAAAACTGAATACGTCATGTGTATGTATTTACGAATTACGCAACTAAACGGGTGTTCCATCACTTTTCATCACTTTTGATGAAATTCATTTCATCAAAATTAATTTCATGAGCTAAGGTGACGCATTGACTTTAGCCAACTTCCTTAATACTAAGCGTACTCCAGTTGTCAATAAAATGTGATAATTAAATAACTCGATCTTCCCTAGTCATATTGATACAATCAAATATATATATATATATATATATATATATATTTTTTTTTTCACACACATACATTTAAATCGGAGTGAGCTTTGCGAGTTCATTTTTAAGAATTTTTCCTTGAAATTTTTGCCGCCATTTTAAAGTGATGCCATATTTCACGTACAAGTTTTTATGCAGAAGGTAAGCCAATTAAAGCAAAGTGAGGAATAAAGAACTTGTAATCATATGATGGTTGATCATTTGAAAGTAACGAATATAACTTCAAAATCAATATTTATAATTTTATAACGTATTTTTGTTTCAATGAAATGAAATGTACGGCATGTGCATCTGAAGTCAAGGCTCATCCATTTGTTTATTATATCACGGTGAACAAAAATTAATACGGGGTCTGGCAGCATGACTTTCTATTTTAAAAGCGTTTTGCGTTTGAAAAAAGGAAGTGTTGTTACCTCACCCTGTATCAATGCAATATACGTATTTATTTTGTTATTGCAATACCAGTTGTACTTGATAAGACGAAGTACGAGTAATAATTAATACGTTCCCTTATGTTTAATGTTTCTGAAGTGAACAAAATAGTTGTCAGATCCACGTAATCAAGCCAGGATCATCCTAAGGACAATACCACAATGCATCACCCTCGTACTAGGCACTGATCCAAGCAATAAACTCCGATTACTGCTGCCCGTCGAATTGATTTGGACGGTAACGGTGCTGTTGGAATTAGGAAGTTCATTGACCGTTTGACTAACCACTGGGGTCGGAACTTGTAGCATATAAACTTGTTAAAAGAAAGATCGGTAAATGAATTTCACGTCGTGGAGTGACTCCGGGACATATTTTAACCACAGCTGTGCTAATACGCGTAAGGACCTGTGAAAAAATCTTGTGAAAGAAGAGATTTAATCCCAAAACTAACAGGTGATGACGAGGGAAATTAAAGTGAGCCAAGGGATTCATTCTTCTCTTCCATTTGGCGAGAGGACAAATTTTCCGGCACTTCAACGTTCCCTTTTATTTTGCTCTCACTTCTTTATCCAAGGTACGCAGTTTTTTTCATTATTCACACCTGCTGAGATTTTTAAATGGATCTGAAAACCAAGGAACGACATGAGTAAAGTCGGTTACTCTTTCCCACGAAGGCGACAAGCATAGACGTCTTCCACCAGATGGGACAGAAGACCGTCACGGTATTGTGACCCTTCACGTCCGGGATTTTTTTTTGTTTTTACATTGATGTCACCGGTTTATTTTGTAAGTCAATGAATGTGATCGTCGTCTGGAATGTGGATCAGATATTCCCAACGGTATTCGCAACGTTAGACGAATTATTCCCATGGCTAGCAGTTTTTAATTCAGTTCCTTAAGGTTTATTTTTTCCATTTTATTGCTGCCATCTGCTTCGATAGCTTGTATCATAAGGGGTAGTGATTTATACAGACTATAAGGTAGTAGTACCTACTTCAATTTGCAAAAAGGTGGAGAAAGAGAATTAAAGAAAGTAACTGATGAAGAGGCGGAGGGAAAGAGAAGGTTTAGCGTCAAGTGATATACGAGTACAAAGTGGACAGAAAAAATGGTGGGGAAATTTTCGGGAGGAAGTAGTTAGTTGAAAAAAACGATGGGCGGGGGCGTGTTAGGTTCTCGAAGAGGGACAGGGAGAATGAATCTTTTGGAGTTTGGAAAGAAGAGCAAAGGGCATCATCACGAATTTACGTCAACTTAGAAAAAAAAGAAAGCATTTCTCGACAGTTTCTATTTCTCCATAGCTCGGGGAGGTGAATGGAGACAGGAAGCATTTCGAGATTCTAGTTTGGAAGAATTGGTAGGGAGTAATTCGACGGGGGAGTGTTATAAATAAGGAAGTTCAATTTACATTGAGGGAGACAGAAGTGATTGCTGAGTGGGACACGGAAACGGCCATAATGGTGAGTTGGGAAAATGATGAAAGGTTAGCGTTCTGTCGACAGTTATTTTAGACTTGTGTTTGAAGGAAACGTGCTCAGTATGAAATTCATAGGTGAACAACGAACGGTTTTCATACAGGCGATACACTTAGAGTCAATCTCCCTCTTTCATGCACTTAACGAACCCTATAATTTGGTAAAATAAAATGATGAAGATGAAATTACTGAAAGAAATGAATGATACATAAGAGACACGATATGGATACATCCGCAGATTCATGTAATTATATTTTATTTATTGCTGAATACATTTTTAACAGTATAAAAAAATACATCTGACAAAATGTATCACTCTGGATGACCTAAATAATGCAAGATGTAAGCCTAAAAGGTCGCGCAGGAAAACATCTAATGAAACGAGGGTGTGGACGTAACAAATGGAGTGGGCTTTATTTTATTTTTATTTACGTAGTACCCGGCAAGCTACCAATAGGGTGTATGGCAGGGGGTGATTACACAGCAGACTTATTCTGATTTAGAATAATAAAGTTCGTAAGAAAAATGAGAACTAATTAATAGTTTTGCTTTCTATTGTTTTAAGCTCAACTTTATGGAAGTTCATGTTCAATATTTATTCTATTAAGAACACAATGTTTACATCCACTGATCTTAATAAAATAAATATTGACTAATTAATAGCATGAGAATAACAATGAATGGGTTAAATAATAATTTTAAGTTTATATTACGTGTTATGGAAAATGTGAGGAAGCTTTTTAGCGTTGAACAAATATCTAGATTTCCATTCTCGTAGCTTACAGTTAATTAGTAATCAAACACTACTAATGGTAATGTGTCACTTGGTGGTCGAGTGAAGAAAAGTGGTGTTCTCTTAAAGCACTAGTCATCGACGGAAGGATGTATGAGTGGAAAATGGAGGAAGGCAATGGGTATTTTGAATTATATGAAGCAAGCTGGAGTGACAGTTTTAAGGAATGTAGTGAATGAGAGAGAGATTTATGACATCGAGTGATATATAGTTTGCTCTACCATAGTTCACCTTTAAAAAGGCATAATGGAGCTGCTGAAGACCTAATTGCTAATAATGACTTAATAAATGTCTCAGTATCACCACAGATAAGGACGTCTTGTATTCCCGTCGGGGATCTCTTCATCCTTTCCTTGGAACGGACATGAGATTAAGTCCTCTTCACTCGGTACGCTGAAACTTCGAGATGAAAAATTGGAAAAGACGTCTAGGATAAAAGAACAAGTTTCATGTGATTTCATTCCCAACACTTGAATCACAACGCTGATGTGACTTCACGTCGTAAACAAAACTTTTTTTTTATTTGGATCGTTTTAACACTGACGCTTGAAAAATGACAATAGATGACCAGTTTTTTTTTGCCGATGAATTCGAAAATGGTTAAGAGATTCACATGTATGAGTAGTGACAATTAATGACGCCATAAATATATTATGGACGCGACAATTGTTTCTGCTAGATTGGTCATCAGCGATTACGAATCACTGCACGCGTCGCACGAGCGCGAATCCTGAATGGTTGATTTGATTTAATTGCACAATGTATCCAATTACAGAAACTGAAGCGTATAAATCGTTTTAAGTTAAACGTGGCCGCGATGCATGCATGCGTCTTATACAAGGCTTCCCGAGCGAAAGTCGGTGAAATATTCGGGAGAGTGGATTTAACGTTTGTCAATGGACTACAAATATTATGGCGGATTTCAAACGGTGGTGATTGAGAAATTGTTTAAAGAGATCCTGTATAAAGTAAAAGGATTCGTCGAAATAGCAGTGAAAAGAATTTAGGCATTAAAGTTATTATAGGATTGGAATAATATAAGAATGATGGTCACCAAGATCTATGCTACAGCCATCTGAGTTTAGAGTGAGTAATCATTTGTACATTACTAAGCCTCACCCGTTGCCGCATTACGTGACACAGTGTAATACAATAAACCCTTTGTCAACTGCGTATGCTTCCTGCCTCCCTTCATTTCGTCCAACATGCCTAACGTCCAACGCCTCCCTCTATCTTCCCTGCTTAAAATGCTCCCCTAAATCAAGGTCCTCTGCATTCCAACGTCCATTAAAATATTCTGCACACACTTTTTCAGCCTCCTTTGAATATTTCCCGATAACCCTCCCTCTTGTTCCTCACCATGTCTAGTACTTATCCGTTTGTTTTCCTTTCCGTTCGTTATATTTTTACCATTCTTCCTCACGCTCACCTCTCAAAACCCTTACCCTCACTCGCGACCTCTCCTGGATGAAATATATATGGGGAATATATAAAAAAAAAACTAAACAAAATTAGGATTTATAAGAAGAGTACAGGGCAAATATAATGAAAAGGCTGGAGATAAATGTTATCTTTGGCTGGTTAGGCCTCGTTGAGAGTATGCTGCAAGTATATGGAATCCTCATGAAGTTGGATTGATTGCCGGATTGGATCGCGTGCAGAGTAGAGGACCTAGATTAGTAAAAAGTTGTTATGATAAACTGAGTAGCGTATTAAAAATATGAAAGGAGCTAGGATGGGAATCACTCACGGAGAGAAGGCTAAACTACAGATTGAAATGCCAGCATAAATTGGAAGAATTTTCCTCCAGCAGTGATATTGAAGATGTATTATTACCCCCATCGTACTACGGTAGATGAGATAATGCCTATAGAATTTGAGAGAGTTTAGAACTGATGGATTTAAAATGTCATTTTTCCCAAGAACGATAAGGGATCAGAATAAAGTTGTCCCACCGCGGTAGGGGTAAAAATATTCGGATTAAAATTAGTCTGGTGTGCATTCACTCCCTGCCACACACACTAGCGATGACTTGCAGGGTACTAAAAATGCTAAATACAGCATATCTCTTGTCTCAACGATAAATTGTATCAGCCGTGTAAAACTACGCTCCGTATCTAAGTTTTCACTTGTCAGTGTTAATCCATAAATTATTTCATGAATATCATCAGAAAATTTATAATAGGTGTTTCAACAGTCACGATTCATAAAGACCTCGGTATCATCTTTGACACTTAACTTCTCTTTCGTTCGTACGATATATCAAAGTGTTTACCCTAAAGCTATGTCCATGGTTGGCCAAATGTATCTGTATGGTGATTTATCTAATTTTTCAGCTCTCAGAACATTTTTCTTTGCCTGTTTCTTCTCTAGTTCTTGAATCTATTCTCAAATTTGAGCCACTGCTCCAACCGCTTCTCTCAAATTACGCGAGCACCCGATGAGCTTCTTTCTTTCAATCATTCGCCACATTCATGTGCACTTCAGGTAACTTCTCTCTAGATTATACAGGGTGCGATAACCTTTTTTAAAAGAGTTTTAGGTTTAAAAAAAGGAGTTATGTTGCCGCATCCTGTATCAGGTCTTCTCTCGGCATTTCCTCCCTTACCGATCGCCGTGCCATTAATGATGTGAAGTGTTTTCATAAAACTCATCGATGTTAATCTATAAATCATCTTAACTTCTTTCTCTTTTCTCTCTTCGAGTGCCTCTTGCGTTCGACGCGGTTGAATGGCCTCCTTCATCGTGCCACCCCTCATCTCTCAATCACTACACTCTCATTAATCTTTAGATTTCCATAAGCACGCAGTGCAATGCTGAAACGCCTCTCTCACTCCACCCCGTACCAAACTCCTCACGCTGTCCGTTCCTAACGTACAGTTTCTTCCTTCAAATTCTCTCCCAGCATCTTCCTCCTTACTACTTATTTTTCCCCCTCAATTTTGTTAACCAAACTTATTTTTTTAATGTGGTGCTGTTACTTCTTATCCGTGAAGTTTATATTGATATCGTTTGTTTTTCTTTGTTGTTCCTTTTTTTATTTACGCTGATTCTCATACCACATCTATCTCAATGATTTCGTAATATGCTAAGAAATGATCGTATTAGTTATATAGTAGTTATTTTATCCATTGGCACACTGGGTAAGTAATATGCCTCACTTATTCTTATTTCTAACCTCTTAGGTCCTACTCATTTGAAATCCTGGTAAGATTTAAGGTTGAAGTTCTTTCGAGCTCTTTTTCGTTGGAGCAAACCATGACGCCATCGTCAAAGTTGTGGCATCAGTCTAATCGACTGTGCGCTTTGACGTAATGGATCAATTTCAAAGTGCGTTCCGAAATGCAGCGTACGGCGTTAATGTATTTAAAATGATGATTTCGATAATATGAGTTCACATCATGAACATATGTGTATTCACGACAGTGGGTTAGCGGACACGGGATTGTGTGTTCCTCTATCAAGGGTTTCCGCTGGTTAACCCCTTCTCAGTGCTCTATTGATATTCAAACGTTTTCCGAAATCAGTTACGTTTTCACGAGCTTTCATACACAGAGTCCCTTAATTGTACACTCTCCACGACATTCCTGGTCGGTTGCGAATCACTTGGGCGGTAAAAAGACTGCGGGGTGCGAATCCTGTATTGAGCTTTTGGTGTTGCGTTTGTCATAGGAATATTAATGACTCTTACACGGAGTAGGTCGTCTATGAAAGTCATAACTACAATCTGACAATCCATCTGGAGTATGAAAACAATAGGATTGGTCATTTTAGAGTAGGATGGATGATACAGTATGATTTTAATCTAGTAGGCACCTCTTTTTTAACCATTCACTTTGAATTACAAAATATTTTCCGTATATTTTTAAGCATTTATTTTATCCGGATCGTTTGGTCATGTTGAGAGAAGGGCGAGTTGAACCACAAAACATATAGGCAAGAGCAGAATGAATCATTAGAAGCGGTAAGATGAAATAAGACTGGTGCTCGTAGAGACGCTCAAGACAAGGTATGGTATTATTATTATTAATAATATATAAATATGCAGGTTGGCATTGTGAAGTGATCTACAGATCTTTAACATCACAATTGCACACTTGCCTTTCTGAAGCAACAACAGGGAACATCTCATCACAAAAAACATTGATTGATAACAAATTTTCAATCATGAAAAATGTTAACTAATTTGTTTTGCGCAAACAAAATCAAGGAAAATAAAATTAACTAATAAATTCAAAGGAAACATATAAAAACCAATTTTTATCACAAGAAAAATTTCCCATCTTGTTAACAACTGATTCTAAATCAATATTAAATTTTAAATAAAGGTAGTTTTAGTTGTATATTATTAAAACAATCACTGTTAGCAACCTGAAGGATTTTCGTATATTATGGATGAGGGTAGCACTCACTACTACTAACCCCGACAACGTCGGAAATTCACATATCAGGGTTTAAAGTCCATTATTGCATAATCATTTGTTTATCGCCCAGTCCCTTCTCCAGTTCCCTCTAACCCATATCTATTCTTAAAACTTCTAAAATTGGATGGAAAGAGCTAGCTGTGAGAAGGAATATTTAAGTATATATTTTAATTATTTTTAGTATCCTGAAAAACACCGCTAGGTTGTTTGGCAGGGGGTGACTGCATACCACAATATTTTTGACCCGAGTATTTTTCCCCCCAAACATTTCTAATTTAATTTTGACATTAGCAGTTTCAAGACAATATCGTGTGTATATGGTCTGTATCAAAAGTATAAGGAAATTTTTCGGAAAAATAGATTTACCCGTATTTCAGATGTTGCTACAATGTCTCAAAATTCTTCAAAGTGAATCTCTTGAGCATCAACACTCAAATGCCAGCGACTTTTTCGCGACTCCAAGGCTCCCTGGTAGGTGGATTGCGGAATGTCCTTAATGGTATGCGTTCAATCTTCTTTGACGGCACTCAGGGCCCCATGGTGGTGTCCTTTGAGAGAGGATTTCACTTTTGGGAGTAGGAAATTATCTGCTGGTGCTGTTGACTTGGTTGTCCCAAGAGTCGGGGTCTTCTCCAACGCGTTGCTGAAGCTCTTCGCAAGCAGACACTCGACTCTGCTTTTGGTCGTCCGTCAAGACCTTCCGGACGAGTTTAGCGCAAGTCTTTCTCATCGCCAAATTTCCAGTAATAATGGTGTGCACTGACATCTTATTAATGTCAATACGATCTGCGACCATGCGGACAGTTAACTGACGGTCTGAATTCAGCACTTAACGCACACGTTTCACGTTGTCGTCGGTTCTTGACGTCGACGTCCGTCCAGCGCGGGACTCGTCCTCCACACCCTCTCGACCATATTTGAAGAGCTTGTGCTGTTTAAGGACTGCATTTTTTGACATGCTTTCTTCTTGAACAATTAGCGAATCATGCCCAACGTCCCCGTACCCGATTTTCCCATCTCAACACAAAATTTGATGGCTTACCGCTGTTCAATCGTTCGCTGCATTTTGTGCTTACACCGAGTCACTCAACAGGGGTCCACTAAAAACACAATCTAGCCTGAACGAATGGTCGCAGGCGATTGGCGCTTGAAGCGTGTTGAAGGTCAAATCCCCCACCACTGAGCCTTGGTGGTAAGAGCGCTCTGCGACGCCCAGTCCCAAGATATTGCAACATGAAATTAACGCCCTCTTCTTGAAATCGATGAATAAAGTATATTTATATTTTTGGAAATGTTACGAATGTATTTAAAATTAATTCTCATTTGCAACGCAGTTACTCTTCCACAGTTACTCTGCTTCACTTTTTTAAGAGCTAAATTAGATGGAAATAGCAAAATTGTGGATGGGCATGATGTAGTGCACTAGCATTCAGTCCCTAGGGTACTGGTTCGAATCCCGGAGGTGACATAACTTTTCAGCAGTATCCCGATCCCTGCTTGGGTTGCTTTATGCGATGAGCACTGCAAAAGAAGTACGCCGTCCGTCGGATTGGGCATTGGATTGCTTTTGACCCCTCGGCGCATTTCGATGAAGGGTAGGCTAATGCCGACGACGGGTTTCACTCCACCCATTCATCCCCCATTCCCTGAACATTCTACCTCTGCCAAAATACCCACTTAACCCTAAAGGCTCAAATGATCTCAGTGATGTCAGTCACCTACCCTAACTGCTACTATTACGACGGTACGATTTGAATGCACTTTTAGATAGCCGATGAGTCTTTTAGGAGGTGCATATTAGCACATTTTCTGTCCTCTTACGACGCTCGACTAGGGCACTGATTCGCGCTTTCCAGTTTAAAGTCACAATGATCTCCCAAAGGGACTTGAAAATATGACGAGCCTTTGTGATTCCTCCCCGAGTGGAGGAACCAGCGTATTCTCTTCGACCGACAGGTGCGCGACTCCTAACGCCATTCCCACACCACCTACAGTGTGCATTACATGCTTCCTTCGATTTCGGCCCGGCTTAAAGCTGAGCGAATGACACGACTCGACACCGCGAATGGGCGGAGCGGTAACCATGTGTGGGTGTGGAGTAGTAGACCTTCGTCACGAGGGGTGAGGAGGTAGGTAGGTAGGGAGGGAAGGTGGGAGGAAGAGGTTTATGGCCGAGGGGGTGTAGGGAGAGTGGAGTTGGAAGGGTCTCTATAAGGTTCCGAGTGGATTTTCGCAATTTGGGTCAGCTGCCGCACTCGGAACGGGCAAGAGGGAGTAAGGGGGGTGGGTGGGGAGGAGAAGAAAAGTAATAAGGCGGAAGAGGAGAAAGGGCTTGTTACGTGGGCGGGCGCGTGCGTCCCTCTTTCTATATGTTTGTGTTTTTTAGTCTCTGATATGCCCACCACACAAATCCCTCCGCAAATCTTAGCCATATAGCCAGGTACTAATTTTTTTAAATCCGTGTTCAAAGTAATAGTCATTGTGAGCGGAGGGTACGAATGTTTAGGTCATTTGGATCGTTTACGATGGCTAAGCTATTAGGGCCAGGTAGGAATTAGGCAGGAGAAGAAGGTTGGAATGAGCGATGTTGGTGGTCGGACGACTTGATTAAATCTCTGGATCTTATTGCAGCCGAGTGTACCCCGCGATATCGATCTGGGTAGCATATAGTAATTTAATTGCTGTCGTATGGTATGTTGCAATGTGTTTTTTTAAATAAATTTATTTTTCTAATCTTGATTTTCCTCTACACGCATTGTCATTTGCCAATTAAAGAATAAAAACCAGATCACGTTTTTGCGAACCGAAGGGCACCATACATATTTCACACTCGAGTTCATGAAAGCAAAAGTTGTACTGGAGTTCATGAACGCGAACATTTAGTTCACATCATACCTACATTGGCTTCATCGTGCCTACATTGGTTAACCTAAATGGGCCATTTTTTCAGTGACAATTTGAAGGGTTGCATACTGCATGGTTACTTTTTCATTGATGATCGATTAACAAATTTAATTTAGAGCTAATAACGTAGATAAAAATTGAGGGTCAAGTACGCTCGATCGTGTGACGGGTGTAACATTGCAGCATGATTTGTAGCCTGTTAAGTAATATGATCGACTTTTGTCGAAAGTACATTCTGAGAATTTATATATGCTCATGGATACCATCTCTTTAATTAACTTGAGAGAAAATATGTACATCAAAATCCGTCAAAATTCGAGGTGTGTTAAAAAAATAATGAGAAGTTTAAGTTTTCGGACAATAATATTTATTTATTATTATACATTGATGTTGTCACCTTCAAAGTAGTCCCCATTGGAGATTTATGCACTTGTGCCAGCGCTTCTTCCAATCCCCGAAACACTTCTCAAACTTGATCTTTGAGATAGCCTTTAGTTCTTTCAGCGATGCGCTTTTAATGTCATCTACGGCTGTAAAACGACGGCCCTTCAAGGTTCTCTTAATGTATTGGAAATAGGAAAAATATGATATAAATATCTCGTATAAATGTGACGAATGTGTTAAATGCATTACATGTGATGCATTCGTATCATCAACTCTCTGAGGCATTTATTAATATTTAAAAACGTGCTCTTCAACTTATTTTGGACTAATTTTGAGGTGTCAATTGTTTGAAACTATATGATTTCGGCTGTTTTGATAACCTACAAATTAACATAATTTAAACAAATATGGGAATGTGAATAATGTTGATGTTTACCCTATTAGAACAATATTATTTAGTCTTTTATATTAGTATATCTGCACCATTTACGCATCGTTCTTCCATTGGTAGTCTCCAGAATCGCAAATATTTTTTATTTTGTCAATTCCAATGAAAACCAACATCGTAAGACCCTTTTTTATCATCGTCACATTTGGAAAAGTGCGCTTGGATGAAAAGGGAATTTCATCAAAAGTAAATATATGTACTTCAGACCACGAGAAAATCTCCTTAAGAAATCTCCAGACTCGACAGAGAGCTCCTTCAAAGTAAACTCCCTCCTGGTGATGCTATCCATTTCTGGCGAAGATGCCAGTGATCGAAAATAGGCTCCGCGAACCATCAATGATAACGAATATCGCACGAAAAATAAGGATGTAATTTCTACCGTCGACTTACTGTCCATTTTGTTTTAGCAAAATAGGAAACAAAAGTATTTATCTAAATTATATCAATAGTAATAAGACAGTAATCATAAAATGGAACGATTTAGTCGTGCTAAAATATGTTCACAGTGACCAAGAGGAATTTTCGACGAGACCAATCAGTTTTTTAGAAAAATTAACTTGGTTCCATCGTAATTTAATTCCGGATACTGGGAAGCCTGAAAAAATGAGACCCCTTCAATTCGTTCCTAAGTTCTAGCAACGATAAACGGGTAAAAATATTGGTTCTCTCGTGAAACTTTTGATGGCAAGTGCATTCCAGTCCAGTATGCTCAAACCTTCCAATTCGATTTTCCATTATGAAAAAATAGGTAAACTTAATTTTAAATAATTAAAAATACTTGGATTATTTCGGGTTCAATGATAAGCAACTCAATTTTAAATGGTTTGAGCAGGGTTGCTAAACATTTTAGTTGCGATACGAATTTTAACAATTTGTTCAAGAAAAGGTGTTATGGTCAATTAGAATTCCATTCAGTGGATGCAAAGCGTACCTGAAATGTGTGTCAATAAAAAAAATCCGTACTTATAAAACTTAAGAGAACTGTTGAAATAAATGTAAGGAGTTACGCAATTTGGCTTAGCCATACTAAATTTTGGGAAAGTATTACTGTTATAATCATCAATAGACACGTTTCTCTAATTTTGTTATAAATGGACACGGCTGGCGATGATGGTTAATTTAAAAAAAAATTGTATTTCGAATGATTCCGAAGCGAAAAGGCAATTAATTCCATGACGTAATACTTCGTCTAAACTTGGGGCAAGTCCCCAAAAATGTACCGACTCCGTTATGTCTGGGGGGAATACTTACGATCCATTTTCCTAAAACCGAGACGTCAGATATTTTAGTTTGGATGAACCTGTTTTCGAACTTTGATGAATACGTTATCTTCTACATTACTCTTCAGCCTTCTATCTCTCTCTCTCTTTCCCTTACCTTATTCCCACGATAGAAAACAATCATTACCCGTTTCCGGATGCGTTCTCTGAGGATTTTCATAGGTTTCATTCAGTGTATGTTTTATCGTGCGCTGAAATGTTAACTTCTAAGTTGATAATTGACGAAAATGTGAACTTATTCGTGAGTATCGTTCACCGAATGAAGTTTACGCGGAGCATTGCATGCTCTGGATGAAAATATGAGAATTAAGTAAACAACGACTTACTTTTTTTTGTGAAGAAAATTAAATTTAGCTTTCAAATAAAATTATTTTCTTAGCTTTATGGTGCCGTGGTTAACGACTCAGCGTCATAGCCAAAATATTATGAGTATAATTTGGATGACAGAAAGTTTCCACCCGTTCATGAACGATGGAACATTGATGGTTCAGTTTAAATGGATGCGCTTGCAGCTGGGTCTCAAGAAACTTTGCGGATGTGGTCTGGAGCAGGAAATATAAAAAGGGAGAAAGAGGTTTTTGGAGTGAAGGGAATACTTTTTGGGCGAGTGACCTCCCCGGTGATCTCATCAAAGGTCTAGTGACCGTGTTTGTAGATCCAGCGGCTGGAACACTGCGATCCAGTGGCCTGGGAGGTTTACTCAATTAGCTCGTCGTGTCACCCGTCCGAATAGCTTGCACTCATTGTAAAAATTCCAACCTAGAATTTGCTTGCTTTTTCCTTTGCGTACTGAGATGAAAGGCAAGGGAAATTAGGGCGCGACATTTTAAATTAAGTCCTATGGTTCGTTTTTCCTCAATTGTTCATCCTGGCACCGAATGAATGCTTTTGTGGCTTAAAAAAATAGAGTATCATTTACATGACTGCACGATACATTTAACTAGTTAGAAGTTCAGCGGCATAGTTTACAATATTGCACCCCAATATCATAAGGCTCTTAGTCCTGCTATAGCTAATATGATTTCTATTAAGATCTCTAATCTCTAAATGGTCTGCGTTTTTCAGCTTGACACATATTCAAAGACTTTGGATAGTTGTATGTTAATAATTTTGAAAAAAATATTCCACACAAAGAAATGGTATCCTGATGTTTTTTTAGTAAATAATCCAAATCGTAAATATTTATGTAACTTCTCTCACTTACGTAAATGGTCAAATAATTCTAAAAATGTAGGCATTCTTTAACCACCAATGATAATGAAATTTGTGGATAAAAGCCGTTAAAATCCATTTAATTTTGCATTTGCATATGGGGGTTCAATTTATAACGAACTTTACATTTAAAAAAATAAATTTTAAGGTTTATATTCTTTTCGATTTTCTTAAAAATTAATATTATTTACTTAAAATTAGATAAATTTTTTCTCAATGATAATTTTTCATCCTGTTTTCCATTCATAAAGATATATTCTAAATATCTTCTTCCATAAAATAAAGTATAACTTCTTTCAATTTCAATTCATTCCAACTTCGCAAGTTATGTGATTGCTATCACGGAGATATTCCGAGTAAAACTCTCCACACTCAACCAAAGAGCCACGTTTCGGAAAATCACGGACAAATACAAATTTTAGAGGGGTTTGAACAATTAATGCCAAACTCAGAACCCTTCTTGTTTACACGGTATCGCTTATTAGTTAGGCAAACATTGATATGATACAAAATAAGTTCAAACAGCCCTGTTCTCTCATGAATTAATGTGATTATGAAATATATCAGGAGAATGAATGACTGTTCAATCCATGTCAGGAAAGCCCCGGAAGTTATCACTAAGATAATTTATTATAATTATGATAATTCTCATTCCATTTTCGGTTTTTTGCCCGAGTACAATACGTACTTGTTCATCCCTAGTTATTTTACCATGTATAGGGGTATTTGGAACGGTTCCTAATGATTATTTTCTTGTACATGTCAAAAGAACCTTTTTTCTTATCCTATATTATTTATTTTTTCTTTCATTTGTAACTTCTGCCTACCCTAATGCTGTCTAAAAGACCTACTCTCTACCTTCCTCTACCTCCCTTACCCAATATTCTCCTTTCAATCACGGCCTTCAACATCTCGCTACTTTTCAGTATTCCCCCAATCCAAATTCTTCGCCTATTTCGATTTTTTTTATTTGGAGCGTAGCGTTAGCATCCGTCGCGAAAACTTGATCGTTGTTTCAAGATGAGAGACATACGAGACATACTCGTAGATCGGAGGCTTTTGAGATATGGGTGTGAAGGGTGATAAAGGTAAAATAGACGGAAAGGAAAACGAAGGAATGGGAGTAATAGGGATGATGATGAGGGGATTTTGATGGGAGAAATTCAAAGGAGGGAGGAAAGATGGATGTAGAGCATTTTGGTAGGCGATGGGATGTTGGAGACTGCGATATAGAGAACGTTAGGCAAGCGAGGAATGGATAGGAGAAGGATAGGCACGTTGGACGGAATGAGGAAAGGCAGAAGTATGGGAAACTGAAGTGTTCACGAAAACTATCATATGAAGTTGTATCTTTCTAGACGAGAATTAAAATAAAAGCAGTAGTTATTCTGAGTCTATCCAAAACCTACATTAAACGGTAGAGAATCATAATAATTTGACCTAATTATATTGCAACTGCCTCGTGCTTCATGTCAGAGTACCAAATATTTTTCTCAAAACGTTTTAAAAATCAGGCGCTTTGCTGCATATGGGTCTCGGTCACTGGGCAAAGCCCCAATGGTCACTCCTTGCATCACGCCGGAAACATAACTCCAGGACTTATCATTCGGTCGAAGAAGAATTCTGGGACGCGAGTGGTGTGGGTAAGCTGGGTGTTTCTCCGTAATTTTTCCCCAATGCAACGCCTCATTACTCCCTGCACCAGTGGACTCAAATATCTCCAACTCGTCACCCCACCCCCGCATTACGGAGATCAGCCAGGGGATCGATCGTCCGGGGGAATAAAATTCCGATCGCGACCCGCGATAAAGGGAGCTCCCGAGGCCGAGCGCGGTGGAGGTGATGCAATGGGGTCGGCGGTGGTGGTGGTGGTGCACGTCACCCGGGCCTCGATTGTAGCCCGTTGGGGAGGAGGGGACAGCATCCGCCCTTTTCGCACAAGTTCCAACGTACAGAGTTGTGAGCCATGCATACGTAATTGATGGACGATGCACTTCGCCTGTTTCCGACCCGATTAGTTTTCGTACCGGGGTAGCGAGATTGACACGAGAGGGAAAAAGATATCGGGAATGGCGAAATATGTCGATACTATACTGCGCCACACTATTCACGCTTGCACTCCGGTATGAACGTACTTGTCTGCGACATACCAAATCTATGGTAATCGGCACCATCAAAAGTCCATTCAATATATTCTACCTATTAAAGTCAAATTTTTGGACGGTTCCTATCGACTATTAACTTCTCCGTATCACGATTATTTGTCTTCATTCGTCCTACATAATTTCCCTCTTCGTTTCTCCAAACTTCTATTTAACTTCATACCGTCTAAAAACCTATTCCTTTCCTTCATCTAAAGAATAGGTTTTCCTTTTCGGGGAAGAGGAATAGCTATTCCTCTTCCCCGCTCACTCGACATCCTCCCACCTATCACGGCCTTCAACATACGTACAACTTACCATTGAACAATTTCTCCATTCATTTTACTTTGCCTTCTTTGAATCATCCCCCAGCAAATTCCTCTCTTCGCGTACTATGCTTGAAACCTCAGATTACCATCCTGTCCGTCTAATTTATTTTCTCCATTCTTCACCATGTTCGCATGTCTCAAAATCCACAAATCTACGCTCATCATCTGAACTCAGAGAACAGTTCTAAAATCCATACAGCACTATGTTTCATATTGAATTATTTAGTAATTTTTTCTTCGCGTCTTTACTCAGAGTACGTAATGATCAGCGCTGTCTAAGAAACCACCAATCTGAATATATGCCTACCTATGGTGTAACTGCCACCAAATTTCTTCTTAAAAATGCTTCTCTCTTTAACACAATATTTCGCCTAATGCTCCCACTACTATGTCGAACTGTCCCACCTGCTCTAGTTAATTACTCCTGCTTTAATGTTGAACATAACTACCGAAAGTGCTGGAAAAATAACCGTTATCTGAAATACTATGTGCTTACAATAAATTTAGTACGCGACCCTTAGTCCGTGTTAAGGTACATTTATTTTGGCAGCGATAAACCCAGTATCTTTGCGAATTTGTTACTCTTATATTTCATAAAGTGTCAAGGCCCATTTTATAACCTGCCTGGCTTAATAATTTCACGACCGGTATGATTTTACCGGTGTAACAATGTTTTTAGTAACAGCACGAATGCCTACGGCCTCCCGCAAAATTTTTATACTGCCTGAGGTGCTCTAATACTTTAGGTGTTGACGTTGTTGAACAACCTACAATATAACACTAAAGAAATGTGATGTAAGGTATACCTATCTTTATCTTTCAAAGGATATGGATTCCTAGTTTTATTCATATGCTGCATAAATATAAAGACCTTTTTTCGTTCATTGGCTATCGGTTTACGATAAGAAATGCATTATAATTGCTAAAAATCCTTTCATATTGTGTACATTAACAGATGCCAATGATAAAAAGCTTTAGATAAAAATCAACTCAACGTAAAACATCAACTATATCGTAACTTTGTATTATTTTCAGTCCCAGTTATCAGAGGAGGCCTCCGGCAGCTAAGATTAATTAAAGGCAATTAGGGATAGATGTGGGTAATTTGGTAGGAATAGTATGATGAGAGAATGGAGGAAGGGTGGAGAAAAACCCAGCATCAGCCTACTCTTTAGCGAGATGCACCAGCTCTACACATTTGTACGAGTATAGCTAAATATCTCTTAGAAAAATTGCATCCGCTTATCCAAATGCCCTAATATTTTCTTGGGTTCAATAGTATTGACAGTTTGAATAAGTATCTCCTTTCGTAGTTACATATTATATTATGCCATACTATATTTTACTCGGAATTCATCAAATGTACACCCATTTTCAAAGGGAACGAAATGCCGGCATGTTTCCTCTCAACAGGAGGATCGGATCCATATTATTATCGAAAATGTACTAAATTATTCATCGGAAGAATATTTTAACGCTGCTTGAAACACCGTTCATTCCTAAAAGATAGCAAGGGACCTACGCACACCCCAATGAGCCGCTGGAATGGCGGGAATTCGTCTCCGGAACCCATAGCGGAACGCATTCTCGCTGCGCGCCCCAATTTCAGAGAATGGCTTCCCTTGACAGGCTCCTAGAAATTAAGACGATGCGGCAGATGGTCTCTTTGAGTGTAGGGTTCGCTTCTAATTATCGCCCCTTCCTGCCTAGCTCGAAGCGTTTAACTCCGAGCGGGTATTATCCTCGAGAGGGATAGAGTTGTGCGTACGCAATTCGACCGTAGCCGAAAGTGCTTGTGGGACTGTTTACCGGCAGGAATATACCTATTTCCTCCCGGTTGAATTTTTTGAACCCGGAGAAAATATATGCTTGGGTCTTTTCCTAATTGAACTGTTAAATCACAACGAACCTCAAGGCACTCTGCATACTCATTTTCTCTGCTGGGAAAAATATATTCTACCATAAAAACACGAATACTCGTAGCTACTCACCACATACGCGTGCCACCTCAATGTCAAACTACGACCTATCGTTATAAAATAACACGACAAGACATAATAAATAGTTGCTAGGGAACATATATGGAACAGCATCCCTCGGCGATATCAGTATTCGTCATTTTCATAAGGAAATTCGTTGATATGTAATCAAGACGTAAAAGTGACGTGTGACTAAACTTGTGAAAAAATTCACATCAAATCATAATATTGATTTAGACTTATACCCTCTTGAACACTTAGAATAAGTGAACACTTATGTCCTCCATCTGTAAATTGTTCTTCTTTTAGTATTTGCAATATTTGTTTGTGTTTTGCACTTCTGCTCCGTTATTATGTCCCTGTATATTTTTATTTTTGAGAAACATTGACTTTTTTCCTGTTTACATCTTTAATGTACTATGCTCGTATTTGTCTCTGAGTATTTTTTCGTGGGTTACTACGGGACTAGACGCTCTAGATATTCCAAAAAAACTGCGGGAGATACCGCGAGAGTAACTTTTAACGGAGTCATCCGCTGAATTTGCATAACAATTCAACACTTTTAAGAGTGTAAAAATCATCCCGGTCCAGGCGAATGATTGAAATGAAATTGACTCTGAAATTGTTGCATTGCTCTATTAGCATTTCATCATCTTAGACATTAATCATTGCATAGTTTCGACATACATCGCCACTCCATTCTCCAATCTGTTAATTTTACCAAGTCTTCACGCTTCTTCACTTTCATGCCTGCATTTAACTATTTAATTTTTCTCACCCTGACTTTTCCTTTGTAGCCTCCCAGTTCATCTTTTTTTTTTAGAGGCTATTTTCGTTAAATTATCATAAATTCGGATGTGTACTCCATCTTATTATCATTTATTTTATACAACTTTTTCTTCCACATCTCCTATTAAAACTTCTTAGTTATTCGCCCCTCAACTTAATCAATTAAAACTACATTTTCCTTGCTTCCTGTCTTCTTTCCAATATTACTGCCGCAGTCCATGTCACGCTTTCGTGTTTAAGTTAACTCTTGTTCAGCCCACCCGAGTGCTTTAGCCAGTTAAGCTACCGAGGCGTCCTTTAACACTCAGAAATTTTGGGGGCGTAAGAGGAACATGATTTCATGACGAAATACTGTACAGACAGTTTCAAAGGTTAGGGCGAATGATTTTCACACTTTGAAATTGTTCCATTGTAATGCACATTAGCGGATGACTCCTTTAAAACTTACTTTCGCGGCGACACCTCCCGCAGATCCTTTGAATTTGTCTTGTTGAGTGTTTTTCTTTTTTTTTGTTTTATTTTTATTTTACAATATTATTTCTATTATTTGCTTATTTTTTCTAATGTTTAACAGTTTTAATGATATATCTCTACTTGAAGTAAACATTCTTGATCTTTGGACTTCGACAGTGACCTCGATTCTATTCATCGCTCTCGGTCCTCCTTCCCAAACAGCAAACCTCTAACGCTTCCTGGGGCATTTCAATCGCCCTGTTTTATGTTTGTATATTTTTTTGTTGTCCTGCCAATTACTTTAATTTTGATTTTGTTTATTTTAATTTATCTTTTTTGTTTTATCGCTCTTTTTGTTGTTCTAAGTAAAATGGGAAGAAGAGGTAATGAAATGTGGAGAATTGACGAAAATTATTATGGGAAGGAAAACGTTAGTTTAGCGTCCAAAAGGAGAGAAATTAATTGAAAATTTTCGGAAAAAATGAAGTGTGATAATCGATGTCAAGTATTAAACAGTTCATTACTTTAAGAAGAAATGTAATTTCCTCGCTGTGATAAACGTACTTTATACTGTGGTTTAGTTTTCGGGCACCTTTGGAAACTCACCCGTGCAGGGTGTTCCACTCATGATAAGAAATAATAACTCTAGGATAAGATATAATAATAAAAGGCTTTTTATTTTCGGTCGTTCCCTTCTTTAATTACTTGTCATCGTTAAAGCCTAATTTACTCTATCGTACATCTTTGATATCTACAAGAATCATAATTCTTTTGAGTCGTCGTATTGTTCCACCTTTTAAAAATACAGGCCCTTATTTCAAATAGTTTGCCACTGATCTGTAAATAGATATCTGTGGCTAGTTCTCCCTAGTCATTGCCAAATCTATTTCCACCCTTATTTGCTATTTTTTTTTGTTAATTATCGTTCCGAGGTTTGTCATGTTCATTAAAATTCTTTTTCGTTCATTATATAAAAATTATAAATTATTATTATTATACATTATGTAAAAAATAGACGAAAGCCTCAAAATGTGAATTAAAACTGTAAGCGAGTCCGTAATGGAATAATTAATCGACGGATTTCACAGAAAACTAGAATCCCCACTCACTTCGGATTGCTCTCATGGTATTGATGCGTCTCTTTGACTGATTCAGGACATTTACACGGAGTTAAGGATTGAAAAAACCTCGTTTGAAAATTAAACTGCCCCAAACCAATTCGAAACTTTTCGCTCCGTGAGCCGTGTAACTGACAATTTGCGGAGGAAAATCACAAATTCCTTTGCGCACCTCCGGGTCTATCGCCGTCAGCTTTCGGCCCATCCAACTTTAAGCAGTCAACCTCCCCCCACCCACCCGCCCCACCCCAACGTGCACGTTAATGAAACTGCTGAATGCCCCGGGCGAAATTTGAATTCGCAGTTTCATTACTTTTGACGGCTGACTTTTCCAGCTGAAAAAGATTTTAGTCGCCGATTTCGTTACTCAAGGTCACCAACTCCACAAGAATATTGGTGTTCCATCAAATTTTTTCGAACAAAAGATTCCCGTTTAGCTCGAAACGTGTCGTTCAAAAAGTTAAGGAGGAAATTAAGGCTCTGCAGCGCATGGTCAGGTTCCCAAGGTCTATTTCCTGGATGTTTATTTTTTTCGCTGAAGCCGCTTACGTAAGAGTTTTTTTTAGTGTGAACGAGGTAGTTGATATCGCATTGGGTCCTTGAGACAAGTGGCTCTCATACCTCTCAGCTTGTGTCCAAGAATATTATTATTATTAATAAAATATATTTGATGACCTTCATGAGAATATTCAGGTTTTCATCAATAATTTTCTTCCGCAGTTTAACCATTACGGAAGCCGCCGACTCAAAGAAAGCACGTTTGAAACGCGAATGCCACGGAAAATGTCTGCATTTGTTTTCTTTGCAAAAGTAATATTGTCTTAGTCGCTAATATGTTTGAATATTCATTTAATATTGCATCCTAGTCCTTCAATACTCTTATCTCTTTTTTTGGAATATCATATGTATCACGAAAAATGATTTTGTTGTACATTTTACGACAGGAATGCATATTGTCAATAGTCACGAGTGTATGAAAATATGAGTAAAGAATTAATCGAAATACTATATTATATATTAGTTGCTCATTTTGGAGATCCGATTACAGATGCCGTTAGAATTAGATAATATTCTCATGTTAAAAATACACAAGGCATAATCCGATGTAAATTTGCTAAATTTACCGAAAAATTGAACAAATTCGCGCAGCCTAGGGCGGCAGTGTGTGTGTCTTCGGCAGAGAGTTCTGAGCATCTCCACTAATTGGTTCTCATTGGAATTAAAAGAGGACTTCAAAAAATTAATTGGATCGATATGATCATTTCCGACCGTGCCAGATGCGTTCTTATATTTCCCATTAGAAGTGCGCGTCTGAGAGGTAGGTCCTCGCTATAGAATGCGCTCCAGTCAGTTGGTGCGCCCGGAAATGCTCTTAGTACGCGTTCGTAATTTAGAAGGGTAGTAGAATTTTTTAAACAGTCTCTTTATCGTTTGTACGCTGTTACTTTTTTACAAATAATTTCAGCTTTCATTTCAGCGAAGAAACATCGAGGTTTCCCTCGATGTTTCCGGGACGCGACAACGATCTGAAATCTCTAAGCCTAATCTAGCCGGCCCCGGTGGCGGCGGGGTAACGTCCTCGTCTACCAACTGAGAGGTTACGGGTTCGATTCCCGTCTGGGTGGATTTTTCTCCATCCAGGGCTTGGCTGTATGTACTTGTCTTCAATGTAATGTATGTAATGTAAGGGTTAGGTGGAAGAAGGGACTATTTAGTCTCAACCTCGCCCAATTAAGTCGATAATAAATAAATAAATAAATAAGGAGAAACAAGGGGAGGAAAATACCTAGGGTTTTTAGGGTCGAAACCTCGAGAATGCAACTAAATACGTCAAAATGTACGAAAGATTCGTTTCGAGCGTTGATAGGCCATGTTATATACCATTAGAACGGTGATTTTTTGGTATGACAAATCAATTACGAACCAATATAGTCCCCTCAGGATATGACCCATCAACTTCCTCGGTGTCTAGGACTGGCACACTTTGTGCTTCCCCACCAATTCGATCATTTGGCGAACCTCACTTCAACTGCATCTCAAAATCGAAAGCATTGGTTTAACCATCTGGCGCAATGTCTGAAGTATTGTAAATGATGATGCTTTTAAAGCGAAGTCAATTAAAAAAGAGGTTACGAAATAATATCGGTAGTAGCAATTAAAATTAATAACGGATTTTAAAAGATTCGTAGTATAAATAAACACCACAAAATGACACTGGATAATCTGATAATCAGTTCATGAATTGTAGAATACCAATACCCTGAGTATTTGATCATAAGGGTTCCGACTCTTCCCCATCAAAGAGTTAGAGCCCCCGGCGACTTTATTTCAAATTTTAGTAATTTCTCTTTCACGGGAGGAATCCGAGTTGTCTTTCAATTGTCTAATAAATGTAATTCTAACGCAAATTGAATAATATATATCTATAAATATAATTTAAATTCACTAAATAGTCATAGCAAACACAGTTCTGTTGAGTTCTGTTCCTAATTCCTCTTGAGAAAGGTGGTTGCACCACCGAAAATTCGAGAACCAGTGAGTCCCACTTTTATATGTTTTAGTTTCTGTGTTTGCTATGACTATTTAGTGAATTTAAATTATTGTGCACGTTGGGTTTTCCAAGAAAGTGACTATATATATATATATATATATATATATATATATATATAAACCATAAACACAGTAATCAACCCGAAGGTCGGTTTAGTAGGTAATAATAGAGCTCACCCATGTACCAAGCCCGACGGCGTGTGAAATTCACACATCAGAGTAGGGGAACCAGTTCCTCTCCCTGTGCCGGTTATAGTTTCCCAGGAAGACCTGGTACCCGAAAAATCAACTAGTTTGGGTGGAGCTTCAGGTGCCCACAGTGCCTTGCCCGGGAATCGAACCCGGGCCCTCCGGTCAGTAGTCCAACATATATATATATATATATATATATATATATATATATACACTTTTTTGGAAAACCCACAAACGTGTAATGTAAATTCACTGATAGTTATAACAAACACAGAAACCAAAACACACAAAAGAGGGACTCACTGGTTCTCGAATTTTCGGTGGTCCAACCACCTTCCTCAAGAGGAATTAGGAACAGAACTGTTCTGCTCCTAATTCCTCTTGAGAAAGGTGGTTGGACCACCGAAAATTCGAGAACCAGTGAGTCCCTCTTTTGTGTGTTTTGGTTTCTGTGTTTGTTATGACTATCAATGAATTTTTATATATATATATATATATATATATATATATATATATATATATATATATATGTATTATTAGGTAATCTACCGTTTAAGGTAGGTTTTTGGATGGACACAACTATCAAATAAGCATTTTGTGACTCCCCACCTATCAAACTAATCTATATCAGGTCCCTCTTCATCTCGGTGTACTTTTTTCCTCCCTTCATCCCGTCCAACATCCCTATCCTGTTCCTGCCCTTACCTCGCTTGCCCAACATTCTCCCCTCTATTACCTTCTTCAACATTCCACTACCGCTCAATACGCCTTTCATCCATTTTTCCTGCCTCCATACGATTTGTCTCAACAAACCCCTCTCCTCACCCACCATCTCTAGTACTTCCTCATTTGTTTTCCTTTCGGTCCATTTCAACTTCTCCATTCTTCTCCACACCCACATTTCAAAAGCCTCCAATCTACGTCTATCCTCCTGCTTCAGCGACCACGTTTCCGCGCCGTACAATAGCTACGCTCCATATCAGAGTTTTTACGAGTGTTGTCTTAACATCCCTACTCAACGTCCCCGTCATCAACTCCATCCTCCTTGAGAAAGCCTCCTTGCCTAGCGCAATTCCTCTCCTTACGTCCCTACCACTTTGACCGTATTGGTCCAAAACACTTCCGAGATATGTAAACTGCTCTACCTGCTCTATTCTTTCCCCGCCTATTTTAATATTTAACTTAGCCTTTTTCTTTCTGGAATATCGCATAACCTTTGTTTTATTAATATTGATTCTCATCCCATATTTATCGCACTGAACCTCCAGAACATCCAATTCACTCAGCAATGCTTGCCCTTTGCTGGCTGAGGAACTAATGCTTGGTCATCAGCATACCTAACCGATTTTACGAATTCCCCTCCGACTTTCATTCCTACCTCCAGTTCATCCCATGCCTCTGTAATCATTTCCTCCACATATACGTTGAACAGCACCGGTGACAATGGGCAACCCTGCCTTACACCTCTTCCTAACACTGCCCATCCGGACTCTCCGTTCCCCACTCGCACCTGAGCAGTCTGAGACATGTACAGGTTGCGGATCAGTCTCCTGTCCCTCCAATCCATTCCTATTTTCTGCAATACACGCATCAATTTTTCCCAATTCACTGTATCAAACGCTTTTTCGAAATCTACAAAACAGCCAAAAACGTCCTGGTTGTATTCTATATTCCTCTCAATTAGTGATGTCATTACTGCAATGGCATCACGCGTACCTCGTACCTCTTCCTTTCCTAAACCCAAACTGATCATCCCCTAAGTAATAATTTGCCTTACTCTCTATCCTTTTGTTGATGATCCTGAGAATAACTTTAGCTGCGTGGGATATCAAACTTATTGTTCTGTAATCCTCACATGATATGGACTTTGCCTTTTTTGGAATAGGAACTAACACCGATCTCACAAAATCTTCCGGCCAGATTCCTTCTTCATAGATACTACGAATCAGTCCATATAGGGCCTTCTTCCCGCATTTTCCTAAACATTTCAACAGTTCTACAGGCATGTTGTCCACCCCCACGGCCTTATTTGCTTTCATCTCCTTAAATGCCCTTTCTATTTCATCGTCGAGTATGCCTGGACCTAAGCTATCTTCTTCTACGTCATGTTCCTTTTCTATGTCTAACCTTGTCGGCCTAAGTTCTTTACCATACAGTGTTTCTATATATTCCTACCATCTCTCTTGGATTTTTCCTGGTTCAACTATTATCTTACCCCATTTATCTTTAACTGTTAGCACAGGTCTTGCCTTCTTCCTTCCCGATAATAACTTAACCTTGCTGTATAGAGCACCAATTTCACCCTTCTTCTGTAACCTTTCCATATCCTCGCATTGCGTTTTCCGCCATTTTTCTTTTGCTTTATTTGTGGCCCTTCTCAATTTATTGTTTAATGCTTTGTACTTCATTTTGCCTAACTCTGTGTTTTCATTCTTCCATCTTCTTCTCTCATCCATCTTTGCAATCATCTCATCCGTGACCCATGGTTTCCTTTTTCTTTTCCCCTTAACGGTTCCTATAGTGTCTTTTGCTGCTTCCGATATCCCTTGCTTGATACATTCCCATATTTCTTCGATTGTACTCGGTACTTTACCGTCATCCATTATTTTCTCTAGAGCCTGCTGATACTCCTTCCTCGTTAATCCATTTAATGCTTCTACGTTCCATTTCCTAACCCGCCGCCCTTGCCTTATCTTCTTGAAACGAACATTACATTTCATAACAACTAAATTGTGGTCAGAGTCCGCATCCGCTCCTAGGAAACTGTGCGAATTTATCACACTGTTCCTAAACCTGTGCCTAACCATAATATAACCTAACTGATACCTTTCTGAGTCACCTGGCATTTTCCATGTATACCTTCGCCTTTTGTGATGTCTAAACCATGTGTTGGTGATGACTAACCCCTGTCTCCTGCAGAATTCAATCGCTTTCTCCCCGCGTTCATTCCTCGTGCCTAACCCATAGTCCCCCACCTCACCACCCTCTCTTCCTTCGCCTACCGTCGCATTCAAATCCCCCATCACTATCAAATGTTTCCCTGCAGGAACACGCGCGATTATATCCTCTAACTCATCGTACATCCTATCGACTTCTTCCTCCTTGTGATTGCCCGGTGGCATGTATACCTGAACAATGACAAGTTCGTCGGCTCTGCTTTAATCTCTACGAGTAAAATTCTATCTGTCGCTTGCTCTATGTTGACTACGCTTCTTCCTATACCTTTATTTAATATTATGGCAACCCCTCGTTGGCTCTCGTCCCCGCCGCTGTATATCACTCTATAATTGTCACTCCAGTAATCCCCGCTATCCTTCCATCTCACCTCGCAGAGACCTAAAACATCTATATTACCTCTTTCCATCTCTCGCTTAATATTTTCTAATTTCCCTGTCCTCAACATTATCCTGACGTTCCATGTTCCTATTCTAACTACTTTCGTCTTCTTCTGCGTCTTCTGTCCTGCTGCTGTTATTTCTTCCCTGCAAGGGTTTCGTGAGATGACGACCGCGGAAGCCTTGCCTCCCCCGCTGCCGGGCACGACACACGGCCCCTTGGGCCGAGTCCCGCAGTTGCCAGGACTCAATATATATATATATATATATATATATATATATATATATATATATATATATATATATATATATATATATATATATATATATATATATATATATATATACATGTATATAAATATATATTATTTATTTATTCACATGGATACAGATATCAGGAAAAGGAATAGGAACATACTCAAAAGGCGAACATAAGATTGGTGGGGAAGGTGGAATCGAGCAGATCACAAGCGGAAAAAAAATTTCTTGACCTCAAGGAAACTTTTACGCTTTTTTACGCTTGCTGCTACATTCTTTTTTCATATGTTTGTCTCTTTGTCCCCTTTCCTTTTTTTCATGTATCCATGTGAATGAATGTGTTCGCCATGGGGAGGGTTTTCGTGTGTGACTGTATATGTACGTTAGAAAATGCACACACATTTATGTATGCATATAATTTAAACGGAGAGGCGAGATAGCGCTAGCGTAAAAAACACAGCATTGTACGGCGCAGAAACGTGGTCACTGAAGCAGGAGGATAGACGTAGATTGGAGGCTTTTGAAATGTGGGTGGGGAGAAGAATGGAGCAGATGAAATGGACCGAAAGGAAAACAAATGAGGAAGCACTGGAGATGGTGGGTGAGGAGAGGAGTTTGTTGAGAGAAATCCTATGGGGGCAGGAAAAATGGATGAAAGGCGTATTGAGCGGTAGTGGAATGTTGAAGAAGGTAATAGAGGGGAGAATGTTAGGCAAACGATGAAGGGGCAGGAACAGGATAGGGATGTTGGACGGGATGAAGGGAGGAGAGAAGTACACGGAGATGAATAGGGACCTGATGTAGAGTAGGTTGCTGGATTGGGTTTTGTTTGGAGTTCGGAAATATTTATTTGATAGTTGTGTCCATCCAAAAACCTACCTTAACCGGTAGATTACCTAAATATATATATATATATATAACATATAGAGGAAAATATTTTTACATTTGTGATTTGCTCACATCCGCCATCCCCATCTCTCTTGTGTTCGTCCTTTATGTGTGTTCCTTTCCCATTTCCTTATCTATATTTCAATGTGAATGAATATTTATTCGCCGTATGGCGGTATTTCGTGTTTGAATGTGTATTATATAAAATATATATATATATATATATATATATATATATATATATATATATATATATATTTGAGAGAGAGAGAGAGATTCAAAGAAATCTCACTCACAGAAGTATTTCCTTTAAGTATTATTTTGCGGTAATATTCATTCAACGCTTCCGTTTTTCCATACCACTGTAAAATGTGAGATCTGGAGGTTACGTAAGAAGAATATGAGCCCAAATGGTTGATGAGTCCGTACTTAGGCTGCGCAAGAAACCCTTGAAGGACCTCGAGCATTTGTTGGGCTTTTGCATACCTTTTTTCCTCTCTTGTTCTCACGAAACCCGTAAAACATTTCGCAGCCCACCTATATCTCAGCTGTAGTCATGGCGAGTAATTTTTTTTGCTTTTGAGGGTGTGCACTTAAGTTGTTAATCATTTGGGATTAAATAAATCCTTTCGCGTGGAAATCCCATGGACTTCCGAAGAGTTTCTTCCGTAACCTCTCTTCCTCAACGTCTTCCTCTCTCCCTCATCTCTCTCTCTCTTGGGGATCCCATTCACATCAGATTTACGGCATGGGAGGTACGAATTTACAGGAGTTCGGATTAATGTTGCAGAACGGCGGTCATTGAATTAATTTGGCTGGCATTGTCGTTTTCCCCGCAACCCTTTCAGCCGCATTCGGCATGCTCATTGAGGGCCATATCCTTTCTGCTATAATTGAATTTGAATTCCAGTAAAGGTGTCGGCAGTAAAATACGCCGTCGGGCAATTTACAAGTTGGGAGATAATGTGCAAATGGACCTTATTTCTCTCGCCTTTCGTGGCCATCTTTCAAGCCGAAAGACTTTTGACAATATACTGTTATCTTCGTCGGAGAGTTAATCCATATTTAATGCTGCCATCGTGATGATGTCTTTAATGTTGATTTATGGGTGCAAAGTTATATCTTCTCAATCCTTCATGCAATTTAGAGGAAAATAATGAGTACCATTAACTACAATGTCTTGAAGCCATTTTTATACTCTCACCTTTAAACATTACACTCTTTTGATAGCCTTTTGCTGTAATGATGATGTGCCAAATTAATTTTGAAGATTATTTATGAATGCAAAACGAAGTACTAGGCATGGTGGAGGAGTAGAAATAATGTTGGGACTAATCCAAAGAAAACAGGAATGTTGGAATGTGTTTGATTGGTGTTCTGTGTATTCCCCCTATGTAGAATCATTGTGTTCAATAATAATCAATTCCAAATTTGATTTCAATAATGGTGTTCTTTTAGAAGAAACCTTTGCACTGCCGATTAAGTCATATCTCTATACTCTAAGTCGATCTATGAGTGTAATTATGTTCTGGCCTAAAGCTTCCACTGTATTCCATTGATTGATGCTACAGAACTCTACTGGTTTCGTTGTTTTCTTTTGACGACATCGTTACCTTCCGAGAGATATCTGTAAATCGATGTTCTTTCCATGATTATTCAAATTGGATGTGTGTATTTTTCACGACAGAATAAGATCACTGGAATAATGCAATTTTCATTAAGTTATTGAAATCTCATCAATGGTCTAAAGCAGCAGTCCCAAACCAGTGGTCCTAAATTGGACAGTATCTTCAACTTTCACGTTAATTAAACCGTTCGGTCATATTTTTATTTCCATCTCATTAGTAAGCCTTTGTATTTTTTTCCTTATAAATTTCCATCACAATTACGTTTCATGAACGGGCTGGTATTATATTGGGCGTTTGTACGCTTTAAAATAAAACTGTTTTTATGATCCGCAGAATGTCAAATGTAAGTTTAGAATCCCGAGAGAAGGGCGAATAGTTGACGAAGAGCATTCTAAAGTACGTATAATCTTCGGGGGTGAATCATATTTTTCTATGACTGAACAATGCTGGCAATGTTCCCATAAGCAATATTTTCAATGGGAGCGATATTTACTGATTGAAATTCCATCGACATTTAAAATTTCGATGGAATTGTAGTAAAAACAACGGCAATAACAGTCATAACTTTTGAGTGTTCATGTACAAAACAGGATAAATTAGTACATAGCTGCAAAGTTATGCTCGTAGATATATGAATAAACATATATTCATGGAAAGTTCAGGAAAATTTTTCAGCAATTTTAATATGACATAATTTTTCCTTTTTATTTAATTCTGTAAAGGTGGTCTTTAATTTTGTTTCCCTTTATTTTCTTCTTTATGTGATGGGCGTCGAACTTGTCAGTTCGAAATTATTTGTATTCTTTAAGAAAATACTTTTAGTATGACATTTGATGCGGAAGTCGTCTTCCCGGAAAACGAGGAGGGTTAATAAAGTTGTCATTAACTATGTTGATATCAGAAAGTCATGGCTTCTACTCTATCTAAATTAACATTTTAATGATAAACATATTAGGAATGATATTCGAATCTACCAGAAAAGTATATGAAATTTTGATTAATTCGATACAGCCTTCGAAAACAAATGTTAATAGGTTTATTAATAAAGAGCAAAGATTACTTAAACGCACGAGGGTAAAAACTAGAGTAGATGGGACAGTTTGCATGTCTGTAAAGCGGTTGAGGGCCTGCTTGTAGATGGCCAAAGTTTCAGGGACATTGGAGAATTGCACAAGGCAGAAGAAGCTATCACAAAGAGGAAGTAACTGATAACAAGGACGTTTAGTAATAATTTTAAGAAAATACTGGTGGAAACTTTGCTATGGAGCGTTGTTTCATACGGCTCGGAAACATGGTCGTCAAAAGAATACGGTAGGCGTAGATTGGAGGCTTTTGAAATGTGGGTATAAGAAACTTAGAGGTATAGGAAGGATATACTTATAGGTATAGGAAGGTTTTAGGAAAAGGTGAAGTGAACAGAAAGGAAAGCTAGCAAAAAGTAGATGACAAGGTGAGGAAGAAAAGGGTATTGTTAACAAAAAACCAAAGGAGGCAGGAATGGTGGATGCATAATATCTTGATTGGTGATTGAATGCTGAAGGATGTGATAGAAGGGAGAACCTTGGCCAAACGAGGCTGAGGGAGGAAAAGGGTGACGGAATGAAAGAAGGACGCATGTAGTGTGTATGCGGAATTGTAGAAGTTTATTTTAGTGCGGACTAACACGTTGTGGCTTGTTAGCTAAGTTAAGTAGGCTATATAAGGTATGTAGTAGGTAGTGGCTAAGTTATGCATTAGTGTGTGGTTTGTGTCCATCCAAAATCTACCTTGAGCAGTGGAATACCAAATTTCAATGATACTGCAATAAATAGTACTAATAAAAGTGGTTTTGGGTAACATATTTTGGAATATCAACATTTTATGGGTGAAAGGATGAAGGTTTTGAAATTCATCTCGTGATAGGGAGGCGAAATATTTCATTACTTCTTTCCAGCATTGAAAGATCTTGACCGGCGGTGCTGTTTCAGCACCTTTCGCACTCTATGCTATCGTCTGGTGCATCCTTGCTTTGACCACGCTTTGGTGTTTATCAGAATTGTTAAGTGCTAAATTTAACTCCAGTTGATTTCTCTCTAGCCAATACGTAACCGAACGCTTCTGACGCCGACATCCGAAATATGCAGCCATTAAATTATCGTTATTACGATCGTAATTCAATTTCGAGTTCCAGGCGTAAAGATCAAATTATACAAACGTACTGTACCCCATGATTTTTTTAAATTACGAAAATTACTGAAGAGTATATAAAATATAAATTGTTGTACTTTCTACTTGTGTTGTTTGTTCTACTTCTCTGGCGTAGGTTTATAAAGCAGAGAGGACGTGCAGTATATTATTTCCTGCTGTTCATGTCAGTTTGTTTCAAATGCTTACTGCGTTTTTAGTTCATTGTGCTTTCAATTAGATTCAATTGAAATTACAATTTTTCCTTCACTAACTCCACTTTTTTCTGAGTTTCTTGATAAGTTTAATCAAAAATCTTGAAAAGTTTACTCCATAATATTTGGAAAAATAATGACGATCGTTCCATGTTTGTGGCGTGTGGTTTTCCTTCATTACCATGAATCCATGTCGTATCTAGCAATCTTTTTGAGGCTGGAGATGGTGGGATACCTAAATTTTGAGCTCCGTCGCCGATTTTGACGCATGGAGAATCATCCGTGGTAATCCAATGAATGTGAACACTTTGATACCACCTGGACATTCACGTAGCTCATCGCTGTTTCCGAAGCCTAAATTTCACAAACTGAAGTGAGTGAAAATCATTAATTTAGAGGAATATGCCATGTTTTTTTTTGGGGTTGGGGAGGTTAGGAGTCTATTAATATTTTTGCTTCGCGGTGTGCCAAGGACCACCCTTTGGCGTCACGTCAACTTTTGGCACGTGTACTCTAGACTTCCCTGCCTTTCAGCTGGGGTCCGCTCTTCCACGTGGAGTCGTTCTGACGAGAAATAAGGACAAAGTTGCCCATCCGTGCGATTTTTATCCCACAGTATTTTATTTACATTGAATTAAGGCATTTTTTTCTGAATGGATGCTCGCAGAAGGAGAAAACAAAGTACAGGAAACCTGTATCAGGAAATATTCACCCTCATTTATTCCCTCAATTATTACATCCCTCAAGTGCGAAGTACTCCACACATTGCGACTCACATTTAACATTAATGTTACTTGCGTAATCCTTTAATTAACAAAGTGATATGATATGCTGCATATGCGGTGATGTGAATTCATAACCGGTTTTATTTTCTTTATCGTAATCACAAAACTCTCTCGAACGCTCCCCGGGATGTAATCGCTAAAATGTTATATCGCACGGAAATGAAATGCACTTCACGAATGAAATGAAAGGGAAAAAGTGCATGAAAATGAAATGCACTTCACTTCAGTCGTAGCCCACATTTAAAATTAATGATGCATACATGATCCCTTGAATGATGAAGGGAGGAAGAAAGGATACAGAATTGAAGATGGGCGTGTTGTAAAGTGGAATGTTGGGTAGTGTTTTATTAGGAGGGACGAAATATTTATTTGGTACGTGTGTCCATCAAAAAACTACCTTAACCGGTAGATAACGTAATAATAGAAAGATCTGTTACTTAATAAAATTCTAAAAAAATATTTTATAATATTTTTATATATAAATTTAAATATTTTCATTAATAAATTAAATAAAATTATTAAGCTACTGATGCGTTGCCATCATATATTAAACATTGTGGTTGTTGTCTCACTCACAGAACTTTGTACTCGTTATTCAGCGCAATTAAAGTTATATGGTTAGGCTTTTTCTGAAACGAAGTAAGATTTCCCAACAATAATATTACTTTCTAACTGCACATGTGGGAGCTAATGAGTTTTCCAAGTGTAATAGGAGATCGTGAAAAAAAGTCTTACAGAAATAAATATAAATGATTTGAAGGGATATAGTAAGCTTACGAATCATTCCGGACTACCGTGTAGTTTGATATTTGAAGTGGAAGTCATCTGAAACTGTGATCAGATATCTTTTGGCGGTAGAAAGATAATCAATTTAATCCCCCGTAATCGCATGCGTACCTACGTATGTTTGCAGTGCGCGCGGACATCACGTCAGTTTCTTTGGAGTAGAGAGTATGGCATTAACCTCTCCTTCGAATTTATTTTTTTCACGATCAAATTCCTTGACGAGACGTTACGTGAAAATCATAAACGCGTTCACTGCCAATTTTCTTACTACACGGCCAATAATCTTTTATTACAACGGGAAAATTGGCAGACAATACACTCCAAAAGTATGCATGAATGTGGTGAACGAGCATTCATTGAAAAGGTCCTTACTCCCACAAGTGAAGCCAAAAAGCATTCCGTCGAATACCACACGGTTTAACATGAGATTGAGAGGGGATGTTGGTGACCAGAGTCTGTAGAAAATACTATAAGACTAATTTACGTCTATATTTTACCTTGCAAGCCCCCACGGAGGGTGGCAGGGGTTGTCAGACCGACAGTTTTGTATATCTGTTTATATTTGCATTAGGTATTATTTTAGTTTTAGGAAGTTAGAATTGTGGTACGTGATGACGTTCCATAGTTTTGGTCCCGAATCGTTCGAGGAAAAATGGATGAATTCCTCGTTGGCATCATCGGTCTCTTCGTTAGACTATTTCCCTTAATTTTCCTTCGACGTCTCGTCTAACGGTTGAACGCGGTGCTTCAATGATTCCTTCTACGTCGGTATTCAACTCATAAGACACGTGCGCAATGCGTGCGTAGTCGCGCGGACACTGCCTCCTGGGCAGGTCATCGTCGCATGTATGTACAATTTACTGCCTCGGATTATCATCCCATGGGCGCGGAATCCGCGCTTCTCCTCCGCCATAAACGGAATAAAAGAAATTCAATCGGATAGGTGTGGCTCAGGAAATAGTTGGAAGTGGTCTCGTTCGGGGGTGTGTTGTAGGGTGGAGTGAATGATGGGGGATGGAGGGTGGTCAGGGAGCCGGGAGAGAGAAAAGGGTTTTGCTATTCCTGGGGACGTTAAGGGCGTTGCTGTGTGCCATTGGGGGGGGGAGGCTTTCGTAGGGAGGGCGGGGGGGTTGGGCGGGAATGAATTAGACCTCGAAATGGGAAGAGTCTGCCGCCACCACGAAGGGTTCCATCCGCCGGTGGGATGAGGAGGGACAGAGGGAGGGTTGGTGTTGGGGGGGAGGAAGGAAGAGACGGCGTCGGTCCCTCCCCATGGCGTGACCAACCACGGGGAACGGGTGTGGGGGCGCAGAAGGGGTGCAGAACTCCGACCACGCCCTTTTGAGTGCCGCCTCGCGTGTATCCAGAAACAATTGAGAAGCGACGCAGGTCTTCTCCCATTTCGAGGACGTCGTCGCGTCCAGCGTCCCAATCAACTCTTTTCCGGTCACTTTCCCTCTCGCAATCATCTGGGGGTGGGGGGGGATAGGCGAGGGAGTTCCTTGCGAAACAAACCCCCCCTCCCAAGCGGTCGTTCGATCTAAAAATCGACCTCCTTTGCCTCCCTCTCCATTGAATCACACGAAAAGTCCGGGGCAGACAACCACGGGGTGGAGGGGGGAAGAGAGTAGTGGGTGGGGGTTCAGGGAGGGGTTCGCATCCGGCCGGACGCGGAAGGTCTATTCCACCACCGAACTCCCTTCCTCCTGCATCACAACCCCGACGTGCACCCCCGCGTGAGTAAAGATCGTGACAGCACGAGCCATCACCGCGGCACTCCGACACTCCGCTCACGTGTGAGCCCTTCTCTCATTATTCCTCATAATATCGCGTCGTAAAATTTAAAAAAAAATCAGTGGGAGTTCATATAAGCTTGTTGCCTATCATCACCATTAAGCGAATCACCATAAACTCCCGAGAGCAGAATCCGCCGCTTGTTGATTATCTGTCTTGTTGTTCGTGACTCAATCGCGTTAATACGATGGTTCGGGCGAGTAGCTTCGTCCCTCCTCGCCTCTTTGACCGCTGAAAATTTACTCATTCCTTCCCATCAAACCGGCGACCTATCTTCTCCCTCTGGCCTTCACTCCTGCTTCGCTCCTTATCACTGGGTCAGATCGTGAGTCCCTTTGCCTAATACCTTTCCGATTTCTTCCCCGCATCAATGTCCTTTTTAGGCGTCTGACTCATCCATATCCTTTTCCTATCGCGCCTGATGATTCACCCAAATTCCCAAGAGCATATTAAAGTCGTCTAGATATTTTTAAACATTTTCTCCACGCAGGGAAACCCTCTACTTCCCACCCACCTCTCACTGCACTTCTCACCGCTTGGATGTTTCAAGCATTAACGCAAGTGTGACTGACTGTGTGGGTAAGATCATGTCAATTTTATTTTGAATGATCCGCAGTCTCTGTTCACGCTTATTTTGGAGTGTTAAGCATAAATAAATGCTTCCTCGAGGTTGTGAGAATGCTTCCTCGAGCACTCTAGTCTTCCCATCTCGCTTTTTCATTCACTTGGTCAGAAAAAATACGAATCTAATGTGAAAATGAACAGGAATATGGAGTAGAAATGAAACGTTGAAGCAGTTTCGACTTTAAACCGTTGAAATCATAATTTTTTGTACAACTGGAGGTAATCGACGAAGGTAAAATATCTTGTTTGTGTGAAATACAGTGGAAGGCAATTACTACCTATAACTCGTGACACTCCTCAGTTCATATTGCTCATAGAAACATTGCAAGCTTGATTATGTTATTGATCCTGAGAAGTTTTGTAAGTCGTAGATTTAGGGTGTCATTCCTTCCACAAATATACGAGTATCTATAAGTAAGTGACACAAATACTGTGAATCCCCTTCATGTGAAAATAAACAAGCAGTCTTGGAGCAGTTTCTACACGGGTTGCGGTAGTCCATGGGGTAGAGCGTTGGACAACTGAACGGAGGGTCCCGGGTTCGATTGCCGGGCAAGGCACTCTGGGTACCTGCAGCTCCACCCAAGCTAGTTAGTTTTTCGGGTACTAGATCTTCCTGGGAAACCATAACAGACACAGGGAAAGGAACTGGCCCCCTACCCTGATGAGTGAATATTCACACGGCGTCGGGCTTAGTACTTGGGTGAGCTCTACCATCACCTACTAAACCGACCTTCGGGTTGATTACTGTGTTTATGGTTCATATATAATATACATATATATAATAATATATATCTATAATATAATATTTTTATAATAAAATATAAAATATTATATAATAATATATAATATATATTAACCATAAACAATTTTAAGATTAATATAAAAATATATATATCTTTTATGAAATATTTTAAGATATATAAATATATATCTTTTATGACCAGGTCAAGGCGATGATTTACGCTTAAATTGTTGCATTGAAATGTCTGCGTTGGATGTCTCCGTTAAAAGTTACCGTCGCGCCCATTCCCGCAGTTTTTTGGAATCTGCATCTGAAAGGTCTATATAATTGGACAAATTTTTTAATTCAATTCAATTTTAAAGGTATATAATCTGTTTTTTATCCTCTTTAAATGCCACAACAGATAGGTGACATTCACATTAATGAACTCTCAATATTCCGGGATTATTTTAATTGAATTGTTTTCACTTTTAAAGTGACTCAAAAATTACCATTAAGATTTTTTTTCCTTTTAATCGGTAAGGAAGTATTCCGTGAGGTTGCTCAGACAAAATAAGTAAAGCTATTTGATAATTAAAGAGAGCGCTGGCTCCATCTACCGCCACATGGTCGCATTTCTCAATGTCGCCTTCAACTTCGCTACTGGGGGTTTGGCGAATCGCCTTATTTCGCATTCCATCACGTCGTCACCCGCCGCCGCCGCTTCCATCACCCCATCCGACTTGTGTGGCCTTAGTTGAGTTCAGCGTCATGGCGATGGAAATGACCGCAGAGTTGACAAAGTTCGGCTGCTTTGAGCTACCCTCTCTCGTGTCGCGCACATCAAACTCAGCCTAAATCTAATTTCCAAAACAATTTGTTCCAAAATTAGTTGTTGACCTTTGTTAAAAAAAAAATGTGTTAATATGTTCCTGGATTCGTACTGAGAATTATTTTACGACCCAGCGTTTCTTGTTGCATACCGAGACCATATTCAGAAGGTGACCGAAGAGTTAATTCTATTTGTCTCCCTTGTACGTGCATGTCTCGCTTGAGATATTCTTGGTCTATTTCTGAAGTGACTAGCGCTCCATAAACATTAGAGTTTTTGGGACAAAACTAGAACAGGTAAAACAATTCCCCTATTTAAGATGTGTTTTGGGTGACGCTGAGCAGAGTGGTCAGGGCATTAAGAGAAGATTTGCGTTGTGTGAAGAAGCGTTCACAGAGAGGCGGGAGTTAATGAAAAGCACCTTAGGTAAAGATCTAAAGAGAGGAATAATGAAAGATTTAATACTTAATGTACTTTTATATGACTTGGTAACTCGATCTTTGAGGGAGGAGTATAAGCGTGGCCTTAAGGGCCTTTTAGATGTGGATGTGAAGAAGAAAGGAAAAAATATAATGTAAGGATGGGAAAGCAAACTATGAAGTTCTAGGCATGGCAGGGAAAAGAGAAGTTTATTATGAGAGTATGCGAAGCTGAAGGAGGAAGAGAGTAGGTATTTTGGAAGGAATTAAGGGAGGCAGGAAGTACCCTGAGGTAAAGAATAAGTTATCTTAATATTTAGTCTAAGGTCAGTTAGGGCTTAGGATTATTGTAGGGTGTAGCTCCAGGGTCCACCAAAAATCTACCATAACCAGACAGATTACTGCCATTAATAGTCAAGAGGTCTGCTATCACGAGAATATGGTTAGGTCGCTTTTCCACATAGTGCTGATGCGATAACCTTCTTTCCTATTGAAGTTAGATGGCCGTTTGATAATCTCGACAGATTCTCCCTCGATGATATGACACAAGTGTATTGTCCTGATATGTGTAGTGGTAGAACTACCCCCAAATATTCAACTTGATCGCCCGTAGTTAGCACTGAACCCTCTATTTCGTAATGTATGACCTGCTCGCCACTTCCTATGTTCCAAAATTTCAAAACTGCGCATTTTCCATGTTAAGTACTAATCGCCATATCTTGCACCAAGTCTCTAGAGAGTAGCTCGCAATCTGATGGGCCTCTTATTTCATTGTATACCACCGTGTCGTCAGCAAATAATCTTGAGGTTGCCACTAACATGTGAGCTTAAGTCGTTAATGTATATTAAGAATAAATCCTAGCGCTTTAACCAGCCAAGTTATCGAGTCGTTCCCTAACATAATGAATTTCTAAGGGTTTTCAAGGAACAACATGTTGTGGCGAATTACTGTGCATACAATGCCACAAAGCAATCGTATTCATGCGCATTGCGCCATAGACCACGAGGCTAAAGCTAACGTTTCAACACATAAAGGTGTTTATCTTTGACACATTCAAAGAACTGCAGGAAATGTCGCTGCAGTTACTGAAGCGCACGTGTCTGGATATCGAGAGAACTCGGTTCGTATCTCGGTCAAGGATGATCAATGATTTCTACAATTTAAGATGTCTATTTTCATTTCGATACAAATCAGTTCATGGTTTTCGTTGAAGTACCTGTTGCCGCCTATCCTGCACTTCATTGAATTTTTCATTTTCATTTATTTTTCGATATTCCTCTTCTGCCTTAAAATTTTAATCTGATTACAATATGATATATAGTATAATTCAGAAGACAACGCTTTTGTCATTGTTTGGAAGGAAGGATCGGAGCTAAGGGAAATGGGACATTATATCGCGTCACCAAAGCTTTATCAGTGCTATGTCTCACTACGTTAGTTTGTTATCTATGTTTTGTCGCCGAATTTTGCCTTTTTCGTAATTATTCTTCAGTGAATCGGTAAGGTTTTCATTTAGAAAAAAACGTGGATTAAAGAGTCGTGCCTTCATTTCCACGTTAGCAAACATTAATAATGAAGAGTGTATAATCACTTTTGAATTTTTACTGCCTCCGTTATCCTTAAGAAAATTTCTCGGCAATTTCCCTCAGTAATCGACTTATTTACGTAAGTCCTTGGATCAAGAAAGTAATCTTTTATTGCTTCGCTACACCTTTTCAAAGTCGTCACTGATTAGTGCGCCTCTTCTCCCTCTCTCATTGTGTTGAAGCTTTGTGGCATTATAAAAGCGCCAGACTTGGGTGGAAGGAAACGCAGTTGGCGGCGAATTCACACTCGCGAACTACTTCCAGGAATCATCGCAAACAGACGGTTAGTGTCCATTGCTTAGTTAATTGTGAAATTCGAATATCTGTACTTAACCAAGTGATTTGCGGAGAAACGCATACCTGATAGGTTCATCCGGCAAGGCCGAAGGATCACAAAAATTTTTGTTGGAATAGTGTGTGAAACGCAAATTTCAGTGTAATCAGAGAAAATTATCTTTGTTTTAATTTTTTTAAAAGAGTTGTCATTGCAGAAAGTAAAGAATTCGAAAATGTTGGAGGATGTTTTTTAAATGGCAGACTCGTTAAGCATGTACAAAATGTTACTACCATCGTGAAGGAAATCATTTATTGAGTGGCATGGAAGGATTTCTTAACTAAAGGAGATAATAATTATTAGTTACAAGAGACGTACTCATCCTATCACAGGGGTTTTAAATCTCAGCAATTAATTAAAACCATGGTCATCATTTCGCATGACGCCATAGCCGACCCAAAGCTTTTAAAAATTTCAAGTGTGGCCGGTAATAAATCCACTTCATATTATTTACCATAATATAATCAGCTAATTACTACTGGGCAATGCTAGGTGTACCGCTAACAAAACCAATCTATTGTTAGATCAGCAATGGCGTTGTGTGCAACTTTGACCATAATTTGTAACGTAGAACCTCGATAGGTTTTACCGTGATGCGAGACTTGGTGTTGAATAATTAAGCATTACTTCATTTCCTACACTGTTGTATATATTATTATTAGGTAATCTACCGGTTAAGGTAGGTTTTTGGATGGACACAACTATCAAATAAACATTTTGTGACTCCCCACCTAGCAAACTAATCTATATCAGGTCCCTCTTCATCTCGGTGTACTTCTTTCCTCCCTTCATCCCGTCCAACATCCCTATCCTGTTCCTACCCTTACCTCGCTTGCCCAACATTCTCCCCTCTATTACCTTCTTCAACATTCCACTACCGCTCAATACGCCTTTCAAAATTAGCGAGTGGGTTATGAAAAGTGGAATCTTTATTAGGTAAAGTGTAGGAATTTCACTCTCGTATTCCCGAAATCCTGATTTCAAGATTTCCGTAAAAAGGATAGAACTCACCTTTTGCTGTGCCTTGCAACGGCGCGACTCAAGATATGCACGAATTAGGACTGGAGGGTTGAGTCTTTCATAGTGCCAAACGTGGTTTCCCAGGATGGTTTGACACCTGAATTATCACACGAATAGTGTGAAGCTGTGGGTAGTCAAACGAATCGGAAATCGAGCCTGGGGCCTCCGGTTATTAGATTGAATCGAGATATAGTATATCTCCGCTGAGGTGAACGAGTATTTTCTTCTTATCCGGAGGATTGTGGACCAGTGTTTCAATCAAAACCCCTCGTTCGTATTTTTATTACAAAGGGGTCTTAATTAATTCCGAGATACTTCGATTACTATGATCTAATTCCTTCGCCACATTTTGTTTTGCTTTGGCATTGTGTGTGACTAATTTTGAATTTTGTTCCAAATATATTACTGATCTGACTAGTTTAGTCTATAGCAGCGTAGTTAAACTTAAAGGTATTCAACAGTAAGCATCCAATATTAAATGCTCGCCATTGCCATAATCAGCTGGTCTCGCTCTCTACCCGTCTCGCCCACTTAACCCCTTGCCGGCACGAAAGCGTCAAGGGCAGATTACCAATTTCATCAACCGTGTCTACCAGTCAACCAATCAATCAATTTGAGCCAAAATATAAAACTTGATCACAGGATAAAGTATATATATATATATATATATATAACTTTTGGACGGCACAATAGAACACAGAATAAAACAGATAACACGTAAAAGGACACTCACACTGTAGATGATTTAAGCTTTCGGCCTACTCCGAGGCCTTCTTCAGGTCAGACCCTGAAGAAGGCCTCGGAGTAGGCCGAAAGCTTAAATCATCTACAGTGTGAGTGTCCTTTTACGTGTTATCTGTTTTATTCTGTGTTCTATTGTGCCGTCCAAAAGTTATATTGCTCTCGTGAGTACTTCCGCATCATCTATATATATATATATATATATATATACACACACCCATAGTATGTATGTATATAGCATACATACATATATATATGTATAAGTATATCTTGGTATATGTATGTGTGTATATATTTTTTTAATTAAGAGAAAGGCCAAGGTTAGCATTCAAATAGAAAGGCAGAAACAAGCCCTGGTGTAACAGTTTACGTATCTCGGAAGTGTTTTGGACCAAAATGTTTTAGGTAGTAGGGACGTAAGGAGGAGAATTGCGCTAGGCAAAGAGGCTTTCATGAGGAGGAGGGAGTTGATGAAAAGTACATTGATTAAGGATGTTAAGAAAAGGCTTGTTAAAACTTTGATGTGGAGCGCAGCTACGGACGGCGCGGATACGTGGTCACTGATGAAGGAGGATAGACGTAGATTGGAGGCTTTTGAAATGTGGGTATGGCGGAGAATAATGAAGGTAAAATATTCCGAAAATAAAACATATTTACATACATCCAACTTTCGGGCTGATAGCTGTGATTTGTGTATAAATGACTAACTTTATTGATTAAAAGATAGTATCTAAATGGTATTTCCGGTCCTGCATAAAAAATTAGGAGATGGTCGATTTGCTCGTCATGAAAGTTTCATCAGTCAATCGAGGAATATGATTTTCGGACGAACTTTATCGCTAAACCATTAGATTTTATGCGCATGAGGTTTTGGATCGACGATTTATTGTACGCCTATCACACTTTTGTCGCTTTCCTTATCAGATAAGAGGCCATAACTATATTATTGAGACTACACCGTCCGTATCCTACCTTTCAATAGGTGGAAAACCCTGATTGAATGAACGATACTAATACTTATTGTACGACTAAGTTAATAATAATATCATTTGAGATTAGCTCGCCTAGTTTTCTCCTGCGCCTTTTCGATTGCAGACTATAAAGATATTGTTTAAAAAAATCTCTCAGAGCTATGAAGTTTTATCTTACCCATTTCTTTGATTCTTAAATTTTGTAATCGAAATTATTTATTTTAGCAGCATTCTAATGATTTCCTTCACTGTTATTACAGTGTTTTGATCTTTCGGTATCTTTCAACATTCGCACCCTCAGTCCAGGAAATAACTTATAACTTGACATCTACTAATAATATTTCCCCGAGACTAGATTCAGACCTAAAGCATTCGGTGTTTCTGCTCTAGCGCGTTACCCGACCAATTTGTTTGGCGAATACTATTTCCTTTTATGTTTCAATCACCGTGCAGTAAATACATTTAATGAAAAATGTTGAAACCTTATGGCCATGGTAACGGTAGTAAATATCCGATGCTTCTTTTCATTATATACTAGAGCTCCGTTTGATAGAGATGTTATTTTTTATATCCCTACATCCGTAATAATGTTATCATGCAAATCACCTTTTCCAATCAATTAAAGCTGTAACATCCAAAGATAGTCTTTTGTAAAAAGCATTTGATATCCGTTCAATATGATGAAATTATTGCCCACGGGAAAAACTACTCACCCTGCACTAGAAAGTGTGTTTAATCTGAACACGTAGAATTTTAATTGGGATTCTCGAGATTAGTGACACTTCACTGATGTAGACGAAGTCACCTACAGGAGTAAGTGGATGTTCTGGTATGAACGTAATGTACACGCAATTTCATTATGTTACATTGTTAATTTATTAAAGGACATTAATTAAATTACATGCATTATTTTGATTAAATTATTTTACTTTGACGTACCGCGAAACGAAAGTGAAAAAAAAACTTCAATCAAACTCACGTTGCTCTCAAGGATTATTATAACGCAATGATTCCGGGAAGTTTTTTTTTTCTCAAATCCAAAAGTAATTCCAGATTAGCAACAAAAGCAAGTTGTAAAAGTCCTTTAAAATTCAGGACAACTTGGAAATCATTATTACATGTTTGCGAGTTTCGTTCAAGTCTTGAGATCTCATATTTGTTTCATGACGAACTACTTACACCATTAAGTTGCAACTTCTACTGATTTTCAGCATTATCTCGCTGAGGATGGGCATGTTTTTCAGAGTTCATAACTTGATTGCAATATCCCCAAGGGAAAATTCATATCAAGTTAGCATTTAAACCTTCATTGATGCTTTTTGTTTCTCCAAATGTCACATTTTAAATATTTCGTCTTCGTAAAGGATATAATAAACACATGAGCCACCGAAAAACATGTAAATTAAAATTTTGAACGAACTAATTTTTTTAAATTGTTTTCCGAGGCTACAAAGTTGTATTTTTTTATTTCCAGGTAAGCCTTAAAGGATCAATCTGCCTGCCGTTTAATTCTTGCGGTACTTGTAAGTACTCACATTTACTATCTCATGTTTTGCACGCGGAGACTTTTGACGCGCATTCGAGAGAATCGTCAGCAAGGATGATTGTCCTTAAATGGAGTCATTTCGCGAGGTCATCGGTGAAGTATGGAATGTATTAAATATGGATGAAGAATATACTAAACTCCCTCTCCATTGACTACAACCTTGAGGTGGTGGAAAGGCTTGTGGCGTTCTGATGACCCCTAGAGCTATGCTGGCGCAAGCAATGTTATTCTATCCCTGGTAGGGTCACCCATACCAAATAGGTCGAAGGGTAAGAGCCTCAGAAAATGTACGTAGTCCGCGCAGCGTTTGTTTCTCATTGATGTGGCCAAAAAAGCTCTACCCCAGTAGAGCGGCCATTGAGTGATGATGTCACGTTAACAAAATTATTATAAAAAGCAACGATAAACCACCTCGATTATATTTTACAAGACCGTCGTGATGATTTTGAATCGTCAATGACAATGAGTCCTTGAAACTAGGGGACCCGGCCCAATCGGTCGTGTGAGAGGCAAAGCCTCCGCCGTCCTCATCTCACGAAATCCTTGCACAGAGAAACGCACAGCAGCAAGGAAGACGACAAAAAATAGGACTAAATTAGTTAGAATAGAGACTTGGAATGTTTAAACGATATTGAGGGCAGGAAAATTAGAAAATATAAAGCGAGAAATGGAGATAAGAAATATAGATACGTGTATTTTAGGGCTGGGCAAAGTGAAGTGGAAGGATAGCGGGGATTACAAGAATGATGGTTATAGATAAATTTAGTGGAGGGGAAGAAATCCAGCGAGAGGTTGCAAAAATATTAAATAAATAGGGAGGAATAAGCATGGTAAGTATAGATCACGCGACAGGTAGAATATTATTATAAGAACTGTAAGCTCAACCAAAGAACTTGGTCATTGTTCAGGTCTGCAGGTCAGCATTTAGCTATAGGGAAAGAAAAGTCAACAGGGTATACGAACAGTTAGACGACAGAATCGCTGGTGTTCCTAGAGCGAAACATTTGATAGTGATGGGGGATTGGAACGTGACGGTAGGCGAACGAAGAGACGGCAGTGTGATAGGGGACCAGGTTTAGGATCAAGGAATGACCGCGGGGAGGAATCGAGAGAGTTCAACAGGAGAGAAGGTATAATTTTGACTAATAAGTGGTTTAAATATCACAATAGGAATTGGTACACATGATAAATACTCGGGGATTCTGAAAGATATCTGTAAGACCATATTTTGCATAGGCATAGGTTTAGGAACAGCCTGATTAATTCGCAGTTTCTCGAGAGTCGATGCTGATTGAGATCATAATTTGGTAATAATGAAATGTAGCGTCCGATTCAATACAATAAAACAGGTAAGACAGTTGATGAAATAGAAGGTAGTAGCATCAACCGGAACGGAAGGAAAGGAGTATCAGTATTAGAGGAAATGATGAGGAAAGGGGTTGGGTACTTGAGAGGAAAAATGAGAACATATTGAAAAAGAGGTATCGAAAGCCGTAAACTAAACAATAGGAACAGTAAATAGGAAAATAACGAGAAAACCATGGACTACCAACAAAATGTGTTGACAGATTGTTGGGAGCAGGAGGTGAAAGAATATAAACAAGGTTAGGTGGAAGGAAGTATAGAGAGTTAAATAATAAATTGGGCCGGCAAACTTATATAAGAAAATAAGCGTGGTGAAAGGCGTAATACGAGGGTATTGAAAGTTTACAGAGGAAGGTTGAAATTGGTTCGCTGTACAGGAAGTTGAAAGCTTTGTCCGAAAGTAAGAAGGCAGAAACCATGCCAACGAAGAAAGATGAGGCCGGACAAATGTTAATTGAACGACCTAATTTTCAAAAGAAATGGAAGGAATACTATATATTAAAGAAATATAAGGTGGAGGTACAAGGCCAAAAAATTTAGATATAGAAAGTAAATATGACGTAGCTGAGGGCAGCTTGGCCCCAGGCATTCTTGATGGCGAGATAGAAAGGGCATTTAGGGATTTTAAACCAAATAGGATCGTTTTAGTAGAAAACGTGGGAGGAAAGGAAAATGTATGAGGAAGTGTTTTCCTTGACTAATTCGTATCATTTTTGAGGGATGAATCCCGCCTGAAGGTTTCGCTTTGTCACAGGTAGTTGCCTATCCCAAGAAAGGAGAAAGCAGCCATTGGCGAGGGTATTACGAGAGGAAATTTCATTTCCCACGCAGCTAAATTGGTTCTCAGGATCATCAACAAGAGGGCGGGGTAGGCAAATGATTACATACAGGTAGGGGATGATCAGTTTGGGTTTAGAAAGGGGAGAGGTACGCGCGATGCCATTTCAGTAATGAGATCACTAATCGAGAGGAATATAGAATACAATCAGGACGTATTTGCCTGTTTCGTAGATTTCGAAAAAGCGTTTGATAGAGTGAATTGGGAAAAATTAATGCACGGATTGCAGAAAATAGGAATGGATTGGAGGGACAGGAGACTGATCCACAACCTGTACATGTATCAGACTGCTCAAGTGCGAGTGGGGAACGGAGAGTCCGGATGGGCATTGTTAGGAAGGGGGGTTAGGCAGGGTTGCCCTTTGTCACCGGTGCTGTTCAACGTATATGTGGAGGAAATGATTAAAGAGGCATGGGAAGAACTGGAGGTAGGAATGAAAGTCGGAGGGGAATTCGTAAAATCGGTTAGGTTTGCTGATGACCAAGCATTAGTTGCTCAATCAGCCAAGGGGTTGCAAGCACTGCTGAGTGAATTGGAGGTTCAGTGCGATAAATATGGGATGAGAATCAATATTAATAAAACAAAGGTTATGCGATTTTCCAGAAAGAAAAAGGCTAAGCTTAATATTAAAATAGGTGGGGAAAAAATAGAGCAGGTAGAACAATTTACATATCTCGGAAGTGTTTTGGACCAATACGGTCAAAGTAGAAAGGACGTAAGGAGAAGAATTGCGCTATGTTTATTTGATAGTTGTGTCCATCCTAAAACCTACCTTAACCGGTAGATTACCTAATAGTATATATATATAAATATATATATATATATATATATATATGTTATATGAACCATAAACACTAATCAACTCGAACGTCGGTTAGGTAGGTGATGGTAGAGTTCACCCAGTACTAAATCCGACGGCGTGTGAACTCCACACATCAGGGTAGGGAGGCAAGTTCTTTTCGTGTATCATGCATTTTTTAATCCCTTTACGATAGGACATTACTTCATATTTTGATGTTAGAAAGATAATGCCTGTTCTAGTGGCGGCGGGGTTACGGCCTCGTCTGCCAATTTAAAAGGTCGCGGGTCTGATTCCCACCTGGGTTGGTTTTCCTTCACCTAGGGCTTGGGTGTTTGTCAATTTGTCCATTGTTATAATTGTTAATATTCCGATGTAAAGGCCAAAATATGCTGTTTTCGGACTATTGCTAAATAAATAAACAGGTAAATAAAATAACACAGGTCAACAGTGGTTTTGGTGCCGGAGCTTTTAATTATGATTTGGAGAACAATTGGGGTGCTGAATCCAATTATCACACTAGTTTTTTCCTATCAGCTATAGTTTTCAAGATATAGATATGTTGTTACTTACGTAAAAAAATCTTCTACATGATGATATGGGAATATTATATTAATAATAAAACCCACTAAATATAAAGACTTGATTTATTTTTAGGGCTGTTAAACCACCCACAAACACAACAGAATTTTACAATACAATTGAACACAAATACTAAAATTTTTTACTGTAATAAAACAAATTGAAAAGAAAAAAAATACATAAAAACATCACTCAACACATCGGAAGCTTCTTTTGCGCGATTTTCTTGAGTGCACTTTGTTCAAACAGTCTCGTTTTAAGCACCAGCAGTAATCTGCCATCATATGGTTATCCCATCTTCCTTTGTAGCGAGTTTCCATTGTTTTTATATCCTGGTGAAATCTTTCACCTTGTTCTTCACTTGTGTCTCCTAAATTTCCAAGAAAATTGTCTAAGTGGCTGTGTAGGTAGTGAACTTTTGTGCTCATATTACATCCAAGTGATTTGAAGTTACTGAGCATAATGTTTACCAGCTCAATATAATTTTCACTTTTGTGATTTCCTAGAAAATTTTTGTAGTTCGGATGCTTCCTTCGATAAGTTCAGTTCTCTGGCAAGATCGCTTAGTTCATCTTGATTAAATAGTTGAGGAATTGTTGATACCCCCTCGTAGTCACTGCCACTATCGTCAATAGAATGAGAAATGTTTTCAAATAGCTCAAATTCTTCCTTAGATATATCTGGTAACGTCTGAAATATTGGGATCGGTATTTCTTCTGAATGGGGTACCGGGCGTCTAGCTGAAGGCAAATCTGGATATGTCCACTTGTGGCGATTTTTTCGATTAATTCCCGAAACATTTACTATGCAAAAATAACAGTCGTCAATATGGTTCACAGGTTCTCTCCACACCATTGGCACACCAAATTTTAGACTTTTCCTTTGTCCTGAACTAATTTCGCCATCTTTTACCGAAGTCGATACAAACGATTTTTGTTTTTTAATCTCATTGGCCTACAATATAGAAATATACAAAAAACTTATTGACAGTTTATTGAAAATAAAAGGAACACCGCAGAGTGGTTATAAATTAGTATACTTATAGATTGATTTAACTTTGAAAATTATTTTCCGGAATATATCAAATATTAAAACAACTAATCGTAAGATGTGCCATATCTAAAAAAGTATAGCTGTTAAATAAAAACGGATTTCATATTTGGATTCAGCTCTACAAATATAGTTAAAAGCATCACAAAGATTCCCGGAACCAAGAAAAAAAAATTTTTTTGTAGGCCTGTGTAATCTGCACGGAACATTTTACCCTAGCCATATTATAAGTCACTTTTGTTGCATTCAACAACTGCTCACCATTATGCTGCATGCAATTATCACTAAGTTCTCCATCAGGGTAAGTGTCTGGGCTAACTCAACTCACGCAATTGCCAGAAAGGCTTGTCCGAAATGAAAATACGACATAGCGCCCAAAAATTACTCAAGTGCTTACACATCTCTGCAAAATTCAATCTTTTCGAGCTCTTTTCTGGATGATATTCGACGGAAAACGGTGGCGGATATGTTCCTCGTGCCTTATTTGCTGCTTGTTACGTTCTATTCACGTCAAGCGTTCAGAAAAGATTTCCCCGATGATGATGATTCCTTTGATAGGAGTATACTGTGCCCCAGTTATGGCTTGCGGTTCCAGTACACACGAAACCATATCGGGAACGCACACGTGGAGCATCCGGCCCATGTCTCCCTCTCCCCCAGCCCTTTTCCAGGACACCGTATGCACTAAAGTGACTCTGATTCTCTGAGTCTCCTTTATTGAATGATAAATGAGAAAAATTCTAACTTAATCGTACGAAATAACCCTTCACACAGGACCACCGTCTTATCAAAATCCTGTGTGGTGTCCATCATAAGCTGGAACTCAATAATACACCATATAAAGTTGTGACGATCAATTAATCTTTTAAGACCACAACGCGTTGAGGCAGTACAACCAGGATCTATTTTTGTTTGCTCGTAGATTTCAAGAAAGCGTTCGAAAGAGTAAACCAGATAGGGTTAATTAATAATGTATTTGCAGATAATAGGATTGGATTGGAGGGACAAGCGACTCATCTGCGACCTACTTCTACTTAAAAATACGTGTAAGAGTCGGTATTTTCGCTGTCATTATCTATGCTTCTTAACAGCGGTGAAATGAGTATAAAATTGAAGGAAGTACAATTTTTTTTGGTTTGCATCCATCTTCGCAAGCACATCTGTTTGAAGCTGATGTCCTTTTGAAAGTGGTTTCATTCTTCAATCTCCTCTGATTGACCTACTATGGACCGAGATTTTTTTCCGAAATCCTCCTAGATAAAGACAAAAACGAAACGGATATGCCGAAGAAAGGTTTTAACGGAGGGTTTAGAGATTTTATTTCATTCATTCTTCGCCACATCCACTTCTCAGAAACCTCCATTGTATGTTCATTATCCTGAATCAAAGACCAAGTATCCGAGCCGTTAACAACTATTTCATATTAGAATGTTCTCTAATCTTTGCCTTAATTCCCCATTCAAGATACTGGTCATAACATTCCCTAAATTGCGTAGGCTAATTTGTCTAACGTAATGTATCCTTCTATACACCCTACTACTTTGACCTTGTTAATTCAAAACCCTCGCGAACTAGTCTAGCAGTTCTAGTTTATGTCCTCAAACTTTAAATCATTGTTGGACTTCCTGTTTGGGGTTACTTTTATTCCCTTTTTTATTTATATTGATTCGTAATCCCTATATGTTACACTGATTTTCTGATGTGTTCATCAAGGCAAATGGTTACGGTTCATATTAAAATCTTTAATAATCTTTTCTTCCCATATTTACATAGTGTAACTTCCATTAGTTCTCTTTTTCTTGTAAATGACTTGTTTGCCACTCCCAACTTGTTTTCCTAATTTACTACTCTGCCCAATACTTTTACTCAAATGACCATTTTCCTCTATGATACTGCGCGAGCACATGAAATGCTCCACATGCTCTAGTTATTTCTCCCCTACTTTAGCCAATTTAGCTTACTAACTTTCCAATTTTTAGAGAATCTCATAAAATTTATTTTCTTCTAGTAAATTTTTATCCCATACTTCTAGTTTTGTTTTTGTAATTCACTCAACAATAGTTACAACCCTTTGCATTTGACTAGGTATTGTTTAATCATGTACATGCCCAACTGTAAAAAGATCTTGGACGGAGAGAAAGGCAAATTTTTGACTTATTTGATGTGGTGGATCATGAGAGGAAGTTTCTGGGCGAAATCCAAAAATGTCAGAGGTAGTAGGTGCAAGGGATATGAAAAGGTAGTGGGAGTTTGAAGGCCGTGATGAGAAGAAGAATGCTTACTAAGCAGGGTAGGTGAAGGCAGAGAATGTGCTTTTCATACAGTATGGCGACAGATGGAAGGTACGATTAACTGAAGAAGGAAAGACGAGGGCGTATCGTAAATCGTAATTAGGGCAGACAAAGAGTAAGTTGTTATGATACGTGCATATATAGTACATAGAAGAATATCTTCGTTAACAAACGTCAAAAACCTACCCTTACAAGGTAAAATACGAGGCGTGTTCATAAAGTAAGGCCCGTCTGGTCACAGGAAAAAATGTACTCATATGAAACACATTTTATTGGCACTTTTAGTTAGCTACAAACCTACTTCACTTATCTACATAATCGCCGTTCACTTCTAAGCATTTTTCGTACCGCTGCACCAGCTTCTTTAACCCCTCTGCATAGAAACTCGCCGCCTGAGGGTTGAACCAATCGACAACGCCATTCTTGAGTTCCACTTCGGTTTCGAAACGTTGTCCACCGAACCACTGTTTCAAGTGCAAGAAGAGGAAGTAGTCGCTGGGTGTAAGGTCAGGACTGTACGGTGGGTGATTTAAAGAGTTCCCAACAACCCAAAAGCTCTCGTCCACTGGACATTCTTTGCTCTTTGTGGTGGTCGGTGAGCATTTTCGGTACCCACCTTGCACGCAATGCGTGGTATCCGAGGTTTTCCGTAACAATATTGTAGACAGTAGTGCGTCCAAGTTGAGGAAATTGTTTAGCCAGGCCATTAATTGTCAATCGACGATCACATCGCAGTTTTTGTTCCACTTGCGAAACAATTTCATCGGTCAGAATACTGGGCCTACCACTTCGCTCTTCGTCATGGACATTTGTTCGTCCATTTTTAAAATCAAAGCACCATTGTCTAACCTTTCCTTCACTCATAACTGTAGGTTTATAAACTAGGCATAATTCCCGATGAATTTCAGCAGCCGACAATCCTTTTGCATACAAGAATCGTATGACAGAACGCACTTCACAGCTGGCGGGATCAACGATTGTCGCGGACATTGTTGTTTGCATGCACGGGCAAGCAAACGACTTCTGAAACAAAACAAATGCTGCTATAGCTTCTCAATGAATCAGTAGATGGCGCTGCAGGAGCAAAACTGTGTTCTGAAGCGCCAATATTTTAATATAAGCAAACGGTACTTACTTTAAGAATACGCCTAATGCATTGAAAGGAAAAAATATCCATTTAGGGCTATTTTTCATCTAAAAGAATGATATGCAGGGAACAGACTAAAAGCAACACAGTTATTTCTAAGGTATATAATCAATTATAAGCTGTATGGAGAAAGTAGTCAGCATGGCTTATTGTTTCTTTAACATTACGATCAAATATGATGTTTTCAAGATAGATGACGGCAATAATTGAGGGAACAGACCGGCATTTTTCAAAGGTTACCCAGGACTTTTCAACTGGGGCGAAGCACTTTCGCGTGAAAATAATTGGTATGAATCAGCGTCCAAGTAGAAGACTTCATACTTTCTAATGCACAAGTACTACTTTTAACAATCACACGAAACGTATCTAGTCGAAGTATGTCAGCCCAATTCTTAAAAGTAGTGAGTTGATGAAATGTCACTAAGAAGCTTGTAGAATTGAATTATAATTGCTCCTAGGTATCAAATATTTTAATCAGAAATGGATCCACGAGTATAAAATATGATCCACGAATACTTGATTTATAATGTGATTCATAGAGAGGGAAAAATGATGAATGAATTTTGGAGGTTCCTGGAAAAATACGCGATTCCAGCAATTTACTCAGATCTCTACCATTGTTCAAATCTCATTGAAATCATTTGTCACAACCCATCCCTTTCCATTTGAGACCGACAGCGACTTCCATGCACTATCGTGAATTTCACAGGGGGCAAACCCACGCATGGATGACTAAAAATTCTTCCATGCGAAAATGTGTAACAAAATTTTAAATGAAATTTTTAATGCTTTTTTCGTTTAATATTTTTCAGAATGTTTTGTTATTTGGCGCATTTGAGTCATTGCCATAGTCTTTCTAAATACCACGATAGGAAAAAGGAAGATTTGTTTGATTGGTGAGCTCAGAGCTCGCCTCACAGTATCCACCGGGATGTGAAGTTCATGCATTAGAGTAGAGGGTCCAGACCCTTCCCCTAAGCGAATGTGGTTCCCAGGAATAACTGGTGCACAAAAAATAGTTTGATTGGAATTGAAGGTTATATCAAGTCACCTGCACTCGATCCCGGGCTCCGCTACACTTATAAATGTACGAGTTGAATTTAATTGTCTTATGATAATTTTGAATAATTGTAATTCATAAGTGAATTGAATTTTAGTTTGACGACAAAAACTTCTGTCTTTTGTTTCATTTTCGAAAGTTTTAAGGACGTTTACGGGATTATGCTTGTGGGCAAATAAATAATTAGGGGCATGTATTTACAATAATCCCAAAGCGGTCTCCATGACTTAAGGTAGCGACCAGCATGCTCAGAACTAAGCGCTACGTCTGATTAGTGGCACTGGGTAGGAATTTACAACTCGTGTCTCCTTATTAAAATTTCCTTCGGCATTTCCATTTGCAACTTCAGTACTAAGAATAATCTATCCTCACTATTTTTACTACTTGCAAAGGTGTTAATTTACAAAGGCGAGTTGAAAATTAAATTTATATTCAATATAACCAATGAAAAATCGTATACAAATGGCATAGCGACTGCGCTGTTGGGAGGTAAAGGTACATATTTTTCTTTTTTCATTCCAAGTAGCATAGTATGTTCTCAATATTTCAACTAACCTTAGCTTATTTTCCCTTCTTGTCAGTAGCGACTCTTCCCTTATACGTAGAGAAGTATTTGACCGTTAGATATCGTAGTTCATGTACCTATATTTATCATTATCTACATTATCTGAATTATTTTTCATACACGTATATGTATTGCGATGGTGGGGGAGGAGAGGGGTTTGTTGAGAGAAATCCTATGGAGACAGGAAAAATGGATGAAAGGCGTATTGAGCGGTAGTGGAATGTTGAAGAGGGTAATAGAGGGGAGAATGTTGGGCAAGCGAGGTAAGGGTAGGAACAGGATAGGGATGTTGGACGGGATGAAGGGAGGAAAGAAGTACACAGAGATGAAGAGGGACCTGATATAGATTAGTTTGCTAGGTGGGGAGTCACAAAATGTTTATTTGATAGATGTGTCCATCCAAAAACCTACCTTAAACGGTAGATTACCTAATAATAATAATAACATATCAAATAAATTTACCATGCGTCTAAGTGTTGCAGTATCATAGATTCTGATGAGAAATTCTAGGCTTATCAACGGGTGCCTGTTTTAAAGTTATCATGTATGAGAGGTATACTATACGTACTCTTTTCATAAATATAAAATATATAGGATAAGTATACTACTCAGATACAAATATATAGTTTTTGAAACAACCATTTTTTTCATCCTTTTAATTTTCCCCATAAATTTCAAGTTATTGAAATCAGCTCTCAAACTGTTAAATAATTTTGAAACAAGAGAGCTTTATTGTCTATAACCCTTTTGAGTATAATTTTTTGGTATTTAATGCCTATTCTTCTTTCTACTAAGTATGAATATGTATAACAAAGAGCATGTTTAACTCAATAAGTGTGATACATGTAAATTTCCTTCAGCACTATATTTTAGAATCTTTAAAAAAAAAAAAACACAGTAATCAACCCGAAGGTCGGTTTAGTAGGTGATGGTAGAGCTCACCCATGTACCAAGCCCGACGGCGTGTGAATATTCACACATCAGGGTAGGGGGGCCAGTTCCTTTCCCTGTGCCTTTAGAATCTTATATATATATATATATATGTATATATATATTTATACACACACGTGTATATACACGGTTGGTCGCAGTAGTTCAGGGCGTTGGACTACTGGCCGGAGGGCCCGGGTTCGATTTCCAGGCAAGTCTCTCTTGGTACCTGCAGCTCAAGGTATGTGGTTTTTCGGGTACCAGATCTTCCTGGGAAACCATAAACCGGCACAGGGAAAAGAACTAGCTGCCCTACCCTGATGTGTGAATTTCACTTGCCGTCGGGCTTAATACTGGGTGAACTCTGCGAAACCGACCTTCGGGTTGATTACTGTGTTTATGTTTACATATACTATGCATTATATACATGTGTTTTATATGTGTATACTATGTATTATATGTATAATAAGGAGGACATTTAAATGCAAAATAGAACATAGTTCCTTCAGCATTATCTTTGACAAATATAAAGATAATGATGCAGTATATCTATATAAATATATATATATATATATATATATATATATATATATATATATATATATATAAGAATGGAATGAGTTACCTGAGGATATCTTTAAGTCCTTACCTTATTCATTAAATAAATTTAAAACTAGGTGTATGCTCGCCTTAAAAACGTGTGAGTGAGAAATAAAACCGTATGTACTTGTGCTATGAATAATGTGTTAACGGGACGCGATTTTGAACGGTATATGAAATTGAAGAGTACGTGATTACGGACGAAGTGTGGCGATGGACGGTGCGTAGTATGTACTCGTGTGGTGTACACCTAATCCTTGTGTGATAGTAAAGGAGAGGTCGGTAATCTTAAAAGTGTCATTGAATATACGAGCATTTTGTCTCATATCTGTTCTTCTTGTGTGTGTATGTATGTGCATTGTAAGAGTGACCAGTGATCACACTGGACCGTTGCCACCAGTTAAATTGCCTAATTGCAACGAAGTATGTAAATAAATAAATAAATATCAATGAACTAATGTAATTAAAGAAAGATTATATTAACATCAACATTATATTTTACAACATACATACAGAAAATGACTAGATTTTTTTTGGGCCATATTTGTTACGTATGCATTCCACTTGTTTTACTTGCTATAACAAGTTCAGTCAACCGTTTGAAAGAGGTTTTTCAGAGCTGTCCTATTAGACGTTCTATAGTAATGGCAATGGCCGTGGTTTGGAATTGAGTCTTCAACATTATTGCATTGGTACCAACTCCTTAGTTTGCAATAATTTTTTTGCAGTTTTGCTTTCTCGTAATAGTTATTTTAAGAGCCAGGCTACTTTCTACATATCACAATTCCAAATAGAACAAGGGCAGTGCCTTGTCCTTAAGCCTTTAAGGTACGTATTTATTTGGCTTCTCTGAAAGGCGAAATAAATGGGTCTCCATGGTCGTCCCTGTGGAAATTCTCTTCAGGAAATGTAACTAACTGCATTTAGGTTTTTCGTGGAATCTTTTGAAAGCCTCCCCCTTGAAAACCCTTTTGAAGGTTGATTGAAAATGAGAGTCTCAACTCTGGCTTCGTAATTCGCCAGGTTCCATGAAAAAAAAAGAGAAAAGGAATAAGACGTAAAATTAATATCGCTCTGTCGCATACATGATTTGAAAAAAAAATATGACAAGTGAATGAAAATTGGCAGTGAAAAAAGTGTCCGTTCCTTTTTTTGGGATTGTCATTCATTTGCTACGGACACAATTATTCCGCTGTTGATTAAATTGAAAGTAAAAAGTTGATCAAGTTGAAAGGACAAATGATATTAGGCGAATTTAATGTAATAAAATATTGTGCTCACCCACAACATCACTTAAAATTTATAAATATAGCGTGAATGCAGTCATTGTAATAAACACATCTCTCGTACAATCACGTTAAAGAAAATAAAGTCACAACGTAGACGTAGTAGTAGAACTATTTGAAAAATGCATCTGTTGGATCGATAATTAGTCGAAATTCTTAATTTTTGAAAATTTAAGATCAAAACGTAATGTTTTCAATGTGCAGTACCTATAAGTAAAAAGAGCTATTATATTGCATTCAAAGTAAATTGGACGTATTTTTTCAGGAAATATTTTCTTCTATTGGCGAATGTAAATTTGAAATGCAACACACGCATTTGCACGAAAAAAAAAGGTTTCGGAGATGCAATACGATCCAATTTTGATCCAATCATAATTTCTCATTAACTTCCAAACAATCTGTTCAATTTGCCTAATTTACATGCATCTGCCACTGCGATTATGTTACGTAAAATAAACCGAATTGACTTGTGCGCACGATAAGATGCCTGAATCTGAAATGCTGTAATGATAAATGATCGAATGAATCATAAGAAACAGTGGGACAGTGGTTTCCAAACAAGAGCAATCGTCCTCCCGTGCGTCTCACTCAATAAGCCTTCATTTTTTTTTAACCCCGTTGGATGGCCGTACGAGGACATCGCAGTGTGCGTGCAATCTGAATCCCTGCCTCGACGACGGAAGTATTTCATTAATAACTTTCCCACGGATAGATGGGGACGATGCACCCACCCGTTAGGAAGAAATGGGGGACCGCAGCCGCCACCGGTACGGCCGCACCTACACAGGCCGACCGACCCGACGGCGGATGGGACCACGTCCTCAAAATCCCTCGGCCCCACACACACATCAACGAGTCGGCTTGGAGCGCGGTTATGTAAGCCATTATATAAGGCTCGGTTCACCTCTTCTCCCGAAAGTTTTCTGACCTCTCTCTCCCCATCGCGTTTCTCCCTCGTTCCTTCGAGTGGTTGGCTATATGTCGACATTTCGCAGGCTCATGCCACGCCGTACGCCGAACCTGCTCAAGCCGTGAATTTATTTTTTTTAATGTCGACGAGAGTATTCTTTCGGACGGTTGAATCGAGGGAAAAAGGTCGGTGCATTCAGTTTTTAAAAAATCAGTAAAATGAGTGAGAACAGTCAGAGTAAAATAAAAACCCTGTGCTGAACTTATCTTAAAGTAACTGCGCCGTTCGTTTCGTGTGCCACGTCCCACAGTACGGTCTTATTAGCAAAGTGGTTCTGTAACTCGCGTCACAATTTATTGTTAACAGGTGAATTGGAAAAGGACTGCCCCTCACAGGCGATCCAAAAAGTGGAAGACCACCACTCACGGACGATGCTGCCTCAGTGAAGAAAGTGAAGGATTTTATCCTATTATACCGAAGAGCAGCCATCCAAATGGTCATGAAAGATACTGATTTTAGTCACGGCAGTATGTGGGAAATTATTCTCGAAGAACTGCGCACGTCAAAGGTGTACGCTGGGTTCCACGACTTGACTCCTTTTCAGAAGCAAACACGGCGCGACCGGTAATTTAAAGCAATGTACGAGATCTTATCTCTCGTATCTTTGAAAGTTTGCCATATCCACCCTATTCACCCGTTCTAGTCAATGCGAATTTTTTTCTAACTCCCATAATTCAAAAAAACCAATGCGGGGTCTTGGAGTTTACAATACATTTGACGTTGTTCAAGAGCTGGAAGAATGGTTTTCGACGCATTCTCTTGAGTTCTACAATAACGGCATTCAAAAGGTCAAGAAATGCTGGGGGAAATGTATATCTCTGGATAGCGACTATATAGAGAAGCTTTCAGAATACAGAATAAAAACTAACTTTCTGTCTCATTTAATTTCTTGTAATAATTAAAAATTTACGGTACCCCCTCATATACTGGCCAAGGTAGGGTTTTGGTAGGTCCAATACTCTGCTCTTAATGCTCTGCTAGGTGTATATTTCTAAGTCCCATCTATCGCTTTTCTACATTTATAAAAACTTCCTTGCAATAAACCATTCTTCAAATCCGCATTTATCTTGCCTTCCTTCATTCCGTCCAATATCCATCGAATCTTTTCCTTCTTCTACCTTGACCACCCAAAAATCTCCCCTCAAGAGGTCTTCAAGTTTATCGCCCTTCAGTATTCCCTGCATCCATTTTTCCTGCCTCCGTTGAACTCATTTCAACGACCTTCTCCTCCACCCTGCCTATTACTTTATTGCTTTTCCTTTCCGTCCATTTTATTTTCTCTTTCTCAATATCCGCATTTCAAAAGCCTCCAATGCCCGCTTATCCTCCTGCCTCGACGACCAAGTTTCTGAGCCATGCAATAGTACGCTCCATATAAAGTGTTCTCTTAAAATATATACTTATGGCTCTAAATATATACTTGTCATTAACTATAGTTTTTTATGAGTTCTTTGCTTAATTTAATTCTTCTTATTAATTTCCTTATAAGCAGTGCCTATCCTCTTCTGATACACTTCATCTATAGGTGAACTTCCTTACCTGCTCTTGCATATGTCCCGCAGCTTAATTTTTATCATGGACTTTCTAATTTGTAAGGAGATCATTGCATTCATTTTTTCTCATTGTGTCTCATTCCTTGGTAATTCGGATCCTCTTTAATAGCAGGCACTTCGAAGCGATACACAGTGGTTATGAAGGAAAAGAAAAGGACTATTTTAAGAGACATCGTGGCTCACTAGAAAAATCAAAATCAAATTCAAATGTGTGCAATGGCTAAAAATGAAAATGCAACAGAGGCATCTTATGGCGTAAGTTATCGTATTACACTTAATGGTGTTGCTCATACGGTTGTGGAGACACTCATTAAGCCATGTGCCAAGCTATGCGAAAGACATGGTGACACTTGTCATCAACGAACCGGCTGCTGAAAAAATAAATGCAACAAAGTGATAGGGACGTAAGGAGAAGAATTGCGCTAGGCAAGGAGGCTTTCTCAAGGAGGAGGGAGCTGATGACGGGGACGTTGAGTAGGGATGTTAAGACAAGACTCGTAAAAACTTTGATATGGAGCGTAGCTATGTACGGCATGGAAACGTGGTCGCTGAAGCAGGAGGATAGACGTAGATTGGAGGCTTTTGAAATGTGGGTGTGGAGAAGAATTGTGAAGGTGAAATGGACCGAAAGGAAAACAAATGAGGAAGTACTGGAGATGGTGGGTGAGGAGAGGGGTTTGTTGAGAGAAATCCTATGGAGGTAGGAAAAATGGATGAAAGGCATATTGAACGGTAGTGGAATGTTGAAGAAGGTAATAGAGGGGAGAATGTTGGGCAAGCGAGGTAAGGGCAGTAACAGGATAGGGATGTTGGACGGGATGAAGGGAGGAAAGAAATACACAGAGATGAAGAGGGACCTGATGTAGAGTAGGTTGCTGGATTGGGTTTTGTTTCCAGTTACAAAATATTTATTAGATAGTTGTGCGGCGGGAAAAAATCAGTACACTTATCTTCCGGACGAACCCTGTAGATTAGTTTGCTAGGTGGGGAGTCACAAAATATTTATTAGATAGTTGTGTCCATCCAAAAAAACATACCTTAACCGGTAGATTACCTAATAATAATTGTTTCAAGACGCATCAAAGATCTTTCCACTAGCATAGAGAAAGACTTAATTCGTCGTCTTGGACTTTGTACTAAATATGGGTTGCGGCGGATGGCGGTTCAAAGAGGGAAAATATAATGTATCCCTCCCTCTCATGTGAAATATTTTTATTTTATAAAAATTCAAGATTGATAATTTGTTGAACAACTTTTATCTCCCGAGTATAAAATCATCCACTGAGGGACGAGTCGCGATCTCTAAATTAGTGCGATTAATGATAAATGTAGCATGATTTTTTCAACTTTCTGATTTGAAAAAAAAACTTTGAAATTACCTTTATTCACAATTTTTAATGACCTTTGAAATTTTCCAAATCCGCTACTGATCCGTATTACTCTATTAATGTGTAGTATATTAATAGTACCATAGTAATAGTAATATTAACCACCTTTGGAGCGCCTAAATAGAAATGGTTACATTTGTGAATTTAAAAATGGAAGTATAAAATGAAAGAATGTTTCGCCTATGTTTTGAAGGAAGATTGAAATGTTTCAACGAAGCAAGAAGTTCTGTTCTGGGCAAGAAATAGGTGGGTAGGCATTTAGAATATTGGTAGTCCCGAAAATGATGGTCATTTCACACTGCTTACAGCCTACCGGACAAAAAGTCTTGAATCAATCGTTAATGGACACTTTAAACTGGTTGGAATTTAAGTCATTGCCTAAAGTTAGTTTTTCATCGCAATTTCCTCCGTAATAATTACGAGGTGAAAGGAGTGAAGGTAAATGTATTTCTTGTTGCATTGAAGATGGTAAAAGTTATTGCGAAAGGGACACAGGAAAATATAGGAGAGGATCGTTTAAGGGCGTCATTGACGGGTTATCAGTTCGCCTTTTAAACAAGAATGCCGACAATGATCTAGGACAATCAATCATCGGTGACATCTAACGGCCATCCATTAATTGGTAGCATAACTGTACCTTAACCAGACTTAATAATGGTCCCCGTTCGGTGTACGTAACACTTCTCAAACTCGATCTTTGAGATTTTTAGCCTTTAGTTCTTTCAGCGATGCGCTTTTAATGTCATCTACGGCTGTAAAACGACGGCCCTTCATGGTTCTCTTAATTTTTGGAAATAGAAAAAAGTCACACGGAGCCATATCTGGCGAATTTGGAGGCTGGGGAATCGTTACAGTATTGTTTTTGGCCAAAAATTCACGAACAAGCAATAAAGTGTGAGCTGGTGCATTATCGTGGTGCAAAAGCCATTTTGGAACGAATTTTGCTGCCACGCGTTTCATACCCAAAAAATTGGAAAAAAATGTCATGACATGATCCAGTCGATATGCCAGCATCATCAGCGACCTCTCTAATTGTGATTCGGCGATCGTTCATAACCATTTCTTTCACTTTTTCCACGTTTTCATCGATTGTTGATGTGTTGGGGCGTCCAGGGCGTTCGTCATCTTCAAGGTCTTCACGGCCTTCTTGGAAACGCTTATACCAATCGTAAACTCTTGATTTACTCATAGCAAACTCACTATAGGCCTTTGTTAACATTTCGCACACTTTGTTACACTTTATTTCATTTTTTTATGCAAAATTTGATACAAATTCTTTGATCTATTTCATTAAACAAACGAAACTCGCCGAGCTCATAAAACACGTCTAACCTTAGTGGCTGTCACAGACAAAGTCCGCAATGAAAACAGCTGAAAGTTTATCATACTTCAGGGGTATGTATACCAACATAATTAACAAAAAGTTTGACAATCGGACTCTTCAAGCCCGGGAAATGAAAAAATTCCCGTTACTCTTTGAACACACCTCGTATGTACATATGTGATCCTATTGCGCTGCGAATAAGCCGTCCTATTACCAAAAAGTATCGTAATGACATATGGGAAACTACATATTTATGAAAATTGTCTCAACGAAAGATCTATTAGTTAATGGAGCTTATTATCATTTTGTATTTTACTTATCAAGCTAGCTGTTTGATATGATAATTTTATGGGAATCGCAACAATTTATTATCTCTCATAAATGTTATTTACTCAATAAAAATCTAGAATTATATTTTTACAATTTCATCGATATTTCAATATTAATAGATTTTAAATTTTCCGCAGAATTCCATTCATATGCAATAAAATAAGGAAATCAATACTATTTTAATCAAATGAGGAAAGAATCGCACGTTGATAGATGTAAAGTTAAACATTAGTTAAGGAATTAAACTAAATTATTAGCTTTTATAGTTTTCTGTACATACTTAAATGTATGTGCCTACCTATGTTCAGTATTATGGTACAAATTATGAAAAATAATACAATTAAAGATTCTGTATATAGAATAGGCAGTTTTAAATGCATCACAAAACCATATATCATGGAACACGTGAATCCCGTTATAAATCCTCGTTTTACCTACATTCCTTACATTGTATAAGCAGAATTACGCATATTGTTTAGGGTTAAAGATATGTACGTGGGGAAATGCCGTAATAACTTAAATGCGAAACCCCACATTTCGAATGAGATAGCTTCCTCCAGCGAGGGAGAGATCTTTTAGCCATATCGAGAATTGATGAAGCCTTTCAAACGTGTTTCAAGCAAATATTACAAGGAATGTCTGAAGGAAAATGTGTGCAAATCCATTCTCTTTTACCTGCTCTCCCCTTCCTGAACCAAGCTTTGCCGAAGCGATTATTTTGTGGTGGGTTTTCAATATTTTTAGCTCATTCAATCGTTGCGATTATTTTTCACGCATATGTTTTACACGGAAATCTTTGGTCCACAGTTTAAATATTCGACGATCTTTTTCTATTCTAAATCATCTCCGTACATAACGTATTAAGATTTAACGCCAGATCGATTTCACTTTCTTGAATTTCACACGGCAAGGTGCTCTCCTCTCTTTATGAAAATTTTTGGCGGTGAAATAGCTTCTTAGGGAAATCCTTACACCCTGCCAGACAAAATTCAACTCCGGAAGTAACGACTGCACGCTTCATCAGAACCTTAGCCAGATTTTCGACTTTGTAAAGGATATTCCTGCCTGCCGAAAAGTTACAGAAGATCACGCTCAAACTGTCTGATCTTCAGAGAAAAAATTCCATTCCCTTACTCTTGAATATTTTTTATTTCTTTCTATCTGTAAAATATGTTACACGTCATTAAAACTAATTTATCTGCATTTGCTTCCGGGAAACTGTGCGAATAAATCGTACTGTTCTCAAAAGTGTTCCTAAGAACAATATAGTCTAGCCAGAAATATAGTCTATAGTCTCTAATATAGCCTATAGTCAGAAATACGAGATTTCTGAGATCTCGTATTTCCGTGCCTCGGACTTTTTTATGCCTAACTATAGTGGTGTTTAAACTAATTGTTAGATATGATTAAACCCTACCTCCTGCAAAAATATATTGCGTTCTCCATGCGGTCGTTTCTTGTTCCAAATCCGTAGTCCCCTACCTCACTGCCATCTCTACCCTCGCCTACAGTCACCTTCCAATACTCCATGACTTTCAGCTGTATCCGTCCAGGAGCACCCACAATTGTTTCGTACAATTGATCGTATACCCTGATTATTTCTTCCTTCCTATGACTGCTTGTTGGCATACCTTGTGCCATGAAAAGCCATGAAGAACCATGGAAACAATTGGAGATAGGAATGAAAGTCGATGAGGAATTTATAATCTATGATAGGTCTACGAATGATCAAACATTAAAATAGCCAATCAGTAAAGTGTTAACAATAATTACTCAGTGCATTAAAAAATCGGTGTTCTAGGTACTGGGTGTGAATTAAAGTCAACAAAATAAATATTGTGAGTTTTTCGAGAAGATAAATGCCAAGTTAAACTTTAACATGGGAAGTCATAAACTAGAGCAGGTGGAAGGGCTTACCTAACTCGGAAGTTTTCTGGACAAAAATGGTCAAAGTGTTGGGGCCTAAGAAGAAGAACAAATGAAAGAGGACACTTTGCTTTTCCACATAGAATATTCTATGTGGAAAAGCAAAGTGTCTTCTTTCATCATGAAGGATTTCCGCCATGTTACACCTGGAACTGTGTTATTTATTTAAGAGGAGCGAAGTTAGGTGAAGAAACTTTCGGGAGAAGGAGAGTACTGATGACAGGGAGTAAGGATGTTGAGAAAAGGCTCATCATTTTTTTTAAATGGAGCGTAGTTTTGTACGGCGCGGAAACTATGGCCATTGAAGCAGGATGATAGACGTAGGCTTTTGAAATGTGGGTACGGAGAAGGTGAAGTGGGCAGAAAGGAAAACAAATGAGAAGTATTGAGCATAGTGGGGGAGAAGAGGATTAATAATAAACATACTATATTTGTATATTTTTTTAAATACGGTCATTCATATTTTACACTATATATGGTAACATTTAATTGCGCTTATTATGATAAAGTTTACCAGCCTTTTGGGAAAAATTATTTTTTTGACTGATCAAAACATAACTACCATTTAATAAAAAAATCTCTTCGCATTTTGATTGAAATTCAATCCTAGAAAAACTAATTTTCAAGTATGATCTTTTTAAATCACGAAATATTTCATATTTTCTCCAGCGCTGAGTCGGTTGAAACGCCGAAAAAAGTTCCTTTCATCTTTAAAGCTCAACACTAGTTTCCCACGTTACATCGGGTTGGATTAATATTGAATTTTCTGGCCCGAAAGACTTGACATGCTGGAGGACATGAATAAGCTTTTCATAAATATTACATTTACAGCGTGTAAAAATGGGACTTTTCAAAATTCATTAGCTACAGAAGGATTCCACTAGTGTAACCCTAAAATGAGATTAAAATTGTCTGCTAAGAAAATAAACATCAATCATTCTTAAAAATGGAATTAATGGATGCTGGTGGAATTAAAATCGTAAGTATTCATTAATAATCTTATCAGACGCCTCCGCGTTCTGCTTCGTCTTGATAAGTCATCAACCGAGTAAATTCGAAACCTGTTGCAGTGTTTCAAATAAAACTGAGAAAAAATACGAAGGCTTTGACTTCTAAACTAATAACCGTCAGGCAAACACATTGAATGAAAAGGAAAGGGATCTGTGTGTCCGAGTATGGAATCACGTACATTGAAAAGGGTATAAATTAGGGTCAATAGTCGTCGAATTTTAGGTAAGCCAAGGAAAGGGAATACTTCCTTTAGGGAATAGGTTCTTACATTGATTTCTTTGCATATTGAGTACGTTATTGTCCAAAAAAACGAGGGAATTTAGCTTTTATACAATTTCCTCAGTCAAGTGAACATCAATTTGAAACAATTATGCATTGAAATAGTTAGAAGCAAAGAAAATTAGAGTCAAAGAAAATGTGATGGATATGTGTGATTAAACTAAAATATTCTATTGATGACTATATTCTATTGATATAGAATATTTTAGAGATAGATAGAAAGAAAGAAACAAAAATATTCAGGAGCAATAGGATGGCATTTTTTTCTCCGAGGATAAGGTATTTTGAGCGTGATCTTCTGTAACTTTTCGGCGGGCGGGAATATCCTTTACAAAGTCACAAATCTGGCTGAGTTTCAGATGAAAGCGAGTAGCCGTTACTTCCGGAGTTGAATTTTGTCTGGAAGAGTGTTCTGCTTTGCCTGAGAAGTTATTTTCACTGCCATAATTAAGTATTAAGGAGAGGAACAAAATACCGTGTGAAACTTAAGTAGGTGAAATTGGTCTGGCACTAACCTTAATACGTTATATATATATATATATATATATATATATATATATATAACTTAGACAGTAACACACAGCACGAGAACACATAAAAAGAACACTCACAATAATATCTTGATAATTTCGACGGACTCGAGCTCCGTCTTCTTCGGAAGATAAGATATGACTCATATTATATATATATATATATAATACATATTTATATATTATATTTGTATATTATATATATTATATTTTTTATATTATTTCTATGTATATACACATAAATATGTATGTATATATATAAATATATGGAGACGATTTAGAACAGAAGAATAATGTCAAATATATCAACTTTGAAGCTAACATTTCCGCGTTATATACGTATAAAATAATTGCAACAAACATTCAGCTTCATTTGAAGGTTATATGACCTTTTAATGCTGAAAACCCGTAATAAATACGCAAATTTATGTTTAGGAAAGGGGGCGAAGGATGATGGTCAAAAACATAACTCTCACAACCATTGATTTTAGAAATCGAAGGAAATATTTTCATAATTTGAGGCAAATTAAAAAAAAATCGCAATTTTCAGGAGGCTGACGAGAATATTATGAGTGAGGACAGGGAGACGGGTCGAGCAGAAGAAAAATGGGGACATAGCAAAAAGGAAATATTGAAAGCCTCATGCGAAACTATAGGAACATTGAACTGGGGAAGGACGAAAACCATGGATTACAGAAAATATTATTAGGATGATGGGTGAGAGAAGGAAATGGAGAAGAATGTAATCATAGTTTTCCAAGGCAAAGTACAAAGGGTATTTATTTATAAAATAAACTGTAGCTGGAAACTAATGGGGCGAAAAGAGCGTGGTGGAAGATAAAGAGCGAGAATATGTTAAATATACGAAGGTAGGTAAAATTGGTGTGCTTTACATGAAGTTAAAAGCTCTGTAAGGAAGTTAAAAGAGAAAATCCATGCACGCCATGAAAGATGAATCAGGAAAATTGTAAATTAAATCGGTAGAAAGCTTAAAGAGATTGAAAGAGTATATACGTAATCTATATGGTAAAGATATTAGACCAAAAATTTGGACATGGAAAGAGAGTATGACGTAAATGTGGGGAAGAAATGATAAACGCTTTCTTGAAATTTATGCATTTCAGAATAAATTTCTCCATGATTAATTACTCTAAGGGTTATTTTTATTTTCTACACCATGTTTCGTTTACATGTTAAATTTATTCAAGTCGATTTCTCTGTTAAAAATCCTCTTGAATCTCTTTGAGGGTATATCTCCAGGCTTTTGTGATAATTCGAGTTACGATATTTTTCCAAATGTCACTCGAAGATAAAGTTAATAGTGTCATAAAATCATCAGGATTGCAGAAAAGATTATTAGGATGATGGGTGAGGTAAGGGAAGGGAAATGTATGTATGTAGCCATAGTTTTCCAAGACAGAGTACAGAGGGCTCAAAAATAAACAATTATGGTCAGTATTGCGAAGATAAAATCAAGTCAACTAAAAAACTCGTTTTAATTTTTGGATAGCATTGGCCATCCAGCGTAATACCAAACAAATAAAATCGTGGAACACCCTTAGCTTTGGTTGTTCAATTCATATAATTGAAATTTCATTGATTTATTTTATGAGAGAGTTGTATTTCGAGATGATAAAATGTTTTAATGGAATATATTTTTAATTAGTCCAACCTCTAAAACGTTTGCCTAGCTTTGCTACGTGTTTTTATTACATTAAATACTTATCAGTTGATGATGTCTGTGATATACTTATTAATTAGAAAATTCGTTGCCACTTTAGCTATCATTGTTTATGCGTCTCTAGAATCCCAAATAGTGACCAGATACCCGTTCAACTAGTGGTTATTTTTATTTCATATACACATAATTATTGGTGTTCATTGCTATGGAAAAACTTGTTGAATGTTTTGCTTTTTATTCCCGATGGAATTTAATTTTATATTAATATTTGAACATTAAGGACTATTAATAATGCAATGGTAACTCTAATTTGCCAAAATAAGTCGATTGACAAAATTGGCCCCTTTCTTTCTAGGCTCATTTTATATAAAACTTTGATTTTCCAACTTTTCCGAGTCCTCGGAGTCTCAATGAATGATCCAATTTTTACAAAAATTTTATCTTTACCTTTAGTTGGGGCGGAAGTGGTAGTCCAGGGTATAGAGTGTTGCACTACTGACCGGAGGGCCCGGGATCGATCACCGCACCGCAATCTTTTGGGAACCCAAAGCATCACTGAAATTGTGTGATTTTTCGGTTACCAGATCTTCCCGGGAAACCATTGGCGACACAGTTAATGGAAACGGCCCCCAATTACCCTGAAGTGTGAATTTCACATGTCGTTAGACTTGGTACTAGTTGAGCTCTACCCTCACCTATCAATCCAACCTTAGGGTGGAAAATAATATTTTTTCATTTAGTTCGTCGTCTACGAGGAAGGGCCTCATTTTCTTTCAATTTCTTAAAGCAATAATTCTGAGAGTTGTGTAATTGGCCACCATCCTTCAGGTATTTCTGTATTCCGTTCATTCACGGCGGTTGGTAACCTTCTTGCTAATAAAAATAAAATAAATGCTTCCGCACTGCTCTTTTAAAGAAAGTGACGTTCACAGAGAGGAAATTGTTCCCATGCCGAGGTGCATATTAAACCTTGAGTTTCCCATCAACATATGTATGTTTTTCATTCTTTTCTGAAGGTACGGGATCGTGTTCCTGAAGGGTTCCCTTCGAACCGCGGAATCCGCGTCGAATGACCATTCGGTGACGACCCGTGTACCCCACGTGGTGGTCTCCTCCAACCCCCATCGACTCGAGCGACATCACGAAGGAGAAGGACGATTTTCCAATCAACGCCATTACCCACCCGGCCGCACATCGACCGTGACTTCCCGGTTGACTGCCAAGGGGACCTTTGCCCTAATTCCTCGGGCCTCGGAGAGCCCAAATAAGTGCGGTGAGTACCCTCTCCTACTATTATATTTGTATATATTTTTCTCGTCGGCAAGGTTTGACAGTCCTCGGCGTAAACCGACCCCTGCGGCGTGTTCTGCAGAGGTTCAGCCTCTTTAGAAAATGTGTACCTTATGTAATTTATTTGAAATTATTTGCAAGAACGTAGATTTTAGTTCTTCAATTTATGATTGCTCCGATTGGTAGCAATTCTTCAGGTCATATCCTGTCCCCTGCCAACCTCTTTAATTCCGTCAAGTTCCCTACACCGAAAATTTCAATTAACTGCTTTTTATAGTTTATCTTAGGTCTTTTTCCTCTGTAATTCTTCCCCTCTATGTTTCCTTCAATTCTGGCCTTCAGCAAATAATCGCGTCACTGAGAAAATATGTAGCCTTTAGCTCGATGAAAACTTACTAATTATTTAATGCTTTATACTGACTATATTTCGAGGTTTTCTTGTCGCTGTATCAGAATTACAGTTATATACATATGTATATATGCATACACACACCAAAATTCAAGCACGAAATCCCACCATATGGCGAACAAATATTCATTCGCATGGAAATAAGGAAAAGGGATAGGAGCACATACACAGGAGAGATGGGAAAGGCGGAATCGAGCAGATCACAAGTGCAAAAATATTTTCTTAACCGGGACTTCAAGACCGGGGTTTTCGACTTGTCGAGTCTATGATCTAACCACTTGAGCTGTCAAAGAAATGTAATTTATACTGAAATCTGCAGGTATTTAAGTAACCAAGTGCACCGATTCTTTGGCCAAGAGATGACCAAAAACCTACCTTAACCGGTAGATTACCTTATAAAAAATAAAATTATATATATATATAATTCACTAAATAGTCATAGCAAACACAGAAACTAAAACATATAAAAGAGGGACTCACTGAGTCCCTCTTTTATATGTTTTAGTTTCTGTGTTTGCTATGACCATTTAGTGAATTTTATTGTGCACGTTCGTGGCTTTTCCAAGAAAGTGACTATATATATATATATATATATATATATATAAAAAAATGGGAATGTATCAAGAAAGGGATATTGGAAGCCGCTAAAGACACTATAGGGACCGTTAACGGGAAAAGGATAAGGAAACCATGGGTAACGGATGAGATGATTGCGAAGATGGATGAGAGAAGAAGATGGAAAAATGTAAACACAGAGTTAGGCAAAATGAAGTACAAAGAGTTAAACAATAAATTGAGAAGGGCCACAAATAAAGCAAAAGAAGAATGGTGGAAAACGCAATGCGAGGATATGGAAAGTTTACAGAAGAAGGGTGAAATTGGTGCTCTATACAGCAAGGTTAAGTTATTATCGGGAAGTAAGAAGGCAAGAGCTGTGCTAACAGTTAAAGATAAATGGGGTAAGATAATAGTTGAACCAGGAAAAATCCAAGAGAGATGGAAGGAATATATAGAAACACTGTATGGTAAAGAACTTAGGCCGACAAGGTTAGACATAGAAAAGGAACATGACGTAGAAGAAGATAGCTTAGGTCCAGGCATACTCGACGATGAAATAGAAAGGGCATTTAAGGAAATGAAAGCAAATAAGGCTGTGGGGGTGGACAATATTCCTGTAGAAATGTTGAAATGGTTAGGGAAAGGTGGGAAAAAGGCCATATATGAACTGATTCGTAGTATCTATGAGGAAGGAATCTGGCCGGAAGATTTTATGAGATCGGTGTTAGTTCCTATTCCAAAAAAGGCAAAGGCTTCGTCATGTGAGGATTACAGAACAATAAGTTTGATATCCCACGCAGCTAAAGTTATTCTCAGGATCATCAATAAAAGGATAGAGAGTAAGGCAAATGATTACTTAGGGGATGATCAGTTTGGGTTCAGGAAAGGAAGAGGTACGCGTGATGCCATTGCAGTAATGAGATCACTAGTCGAGAGGAATATAGAATACAATCAGGACGTTTTTGCCTGTTTTGTAGATTTCGAAAAAGCGTTTGATAGAGTGAATTGGGAAAAATTAATGCGTGTATTGCAGAAAATAGGAATGGATTGGAGGGACAGGAGACTGATCCGCAACCTGTACATGTCTCAGACTGCTCAGGTGCGAGTGGGGAACGGAGAGTCTGGATGGGCAGTGTTAGGAAGAGGTGTAAGGCAGGGTTGCCCATTGTCACCGGTACTGTTCAACGTATATGTAGAGGAAATGATTAAAGAGGCATGGGAAGAACTGGAGGTAGGAATGAAAGTCGGAGGGGAACTCGTAAAATCGGTTAGGTTTGCTGATGACCAAGCATTAGTTGCTCAGTCAGCCAAGGGGTTGCAAGCATTGTTGAGTGAATTGGAGGTTCAGTGCGATAAATATGGGATGAGAATCAATATTAATAAAACAAAGGTTATGCGATTTTCCAGAAAGAAAAAGGCTAAGCTAAATATTAAAATAGGCGGGGAAAGAATAGAGCAGGTAGAGCAGTTTACATATCTCGGAAGTGTTTTGGACCAATACGGTCAAAGTGGTAGGGACGTAAGGAGAAGAATTGCGCTAGGCAAGGAGGCTTTCTCAAGGAGGAGGGAGTTGATGACGGGGACGTTGAGTAGGGATGTTAAGACAAGACTCGTAAAAACTCTGATATGGAGCGTGGCTATGTACGGCGCGGAAACGTGGTCGCTGAAGCAGGAGGATAGACGTAGATTGGAGGCTTTTGAAATGTGGGTGTGGAGAAGAATGGAGAAGGTGAAATGGACCGAGAGGAAAACAAATGAGGAAGTGCTGGAAATGGTGGGTGAGGAGAGGGGTTTGTTGAGAGAAATCCTATGGAGGCAGGAAAAATGGATGAAAGGCGTATTGAGCGGTAGTGGAATGTTGAAGAGGGTAATAGAGGGGAGAATGTTGGGCAAGCGAGGTAAGGGTAGGAACAGGATAGGGATGTTTGACGGGATGAAGGGAGGAAAGAAGTACACCGAGATGAAGAGGGACCTGATATAGATTAGTTTGCTAGGTGGGGAGTCAAAATGTTTATTTGATAGTTGTGTCCATCCAAAAACCTACCTTAACCGGTAGATTACCTAATAATAATATATATATATACATGCATACATATAAAATTATATATATTTGTTGAAAGAAAGTCGCACAGGTGTAAATAACAATGTAAACGAAGAAGCGAGATGGCGCCAACGAGCAAAGAAAAACAGAGAAATATACGCAAATGAAACTCACACGTATTCCGAATTTTCGGTGGCTAAACCGACACTGGGGAAAGAAGGAACTGAGGAGAAGGTTTCAAGAGGAAAGAGCGAAGACGCTGGATGGAATGGGTAGGTGGGGAAAAGTTTGGAAGAGGAACGTTTGGAAGTAGAAGTGTGGGATCGATATGGAAGATTTCGGGAACGGAGGGGATGAAAATATTTAGAGATTATGGTAATCGGTGTCTTATATTATTACCTGGCTGATTCCAGGAATCGATGAGCCAGATATATGCCTGTTCCATTGTTTTGAGTTTGAGTGGAGGGTCGGAGGGTGCTAGAATGGAGACACTATAGCATTTGTCAAAGGGAGAATTATGTTCGGAGGCGTGTTTTGGAATTGGGAGCATCCTAATCAGGTAACAATTCTTGCATGAGGTACGGTTGTTATTAATTCTAATATTTAGGGGCGTGGTATAGTTTCCCTATGGAATGCAAGGCATAATTGACCCTTCATAAGGTAAAATACATTGCTGGAGGTGTAAGAGGAGTAGGGAGTTGCTGGGAGAGAGTTAAAAAGCAGTTGGGAGAGGGATGGGGTTCAGGATTTGAAAATAGGACATGTTTTGCAGCTCGGTTTATTGCAGGGCATGGGAGTGGCTTTGGGACGCGGCGGGGATTCGGTTTGTTTTTCTCTGCGTTTTTGTTCGCGAGCACTATCTTGCTTCTTCGTTTACATTATGTGTATATCTCTAACTCTGACATGATCTATCGATAATAGTCATATATATGTATGCATATACTCGTATGGATACGAGTATATACTCGTAGTTATAAATATGGAACTTGCAACCCTTTTTTTGCTGTTGGTACAATTGCCATTCTGGCACGTCGAGTGCCACTTGATTGTAAAAATCAACGTTTTTCTAATAGGGACTTTCTTCAACTCTTTCGCTCATTTGGTTTGATCGAAGCAGTCACGCTTAGCATTAAGTTTTCTAACACACAATCATGGTCAATGACCCCATTCCATCCTGTTTTGCAAGCGAGCGCTATTACATTGATTCATGAAATCATTATGCAGGCTCGAGTTTCCGGCGTGGCTAAATAATCCTAAGCATTGGGTCGCGATTCATTTGGTTTTGGGTAGACTTTATTGACATAATTTAGAAGAGCTTAGAAAATCACTCAGCCAACATTTTCGCCAGCTGCAACGCTGTTGTTCCAGCTTAAATGTAGCCTAATTGCAATAATTCACTCCCGAGTGCAATCGTATGATGACCGAGCCGTTGGCACAAAATCGAAAAATGTCCAGTTATCAAGGGACTTCTATCTGAACGACCCCAGCCCGCGTGATTGCGTGCAATCACATCGCCGCACTGACCTTTTGTTGCGCTCTGATTGTTCCTTCGGCCGTGGATCGCTGATTTTTGTTTACTCGCCGGGTGAGTGACCCAACGTGTCAACCTCCGAGCAGTTGAACCTCACCCAAATGATGATCTCGATTGAACAAATTTGATTCCGGTCACCGTGACCTATGATTCGATTCCTTCGGTTTCGATGACGTGAGGAGGTCGCCGTCAACAGGCTTAGCCCATTAATGCAAGTCAAAAGAAAGAAGGACTTTCGGGGGGAGGGATTGGGGGGGAGAGAGAGAGGAGTATGGTGCAATTCGAAATGTGTCGCTCCGGGGCGCGGCTTTTTTGATTCCCGCGGGAGTGACGTTTTGCCTTCCGAACTTGCCACGGATTTGACAGTGGTCTGTCATCCCTTAGGGATACCGGACCTACGAACGCTTGTGATCGGCCTCATTCGACGTTTTGGAGAGTCGTTATATCGAGAGGATATAACTATGATGATACAAACGGCGATGAAAAAAAATATGGAGGATGAAATCTTCTTGGTGCAATTAAACCTTTTCTTATATATAAATAAATATATAAATATTTATATTTTTTTAAACCACAAACACAGTAATCAACCCGAATGTCGGTTTGGTAGGTGATAGTATAGTTCAGGCAGTACTAAGCCCGACGGAGTATTAAATTCACACATCAGGGTAGGGGGGCCTAGTTCCTTTCCCTGTGCCGTTACAGTTTTCCAGGAAGATCTGGCACCCGAAAATTCACATAGCTTGGGTGGAGCTGCAGGTGCCCAGAGTAGCTTGCCCGGGAATCGTACCCGGGCCCAACGCTCTACCCTTGGACTACCGCGACCCACACACACACACATAATGTATAAATTTGATTTTTAAAATTTATAAAAATTTATACATGACAATTATTCACCCACATGGAAACAGATATAAGGAAAAGGGATAGGAACACATACAGAACACAAACACAGGAGAGGTGGGGAAGCGGAATTTCCTCTTGTGCCCTAGTCAATTTCATATAAATATTATTTGTATAAAAAATGTATATGTGTATATATAAAAATGGATATATATGTAAATATTTTCAAATATATATATATATATATATATTTATATATATATATAAAACGCCCTACCCACAAGACCACCGCGACCCGACTACTGACCGGAGGGTCCCGGGTTCGATTCCCGGGCAAGGCACTTTGGGCACCTGCAGCTCCACACAAGCTAGTTGAATTTTCGGGTACCAGGTCTTCCTGGGAAACCATAACCGGCACAGGGAAAGGAACTGGCCCCCCTACCCTGATGTGTGAATATTCACACGCCGTCGGGCTTGGTACATGGGTGAGCTCTACCATCACCTACTAAACCGACCTTCGGGTTGATTACTGTGTTTATGGTTTATATATATTATTATTAGGTAATCTACCGGTTAAGGTAGGTTTTTGGATGGACACAACTATCAAATAAACATTTTGTGACTCCCCACCTAGCAAACTAATCTATGTCAGGTCCCTCTTCATCTCGGTGTACTTCTTTCCTCCCTTCATCCCGTCCAACATCCCTATCCTGTTCCTACCCTTACCTCGCTTGCCCAACATTCTCCCCTCTATTACCCTCTTCAACATTCCACTACCGCTCAATACGCCTTTCATCCATTTTTCCTGCCTCCATAGGATTTCTCTCAACAAACCCCTCTCCTCACCCACCATTTCCAGTACTTCCTCATTTGTTTTCCTTTCGGTCCATTTCACCTTCTCCATTCTTCTCCACACCCACATTTCAAAAGCCTCCAATCTACGTCTATCCTCCTGCTTCAGCGACCACGTTTCCGCGCCGTACATAGCTACGCTCCATATCAAAGTTTTTACGAGTCTTGTCTTAACATCCCTACTCAACGTCCCCGTCATCAACTCCCTCCTCCTTGAGAAAGCCTCCTTGCCTAGCGCAATTCTTCTCCTTACGTCCCTACCACTTTGACCGTATTGGTCCAAAACACTTCCGAGATATGTAAACTGCTCTACCTGCTCTATTCTTTCCCCGCCTATTTTAATATTTAGCTTAGCCTTTTTCTTTCTGGAAAATCGCATAACCTTTGTTTTATTAATATTGATTCTCATCCCATATTTATCGCACTGAACCTCCAATTCACTCAACAATGCTTGCAACCCCTTGGCTGACTGAGCAACTAATGCTTGGTCATCAGCAAACCTAACCGATTTTACGAGTTCCCCTCCGACTTTCATTCCTACCTCCAGTTCTTCCCATGCCTCTTTAATCATTTCCTCTACATATACGTTGAACAGTACCGGTGACAATGGGCAACCCTGCCTTACACCTCTTCCTAACACTGCCCATCCAGACTCTCCGTTCCCCACTCGCACCTGAGCAGTCTGAGACATGTACAGGTTGCGGATCAGTCTCCTGTCCCTCCAATCCATTCCTATTTTCTGCAATACACGCATTAATTTTTCCCAATTCACTCTATCAAACGCTTTTTCGAAATCTACAAAACAGGCAAAAACGTCCTGATTGTATTCTATATTCCTCTCGACTAGTGATCTCATTACTGCAATGGCATCACGCGTACCTCTTCCTTTCCTGAACCCAAACTGATCATCCCCTAAGTAATCATTTGCCTTACTCTCTATCCTTTTGTTGATGATCCTGAGAATAACTTTAGCTGCGTGGGATATCAAACTTATTGTTCTGTAATCCTCACATGACGAAGCCTTTGCCTTTTTTGGAATAGGAACTAACACCGATCTCACAAAATCTTCCGGCCAGATTCCTTCCTCATAGATACTACGAATCAGTCCATATATGGCCTTTTTCCCACCTTTCCCTAACCATTTCAACATTTCTACAGGAATATTGTCCACCCCCACAGCCTTATTTGCTTTCATCTCCTTTAATGCCCTTTCTATTTCATCGTCGAGTATGCCTGGACCTAAGCTATCTTCTTCTACGTCATGTTCCTTTTCTATGTCTAACCTTGTCGGCCTAAGTTCTTTACCATACAGTGTTTCTATATATTCCTTCCATCTCTCTTGGATTTTTCCTGGTTCAACTATTATCTTACCCCATTTATCTTTAACTGTTAGCACAGCTCTTGCCTTCTTACTTCCCGATAATAACTTAACCTTGCTGTATAGAGCACCAATTTCACCCTTCTTCTGTAAACTTTCCATATCCTCGCATTGCGTTTTCCACCATATATATATATATGTATATATGTATGGTTTATATATATATATATATATATATATATATATATATATATATATATATGTATCGTATAGAAACTGAAGTTACAGCTTTATTGATGACAATGGTTTTTTTTAATGTTTCGAGGAATGTATTTTTTGGTTTTTCCATCATTTTTGGAGCTAATTGCAACTAATAAAGAAATGGTTTCCTCGAAATTTTAAAGATATGTCATGGCATTGTGACCGAATAATTGAATTTGAAGCGTTCATTCTTGCCAGAAATTTCAGTGAAATTTTAAGTATTTTACGTTCTTCCTGTGTCTTTCCCGTCATTAATGAGATGTCTTCTTGTGAGAATTCTTGCATCAGATTTCGCGCTTACGATGGAAGCCTTTTTGAATCAATCCTCAGATGGCATCAACCTAAAAGGAAAAAATAAACAATAATAGGCCACATGAGAACCGTCGTGTAAGGTTGCAGTCATCAATGAAATGCCAAGGAAATGGCTAGAAGAAAAAAAACATAACCATGAATTTTTGCAAATATTAACATTATTTGCAAATACCAACAAGATTGCAGAGTTCTATCCTTCTCTCTCGAATTCTAAGTTCAATACGCCATGCTTGGCCTTATGTCTTACATCTCTTTTCACTTTACCAAGAAATTTGACCCTTGACCTTACTCGCGGTGCTTTCCCTTCTGTTATCTTTCTTAGAAATACATTTCGTCTTGGAATCTGCTCAGACCATTAACATACTTTTCAATTTTTATGATGAAGGTAATTTAAATTTACGAGTACTTATTATGCATCATCAAACTGAATGAAGAAGCATATCCAGTATTAGTTAAATTAAAGGTTATGCATAGATCAGTTGTAAAAATCAGTTACATAATTTTTTCACAACGAAAAGTGAGTATAATTTATTAACCTTGATTAGCTAATTATTTTTTTAACTATTTTATGTTTCAAATTGTTAACTATTCAAATGTAGGCTATGTCGTTAGACTGGCATTTGATGACTTGATATTAGAATGCTAAGGAAGTGCAGACAATCCAAAATCACGTGTCATTCCGCGAAAAAAATAGGAAAATTTGAAGAATTCCGCGTTCTGAACTAAAAATCATTGATCACGCTCCCTCAGCTCACTTCCCGATTATTTTTTCTTTAATTCGTCGTTGAAATTCTATTCTCTTCCTTTCTTGAAAGGACGACATTTGAAAACTGACGATCGCTATCGCTCATTGTTCGAACTCCGCGGGAAAGGTTACATGAAGTAGCGCACAAAGGCCTCCACGAAATCAATTCCATTCCGCGGTGGTGGTGTGAGCGAGCTTCCCTGGGTGATTCCAAGTTGCTTTCGACCGTCCTTCCGTGGGAGTGGCCGGGCCACGAAGGAGAAGGAATCCTCCCTCCTCCGACGACTAATCCGCGGATTAGTCACGTTGCCCGCACCAGTCAAAGTTGAGTTTATGGCTGGCTTCTTCTTAGGCGTCTCCCGGATGAACGGGTTCATTTTGCAAGCGCCGCGCGCAAGAATAGAAATCTTGACAGCTATGGGGTGTTGGGAGAGAGGGAAATGGAGAGCGCTCGACGTTCATTTTTTTTCGGAAATGGCGCCATATATATTTTTTTTTATTATTTTAACGCTTCGGGTTGATTTGTGCCGTCGACGGGGAACGGAGATGGCGGGAGAGTGGATGGGAAGGGAGGAGGGTGTGTCTGTAGGCTTCGCAGGGGTGTGCTGGAGGAGTGCGAAGAGAAAGGAAGGAAGTACCTACTCAGAAGAGGACACGCCCAGATTCTAGCGACCCCTCGTGAGTGCTGGGAAGAGAGTGCTTTCGGTGGTTGGGAGGGGGTAGGGAGTCCTGAAATAAACAAATGGAGAAAGAAGATAAGCCCATAGCCAAATCGTGAATGATGATTATTCAACTAGGGGCACATGGCACATTTGAGAAAAAGGACAAAGCAGGGTTGCCTGTGATGGAATGATGTGAGATAGAAATTCGTATCGAGAAGATTATTTCAAGCAGAAAAGGCTTTCTAGCCGAAGGAACAAATTATGGGGGGTAAAATAGCATGGCCATCAGGAAACGTCTCACAAAACCTAATATTTAGAGTTTTTATTTTTCTGTGATTCCAGAGATGCGTGAGCGAAAGTAATTGACAGTGAGAAATATTACGAAAAGAGCATTTTTGTTTTATAATTTTAGTATTTTACGTAATGGAAATTGTGCGACTTTGATGCTCGGTCACGTACAAAATGAAGAAAATATGATGCAATATTTCCGATGGTTACTTTTCAGCGAGAGTAGATTTGATGGAAATTAATTGGATCGAGCAAGTGCCTTAGAAAGAAGACCTTCAAAAATTGGGCGAAGAGAATTCGTTGGGAGACGTTGATAAAAAATAAATGACAGGCCAAAATAATTGCACACATTCTCAGGAGTGATAACTTTCTGATGGCTGGAATTGAAAACAACATAGAAGTTAAGAACTACTGATGAATAATGACAGAGGATTAAGTGTTGGAATCACGTAATAGGAAAATTAGGCACAATGAACTTGGAGTGAGGAAATAGATTGGAAGGAAAAAAATACTCTTAGAACTGAGTCAAGAAAATCATAGCATATGACAATGAAATAAACAACTTGGGTTTTGCAATACGACTGTTATCAGACCAAAAGGTAACCCTTAATAGTTGAAGAGCTTGACTATTTATGTCGCTCAAATTGTTGAAAAAGGTCTAATTTCATAGAATTTCAGCTACCAATTACGATCTAGCGCCGAGAAATACAATACCCTTCGTTTTGAATACTATCAAGATATTTTCATCCATTTACTTGATCTACGGATGCCAAGAGAATGAATAAAGACGACAAACGATAGGGAAGATATGTTCTTGTACAGATCACGAACTGAATTCGGAAATTAAAATCCATATCTCTTTGCGGTTGTGTGATCTTGGGAGTCGTAAACTAGTGAAATTCCGGCGCTCGGTTCCACGTGAAATAAACATAAACGATATAATGCCTCACTGTGGCTCGAATTGAACTCACTCTATCCCATAAAAAGCAGTCAGCACTCTTAAGAATATTGGCCGAAATTTTCCATGCCTCACCATATAACACTCCCATTTCACCTGCTTGGTCCATTATGGATTAACGACGGCGGAAGAAGAGAGATGGGGGGATTGGGTAACTCGCCGAGGGAGATCCTTTGCGGCTTGGCGGCGGTCGTTACCGCTTGCTTGCTCCCGGTCGCCGCAAAGGGGAAGCCCCTCTCTCTCTCTCGCACACTCTCTCCAAGTGTGGAAGCCTTTGAGAGGAAGGGATTTTGAGGCCTGCTCCTTCCCTCAATTTTTTTACGGATGATAATTTATGAACGATCGATGCATCCTGAGCGGCTGGAAGACGCTTCCGTTGCCGACGAAATATTCAGGAAGGTTCGTTGGTGCGACCAAAGAGAAACACTTTCACGATTTTTTTCTCTTTTGTCCTGCTTATTTAGTGTGGTATTTTTATACGCCGCATCGCTTATTTGCCTGAAATTGAATAACAACCGTCACCTGTTTGAAAGGGTATGGTTTTGTGGTCGGCGTCTGCATTTCGCCAACCTCCGAATGGATGGTGTCTTCTTTGGCATGGCTGTGATAACATGCCAATCACCTGTGTGATCAGTGGAACCAGATGCGTTCTTCCTTGAGTTTTCCTCTGATTGGCATTTGTCTCGAACAATAAATGAATTGAACAATGAATTTTCTGATAAACCAGATTTTCCCTCGTAATCCATTGACCATCCTTTCTTAAGAGTTCATTAAACATTTTATCAAACTTCAAGAAACTGTAACAGTAACTTTAACGGAGTCACCCGCTATGTGTGCATTATAATGCAACCATTTCAGAGAGTAAAAATCATTCGCCTTGACCGGGATTCGAACCCGGATCCCTCGATATCCGGCCGAGTGCTTTAACCAATTAAGCTACCGAGACGTCCTCTTACACTCTGAAATTTTGGGGGCTTTAAAGGAATGATTTTTACTCTCTGAAATGGTTGCATTATAATGCACACATAGCGGGTGACTCCGTTAAAGTTACTGTTACAGTTTCTTGAAATTTGTCTAAGGTATGAACAGCCTAAGTGTTTGAAATTGGCTTTATTAACATCGTGGACTGTGGCGCGTTGCGCACGACTGCGAATGCCTGTGACATTGTATGTACGGTATTTCGTCATAACATCTTGTTCCTTTAAAGCCCCCAAAATTTCAGAGTGTAAGAGGACGTCTCGGTAGCTTAATTGGTTAAAGCACTCGGCCGGATATCGAGGGATCCGGGTTCGAATCCCGGTCAAGGCGAATGATTTTTACTCTCTGAAATGGTTACATTTTATCAAACATTTGGGGAGTGGTCCCTCTCGAGAAATTTAAAAAAAAATCGACTTGCTGTGTGTACAGCAAGAACGTAGTGTACAGCGTTTTTTTTAGGGTTTCGTTTTATTGTAAAATATTACCTCATTCCACATGTCTCCTGTAAAATTATTGAAAAAAATGCCAGTAACGCAGTTTATCATTCAGAAGCGAGAATGGTAGATCCGGAGACATTACAGCTAATCCGCAAAAGTGTGAGAATGTACTTAATCCCGTTGTACACGAAACATATGCTCTTTAACGTTTTTTTGAAGAAAACTCTATCGCAACCCACATGGAGGGAGAAGCCGATTACGACGATAGCGTTAGTTCTGAAAGGGTTCAACTGGAGAAAAAAATCGTAGTAGCGCCATCACTCGAAGGCTATGGAATGTTTCCACACTATTACCGTGCAAAAATAACCGTATTATTCGAATTACGCTCTTCAATTGGGACGCGAAATTCTGATTCCAAAGCAAAAAGAAATATTTCTACCTCGATATTGTAATATTAACATACATATATTACATATGGAGAATAATTGCGTAAGGCAAAGAAGCTTTCACAAGGAGGAGGGAATTGATGATAGGGACTAGGGATAGGATAGTTGAGTAAGAATGCTAAGAAAATGCTCGTTCAACCTTTGATATGGAACGTAGTTGTGTACGGCGCGGAAACGTGGTCACTGAAGCAGGAGAATAGGTGTAGGATAGACGTAGATTGGACGCTTTTGAAATGTGGGTTTGGAGCAGAATAGAGTAGGTAAAATATACCGAAAGGGAAACAAACGAGGTAGTGCTAGTGGTATGTTGGGAGAAATCCTAAGGAGGCGGGAGAAATGAATGAAAAGCACAGGAATGTTAAAGACTGTAATAGAGGGGAGAACGTTAGAAAAACGAGAAGGGGCAGGAATAGGATACGGATTTCGGACGAAATGAAGGAAGGAAGCATGCGGAGTTGAATACGGGCTTACTGTGAAGTAGGATGTTGCTTGCTTGTGTTTTGTTAGGAGATACAAGGGAATTTTCGGGTTTTTGAACTGGTAGATCACGTAGTGATCTGGTAATTACGAGTTGCGCTCAGTGTTTATGATGTGTAATATTTTCCTATGGACTGGGATTAGAGAGAAATATATTTTAGCCCACAAATAATAAGCAGTCACTTAATAAAAATACAAATCGGAGATGGCAGCACTATAGAGTGCAAGAGGCTTGCATAGCTGCTACTAGAGCGAGAAGAATAGAGATAGTTATAATGGAGTCGTTTTGTTTTAAATAACAGTATGTAATTATCCGATTTTTGCATTTGCGTGGGTTAACACCCATCCAAATCCGTCGACAGACGAGCGAGAAATGCGGTGGTTTTGTGGATGTGTATAAAATGTGCGATTTTGAATGCGTGACAGTTCAAAGAAGGTACAGGTAGAACGCCGAAACGAATACAATAATCTTCGGCTACTGTCCGGCCAGTGTTTCCAGTGGGCAAAATGATTCCCAAAGAAGAGTTTTCGGTTGCCATGGAATCATCAACTTGGCGTTTAGAAACAGTTGTTCGTCTATAGGGAGATTAATGTTGAGAAATGACGGAAGTTCCAGATTTCTCTTGTAAGTAAGTGTTGTTTTTTTTGTCGGAAAATAAGTGGGGGATCTTGGAACTTGGGCGTGCCACTTAGTGCCTGCTGGAAAAACCGAGTAGTAATGTGATGCATCTTACGAAATCGTGTGGAATATACACGTCCTCAAATATTCTATTATTTAAGGCATCACTTCGTGGAAGTATTTAATTTCCATACTAAAAAGAAAGACTTGTACTTTTCCACAGATTTATCTCACAAATCTGTGGAAAAGTACAAGTCTTTCTTTTTAGTATGGATACGCGTCGTCGGCTATTTTGAAATCCTTCCTCCAGAATTTCTAGATTTTTCCAGCAGGAATAGTTGTAGGGAGTCCTCAGGAGAAGCGACCTGAGGTCTTTAGCGTCTTTAGGAATAATTGGGTAATTTGGTGGAAGAGGGATGCTCAGGGTATGGGAGAAGTGTGGAGAGAATCCGGGTGTACTCCTAGTGAAAAATGTAAAGGGATCGAATACGTTTACGTCCCATCCGACAGATGGTGTACTCCACGTGAGATACTATAACTTGTTAAAGTCGGAATCGGGATACCACTGAAAAATTCTTCCACCAATGAATTTCGAATACGGAACCTCGGGGTGGGAATCTAGCACATCTGCCACTGCACCAACCCGATCCTTAACACTTTCATGTGTGTGTTATGCAGGTGTGGGCCGTGCTAGGCTAATGGAAGGCAGACAGTTTGACTGCTGACCTCGAATTATGTGTTTTAAATCCTGGTGACGTATCTGGGCACCCTCTGGTTCACCCAGCTTGTGTATTTTTCTGGAGACCAGATATCCCTGGGAAATCACACGTGGCGCGGAGTAAAAAAAAACTGTCTAACTACGGTGAACTCTGAATTTCCTACTTCGTAAGTTTGGTACATAATACCCGTGCATCCATACCTATCGATCCAGTCTTCAAGTTCATTAATCTGGTGATGTACGTATTTAGCATCATAAATCACCACTTTGTATGTACATTATGTGTCCTCGGTGCATAATAAGCGTCGACGTGGTGGGAGCATATTAGATATTGATGCAAGTTAGTGATATCAGGTTATGTTGGCTGTAATTCATGTCGAGGATATCGTCCCATTTTTTTCATCCCCAAATATTTCACCCAGAGGGTAATTTGCAAAAACAATCGTATTTTTTCCAAATGAGGGAACATGTCAGCATTTTCATTCTCTCCAGAGACGATCCTAGGTATGGAATGTGTGTTGACGGAGAGAGCTGTAATTCCCAAGTCGCCGAGATATATCGCGAAATGACTTCATCGTCCATATCGCGATATCGATATTGTATTTATCGATAAAATTTATCGATTATTTTTATCGGTTTTGTCGACTTTGTTTATTTCGATCCGCACGTCCTACATCGCCGGTACATCGCCATACTAAACCTGCCCAGTTTCGAATTTGAATTATCTGACAGAGTTTCAATTTGGAACTCCAGGGGTCGTGGGAGACAGGTTATTTTGCGTCCTCGTCCTGGGGGGGCGCCAGGAATCCTCTCAAACCCATGACTGTTTACACAGCTGAAACGAGCCCTTTCTTTTTTTTCCCTCCCTTCTTTTCAACCGCCTAGCCTCATTTCTGGGTCTCGGGAAGGCGAAACGGTCCGATCCACGAAGCACTTCTACAGTCGCGGTCTTCCATAGTGGACATACGTAGGCAGGCCACAGAGTACACGTCTTTTTCCTTTTCTTCCCTGAACGCCTCCCTCCCGTGAAAACGGAACGGTTGGGAAGCAGCTGGCTTTATGGGAAACGATCAAGTTTCCGTTTGTCTGCGTGAAATCTTAGATTAGATGAAACTTGCGTGCGAAAACATCTCGCAAAATATTTCTAAATTCGGTTCCGGCATCAAGGGAATCATCTCAGGTGCATTTCAGGCGATGGTAACCACGCAATTTGTTTAAGAAAACGAGTTGCTAAAAATAAACATGCAAGCCGTTGTTTTCCTAGGACGTTTGGCAACCTTAAAGAAGAGAAAGTTGAGGAAGCGCCCGCTTCGTGTTATTGCAAAACAGAATAAATTAGCCCCAAGAAATTTGAATTCATATTTCTATTGTAAAAAATGTGCATAATTATATTTGTTCGCCCTTGTCTTTTATTTTACTTGTTCCCATATGATCCGTTTTTTTTGCGAATATAACTAAACATTCCATCTGCAGCGCACTCCTCAAGTTTCTGTTTGAGATGATGGTTTGCCAAAAAGATTGCTTGTGCCGCATGTGTAGTTGTTAACGTATCAATCATGGCCCTCGAGAGAAATTTGCGTAACTAATGAGTTTCAGAGTTTAAGACTCTTTCCAGTGAGCTATGTGGGAAATAAATATCTTGAAGAGGTGGCTCTTAGCGTTTAAAATTCACGTGAAATTCCAGTTTATTAATGGGAATTGTAGTTAATATTATTAAAATGCTCAAGCATATTCTAAAATCATTTTAAGTTTGAACTGTTCGATTTATGAAAATGTCAGATTTGTTTTTATGTTAAATTTCGTAATTTAAGCGTAATGTTCTCGCAAATAACTTTCTGTCTAAACACGGAGTTAACAAAATTAGTAGTTATGTGATTAGTGATCACAGACGTGTGTAAATGAAATAAAATCTTTCGTCACCAATGTTAAAGTCTCAGGATTTATTGTATGCCCTCTACACTCCTTTTACGTTATTGTCTTCCATTGTCACTTTCATTTTGTGCGTCCCTGTTGTAATAGTCTTGAACATTGTATGTCACTTATTTTCCTGTTTGTCTTCAGCTGCTAATTTGCCTATGAATATAACTGATTAGTTGATCGCTTATTAGCCTTTAGTGTATTTAGCCCGTTTTCTTGGCCAAATATTTGTTTGATTTATTCGTCAAAAACTCCATCCGAACATTTTGATCGTAATCTATTTCCTATGGCATCACATTTGCACAACTCAGACATATTTCCTGCTTCTTTCCATGCTTTTGCATCCATGTCGAAGTAGGCATTCTTAACCGACTGCCTTGATAGAGATTTGTTTAATTTTGAGACTTATGTTGTGACGTTGAGGTCTATGTTCGTTAATTTGGTATAATTTCCTCTCGTAGAAATATCCTCTCTGGCTTTTGCTGTTCTAATCTTCTTAATTCGTCTTATCTTCTTCATTCATCGTTGACCCTACTTTCCATTTCAAAACCTTGATTACCACATTAATGTTTTCGGGTGTATTTAAATGATGTATGAAATTAGAGTGACCAACAAGGACGACATCCTGTCAATCTTTCCAGCAGAAGGAGGAAAGTGATACGAAAAATCCACGACATGAGATTAACACGAGATTGTCCCGTTAAAATAATTCCTGGCCCACACACCATTGTGATGTTTCAAAATACTTTGTAATTATGAGAGCAAGTTGGTTCGCTCGCCTCCAATTTGAGTCCATTCGTATATCGATTATTCAATAATTCTGAGCCTCGAGTGTTGTTTATGATGCATGCCAAACTGAGCCCACAAAAAAAACATTTAATCTCCCTCAACTGAAGGGATTTCCAGAGGAAATTTCAGAGAGGGAGAGAGAAAGAATTTGACTTCAAATCTCTTCTTCACCAGTCGCTTTGATTGACGTGAGCGGAAACCCACATTTTAAGGCGAAGGCCACTCCTTTTCGAGAATGATCTATCAGTGCGAACGAGGTAGTATGTAAATGAATGAATTCTACTGAATACGGTTGACCGTACTCATTCGTGTATTCATGACGGACGATGTCATACAAGATTTATACGAAAATAAGTAGAATACATCTGGAAAAAAATTTAATGCAGGTAAAAGTACAAATTTTAAAGTGTAATTGTTTCTATGATACATATATGTTTTCGATAATTTTTTTATTGAAATAATATAAACATTCATTTACATAACAAATAAATAAATTACTAAAATTCTTCAAACTAGGACCATTGTGCATCGATGCGCCAATGCACCGCGTCTCTACCAGTCGCGGTGCACTTCCTGGAAGGCGTCGACTGGACCTCCGTCCAGATACCTCGTCACGGCCTCTTTGACGTTATTTAGCTTTCAAAAATTGTTGTCTCTCAAGCTCCTTTTTATTCTTGGGAACAAATTGAAGCAGGCGGCGACACTACAGGGCTGCAGGGCGGCTGAGGCATCGTTCTCATCTTGTGCTTGGCCAGGTAGTCGGCCACGAGGAAGGCGGTGTGGGACGGCACGTTATCGTGGTGCAACCTCCAGTTGGCCAAAATCTGCATACTTCCCAATGCGTCGGACTATTTTCCGCAGTCTTTCAAGGACTTGTAGCAGCCTTTGAGCCAAATACATTCTAATTTTCACCATGATCGGCGATCCGAGACACATGCCCTACTCTTCTCGAAAGGACTATCCAAGTTCATGAATAAGTCTATCAGTCACGAAGTCGACCATGGAACTCTCTACGTTTGTTTCGAGTGAAAAATAATGCAGATTCATTGACATATGCGATCGTACATGGATGAGAAACTTAATCGTCACAAAAATTACCATGTGAATATGTAAAGCATACTGATGTGTGCGCTTGCTTCTAAGAGATAGGTGGTATGTTGTTTTGAAAGTTAAGAGGTGGTTTTATGCAAATTAACGGGATTTTATTTCATCCCCAAGCAGCTTTTAAAACAATTCCCGCCGCGAAACCCTTTCAAAATAAGCAATGGCTCATGCTGGAGTCTGATATCAGATTTTTATCGTAAAATGTCTCCTCAAATGCATCAGATCGAAGTCGTGAAAATTTCCATCCATGGCGACCACGTTTCCGCGCCGTACGTGCCTAGGAGAAGAATTGCGCTAGGCAAGGACGCTTTCTCAAAGAGGAGGGAGTTGATGACGGGGACGTTGAGTAGGGAAGTTAAGACAAGACTCATAAAAACTCTGATATGGAGTGTAGTAATGTACGGCGCGGAAATATGGCCATTGAAACAAGATAGACGTAGATTGGAGGCTTTTGAAATGTGGGTGTGGAGAACAATGGAGAAGGTTAAATGGACCGAAAGGAAAACAAATGAGGAAGTACTGGAGATGATAGGTGAGGAGAGGGGTTTGTTGAGACAAATCCTATGGAGGCAAGAAAAATGGATGAAAGGCGTATTGAACGGCAGTGGAATGTTGAAGAAGGTAATAGAGGGGAGAATGTTAGGCAAACGAGGAAAGGGCAGGAACAGGATAGGGATGTTTGACGGGACGAAGGGTGGAAGGAAATACACAGAGATGAAGAGGGACCTCATGTAGAGTAGGTTGCTGGATTGGGTTTTGTTTGGAGTTACAAAATATTTATTTGATAGTTGTATCCATCCAAAAACCTACCTTAACCATTAGATTACCTAAAAATAATAAAGAAAATACTTAGAAAAACAAGTTGGAATCAAATATCAATTAAAACAAAGTAATTTAATGACGGAATGACAAAGGTCGTTCCCGCGACCAAAGGGAATTTTCTCAAGTCTAAAGTTCCTCTATACATGATTCGCCTAAAAACAGACTTATATGTTACACAAACGTATCCAAACCATGTTCTGAAAAAATGCAGACAAGTAAATAATACTGGAGCACATAAATTGTCTTCAGAAGAGTTTGTTAATAGGCTTGTAGCTTCAGAAAAGGAGTCCAAAATACGAATCCCACTCCGTAGAAACTAAGGAAATTGTCGCTAAAAAACACGCATTCGAAATTCTAGCCGAGGAAACAGAGAGAGATTAAAGGAGAGGTCATACGGGCAAGAGCAATAATTATCCAGCCATCTAAATCTGCATACAATTCAACATCATTAGTTGCCGGTAAAAAAAGAAGGGTTTAGACTGCTAATGGTTGAATTGCTCAAGGGGCTCTATGAGCACACTCAAAGGGTGACAGGAACAATTTTAAATCAGTCGAGCCGTTGCAAGCGGTGTTAATCAAGACAATTGCCAACATTGTCAATCAAAAAAGAAGAATTGGCATGGAGTTACTCGTAGACCGTTGACCATTAAGGAGATCAAATTTGTGACTGCGCAAAAGACGACTGCTAATTTGAAATACAGCATGTCGTCCTTGTTAGTGTGACCTAAATATTTAGGAAAACTTCATTTCCAAAACAAAAAATATTTATTCAATAATTGTTTCTAAAGAAATGTTTATTTTTTAATAACTTTTTAATTTTTTTACGAAAAGACTATTGAAACACATAGCAATGGAACGTAATTTTTTACGGCTCAGAAACTTGGTGGTTTCAAACAAGTTTTTGGCATAGATTGGAGGCTCTTGAGTTACGGGTGTGGAGAAAGATGGAAAAGGTAAAATGGATATGCACGGTGGGGAAGAGAAGGTTGTTGGGAGAAATTTAAAGATGGTAGCAAAGGTGAATGAAGATTATTTTCATGGATGATGTAATGGTAAAGACTGTGGTACAGGGAAGGATAAGCACATTTGACGAAATGAAGGGAGACTGAAACATGTGGTATTAAAGGAAATTTTATTGGTAATGTGAGGTGTCATGTTATTTCTTATTCTAAGGCTAAGAAATGTAGATGTGTCAAGCCTCTGTCCTTTCAAAACCTACTCGAAACAGTAGACTTCCAAATGATAATCACTTATTTTATGGCTAAAAATATACTATTTTATTTTTAAAAATATGTGCATGTCTCAGACTGCTCAGGTGCGAGTGGGGAACGGAGAGTCCAGATGGGCAGTGTTAGGAAGAGGTGTAAGGCAGGGTTGCCCATTGTCACCGGTGCTGTTCAACGTATATGTGGAGGAAATGATTAAAGAGACATGGGAAGAACTGGAGGTAGGAATGAAAGTCGGAGGGTAATTCGTAAAATCGGTTAGGTTTGCTGATGAACAAGCATTACTTGTTCAGTCAGCCAAGGGGTTGCAAGCATTGTTGAGTGAATTGGAGGATCATTGCGATAGATATGGGATGAGAATCAATATTAATAACACAAAGGTTATGGGATTTTCCAGAAAGAAAAAAGGCTAAGCTAAACATTAAAATAGGAGGGGAAAAAGTAGAGCAGGTAGAACAGTTTACATATCTCGGAAGTGTTTTCGACCAACACAGTCAAAGTAGTAGGGACGTAAGGAGAAGAATTGCGCTAGGCAAGGAGGAGGGAGATGATGACGGGGACGTTGAGTAGAGAGGTTAAGAAAAGACTCGTAAAAACTTTGACATGGAGCGTAGCTATGTACGGCGCGGAAACGTGGTCACTGAAGCAGAAGGATAGACGTAGATTGGAGGCTTTTGAAATGTGGGTGTGGAGAAGAATGGAGAAGGTGAAATGGACCGAAAGGAAAACAAATGAGGAAGCACTGGAGATGGTGGGTGAGGAGAGGGTTTTTTTGAGAGAAATCCTATGGAGGCAGGAAAAATGGATGAAAGGTGTATTGAACGGCAGTGGAATGTTGAAGAATGTAATAGAGGGGAGAATGTAAGGCAAACGAGGAAAGGGCAGGAACAGGATAAGGATGTTGGACGGGATGAAGGGAAGAAGGAGGTACACGGAGATGAAGAGGGACCGGATGTAGATTAGGTTGCTGGATTGGGTTTTGTTAGGAGTCACAAAATATTTATTTGCTAGTTGTGTCCATCCAAAAACCTACCTTAACCGGTAGATTACCTAATAATAATACATTACACCATTAATTTACTGAAACTATGATAAGCTAGGTCAAGGGAGAGTGAGCAGATTCCCCGCTAAATGAGCTAAATAAATACTAAAATCCACAGAGGGATGCCTATAAACATTTAATAGAAAGAGTTTCGATTGTTGGGATTTTGGCAGGAGGTGTATCAATGTTCTGATAGATCGCCGTATGTATTATGTCTATTGCATTCTGTTCCACAAATCCTGGATATCGATATACGGATACAGTCCATATTTCAAAAACTTCCATTGTCGGGAATTTGGCAGGGTTCATATGAACTATCCGACATAGCGTACTATAACGCCGTATCTCCTTTGTCACACCCTTGTTCCGGGTGGAACTAGGCCACGATCGTAAAAAAAAGGTTTGGCATCCCTTCACATCGATTTTTTGGACACAATCGAAATTATAATTACTTCTAGACTTATAGACTTGGCCCGGATGTGGATAAATATTCCGATGCATGGTATTAAGATGTTGTTTCTCCTTCGTATCGCTCACGTTTCAGTGGAACTAGGCCACGAGCAGCAGAGGTTTGGAAACCCATGACATCGACTTTTGGATAGAATCTAAATTATAATAACTTCCAGTGTCGGTACTTTGTTGGAGTTTGTATGAAGTTTCCGGTATATCGTATTTTATAATGTCATTTCTATTTAGTCTCGCTCACGTTGCGGTGGAACTAGGCCACGAGCGGAAGACGATTGGAAACCCTTGACATCGGTATTTGAATACAATCGAAATTATAAGAAATTCAACTTTGGCAACTTTGGTCGAATGTACATAAATATTCCGATATGTCGCATTTCAACGACGATTTGTCCTCGTCTCGAGCGGCGAGCTGAAAGAGTTTTTGTAGCCTTCGCCCAGACATTTGGATACGATCGAAATTATGATGACTTCTTTAGGTCTTACGTCGGTCCTTGGGCGGGGTTTGTGATATTAGAAATGTCCGATTTTTCGTATTTTAATGTCGTTTTGCGTTCGACTAACTGGCCATCCGGTGGAACTAGGCCACGGAGCGGTTTGGTATATTTGGATACAATCGACAAAATGATAACTTTGGCTGGAATTGTATCAGTATTACAATAGATCGTTTTGTGCCTAAACTTCTCTTCCATTTCGTCCATTCGCGCTCCGGTGGAACTGATCGTAGTCGAAGAGCGCCAGTTTGCGATTTTTTTCCGCCTGTGCCCCGCGTCCCTCTGCCGGCAGTCCTTCCAACTACGTCCTCCGTCTCCGTTCCCCCCCTCAACCCCCTTCAATGCTCCCTCCCCCCCCCCCTGTCTTTCTCTCCGGAGAGCCACTCCTCTCAGTGCGAGTGCGCTTGTCCGCGTGTCCCCGACAAAGAAAGCCCACCCCTCGCCCCCTTCCTCAGACCACGTGAAACCACCAGCCGCTGCCGTCGCTCGCTGCCTTCGCTTCAGCGCTCCTCGACCCCGCGGGGCCCTGACCCAATTGGATCTCGTTATGTGAGACGAAATCCAAGAATGCTTGTCGTAAATAAGAATCGTCGGGCCAGGCTCCTCTTAGGCTCTGGAATTGGGGAGGAAGGGGGATGGACGCGGGTTTGTCATCTCTTGCCCTTCTACGGGGGGGGGGGGGGGGAGGGAAGAAGAGAGAGAAAGCCTCTCCCCAACTGTCGGAGGCTGTGTCCGTCCGTCGTGGTATTTCGCCCGCGAGCGAAATCTTGGGACGATGACTGTCGTCTGCAAAAAAGTATGTGAGTCTTTACGGGCGGACGAACCGGAACGGCATCTCCGTTTTCACGGATGAAGTTCGCGGAGACTTGAATGGAAGGGGTGGATAAAAATAAATAGTTTTGGATTGCACTGCAGGGCGGAAGGCCAATCGATTCATCACCAAAAGAATAATGGCTAACTATATAAACCCGCCGCCCCATAGCCACGTACTTAACTACAGCATATTTTAAAAGAGACGTAAACTAACAAAAGAAAACATGACTATTCAATCTTCTCCTCACATTTACCCAATTTTCTTATCAGAAATCCTAATTTTTTGTTCTGTTGTCCACATATTCCCCGGCCCCCATATCCTTATATGTATAAAAATATAAATTGAAAACATATATACACACATATATATATATTATTATTATTAATAGGTAATCTACCGTTTAAGGTAGGTTTCTGGATGGACACAACTATCAAATAAACATTTTGACTCCCCACCTAGCAAACTAATCTATATCAGATCCCTCTTCATCTCGGTGTACTTCTTTCCTCCCTTCATCCCGTCCAACATCCCTATCCTGTTCCTGCCCTTACCTCGCTTGCCCAACATTCTCCCCTCTATTACCCTCTTCAACATATATATATATATATATATACACACACAGTTATCAACCCAAAGGTCGGTTTGGTTGGTGATGGTAGAGTCCACCCAGCCCGACGGTGTGTGAATATTCACACATTAGGGTAGGGGGAACAGTTCCTTTCCCTGTGCTGGTTACGGTTTCCCAGGAAAATCTGGTACCCGAAAAATCACATAGCTTGGGTCTTATATATGTACATATATATTAGATCTTGAGGATTGTTATTAAACACCCGGACTATGGGTGGGCAACCCGCAACCGGACAATCAATTTGAAATTGGCATAAGTAAGTAATTTAATGATTTACCAAGGTCCGGTTTTATAATATCTGGTCAAATGCAATCGTTAATTGATGCGAATGTTAACTCAAAGTGGAGAAAACCGAAAATTCCAATTTTAAAGACAAATCTAATTGCTCTTTTGAAGAGTTCAACATTTTAACCATGGTAACATCGTCTGATAGTTATTGAGCTGTTTACCGGTCGGTTTAGAACTTAACTAGCGGTCATAAAACCCAGTGTCACCTTAACACTGGATTAAAGTTATTATTCAGTTAAATGAGACAAAATTAAAATCAAAATATACGTATTATGATCACCTAAAAGCTCACTTAGATTTACATCTACGGCCATCGTACCAGATGTCGATGTGGTGAAATTTTTTATGCAATGTCATATATTCCAACAGTTTCATGCCATTATATTTTCTTCATTTTATATTTAACATATTTTTAAAACTGAGATTTTATATCCAGATATGTACACGTGTATGTTTACTTCATTCGTTGACGGAAACGGATATAATGATAAACAAACATTCACATCTTAAAAAACAGATATTTTTCTTAAAATTTTACTGATATAACTTCCGATATCACGAAAATCATCACAGTTTTATTGCTCACAAGTCATATTTATTTACTTATTTTTTGTTTGCTTTTAATTGTGGACTAAGACATTTTTTCTTCCACCAAAGTGTCACAGAAGTTTTAGACATTCCTGTTGTAAGTTTATCATACCAAGGGGATCGGATTGTTGCGGTGGCTAGTGTATTGGTCAAGCACTACGAGGACACGGGTTCTTATCTCGGTGGGGGTAAAATTTTTCGGTGGAATCCGAATACGTTCTTGGGTGCGGAGAAAGAACTTCACAGTGCTCAGTCCATCGGATGTAACGCGTGAAATCCTACGGCGTCTATTTTTATCGAGTAGACTAATGCCGACGCTGGGTTTCTCTCCACCCTGATCCCAAATCCCGGATATCCTACCTCTACTAAATCACTCACTAGCCCCCAATTTCGCTAATTATCTCAGATATCGGTCACATCACGTAATAACTACTGCTAACACTAGATCATACCCTTCAAGCCACCGCTAGGGTGTGTGGCAGGGGGTTATTAAACACACCAGCCCAGTGCTATTGGCTGTGCACTTCACTAAATAGTTATTAAACATTTTAGAGGTTTATTATTGAAGGATAACAGGAGTCATGTCTGAATAAACTGCTGTAAAAGAGAAACGAATTTTTAATTGCAATTTAATTGCATTCACGGATGATTACGTTCAAAGTTAATCTGGCGGTATCCCCCCACAATCTCTTTGTATTTGTTTAATCTAAATACCTTTGTGTTTAAACTTAACCTTGTGGATCGTGGTGCAACCCCCACGACTGCGAATACTAGTGACATTGGATGCACGGTACTTTGTTATAACATCTTGTTCCTTTAAAGGTCCTAAACTAAACTCAGTAGCTAAATAGGCTAAACCACCCAGCCGGACATCGAGGGATCCAGGTTCGAATCCCGGTTAAGACTCTTTAAACTTTGAAATTGTAACATTATAATGCGGAAGACTCTCTTCTTTGCAGAATGGATATTGTATTGCTACTGTATGGGGAGCATTTTTTACAATAAGATCACATGCACGAATATCCTATCTATCAAACTATATCGTCATCGACTTCGAGTACAACATTATGGATGCCCTTTAATTACGTAAGTTTTTGCATGGTGAGGGGCTTGTGCCATTTCATTAAGTTTCCTTATGTGGAGTTGTGGGGAATCAAGAGGTGGGAGGGTGAGCTCAGGAAGGTTTTCACGAAAGGTTAATTATTGCAATACTCTGACTATTTCTTATGAAGAAATAATTTTAATCATCTCCAACTACCAAGAGAATGACTTTGTGTAAATTTCTCGCTATTGCAACTGTCAACTTGGAACTATTTAAGCATTTATCAACATGTCATCGGAGTTAAGAAATGAATGCTTAATTTACTCATATTCATTCCGGTATCACTGAAAAAAAAGTTTTTTATTGGAAGCACGTGATTTATCAGTGAATAATCGAGGTGAAAAAGGCTTTCGCAAAATCTTCTTTTTTATTCTCTTATTGATAACAATAAGTTAATGTGGTGGGAGGGGATGGTTCATATCTTACGAATCCTTAAAAAATGGGGTTATTGGGTAAAAAAAAACAGAAAACGTCCTTACTTCATTTTAAAATAGCACCTTTTGGTTCCCTCTCGTCCGCAGAAAAAAATGATCGATCATGCAGGGGCAGGTGGGTCAGAATTTTAATGTAGGGGAAGGTAATTATCGTGGTATGTTGCCTACATAGCGATGGCAGGTGTGCAGATGGTGGATTGAGGACTGTCAGGATGCCAAGGCCTACACCCGAGGAAAACGGTTCCGGCCGCGGCGTGGCGGGCACCTTCTTGTGATTGAATTGTCCCAGTTAATTAGTTTTCACTTTAATATTTTCAATTTCACGGCCTTGGTTTTGTTTTCTTATCACGTGAAACATGAGCGACGCATTGGGCACACAAAAACGTCAGTATTGTAGGTAATCCTTCCTCGGAATGAATGAAATTAATGATTTTATTTACCAGCAAAAATTTTTAAGCCCTTTCCTAACAGAGTCCAAACTTTTAAGAAAAGATGTAAACAACTTCTGTAATCATTTGATTGATGTGTTGTATAAAATTAAATGTAACAGCTTATTTTTTTTTCTTGTTGATTGGGAAACAAATGTTAATGAAATGGGGATTTTCTTTCTTTATGTACTACAGATTGGTGTTTGGAAATTTCCTTAAAGTGTATTTTTTTTCTTTTTTTCTGACTGATTTTATTTATTATCTTTTGTGATGTTGATTGTATTTCAGAAACCATGTTATTTTTCCAAGGCAAGTTTATTGTAGCACTTGGGACTTGTGTGCCACCTGACATTTGTCTATTTGCACATGTACATTTTAATAATAATAATAATTATGGCAAATCCCCTGAGCTATCCCTCTACTGACCTTCTGTCTTAGTTCGACAACATTTTCTTGTGCCGACGTCTTCCGTCCTTTGCTTATCGTATTTCGTCCTTTCGCCTCCTCTGTAGTTTCTCCCTTCTACCAATTCTTAGAAGGCTCACATATCACAAATAACTCTTTTACCCACCACGTTGTCCTCTATCCATTTCATTGACCTTACGAAAAATATCAAATAGGCCTTGAAAATATCTGCTTCACGAGGATAGCCTGGACATTTATTATCATTTTTTCCCTTCAAAAACTAGATGGCTCGTAAAAATCAATGCATATACTGATAGTGTCGTCTAATATGCTAAGCATACACTTTCAGACTCTGAAAAATTGTTAAATTAAAATGTAATGAAATCTAAGTAGCACAATATAGACTGTGCGTTCAATTGAAAGTATTTTTTAAATAATTTCGCTTTACTCAAGAATCTTCAGGACTGCCTGACTAAGATAGCTCTGAAGATGATAAGAGTTTAGCAAAATTAGTCGTTTAATAAATATATTTAATGTGGAGCGCAAAGAATATATTGAGTTAATTTCTTATCTTCCTAATGGAATTCCACAAAGACGACCTCAACCATCTCTCAAAAATAAATCACTCATTATTTTTTTGCACAATCATGACTTTTAGCAACATTGACCTTGAAAATAATTCGCCTCTTGACACTGGCAATTTTCTCGTTGCTTTCTTCAAAGCTTTTTGAAACCTTAATCATTAGTCATTTAGCCTGGCATTGTCAAATGCGTGGTACTTCCAATCAGACTAATTTAATAGGTATATCGTACCAAATCATAGGCCATAAAAATGTTCATTCCTTCAATGAAACTGTTAGGTTTTAAACTGAAACTTCTCCAGCGGGACCATTCTCAACATCCAACAACGTGAGTGAATAAGTGCTTATTTACTTAGAGGAAAACAAAACTAAAGCTGCTGCGTAAGAATCATGCTTATTTGCGCAGCGATATTGATTTTTCTCTGTTTAGCATCGATATTCTGCCATTGTTCGCACAAAATAGACATATTTGTACTTCCCTATATCACTTTTTGCGTCATGGCGGGCCAAATGATTTGTTTGATATACTATATGCAGACCAGTGGCTTTACTCTGACGTCTCACTACTACGCTTCCTTGTTTTGTCCCATGGAGGTAATTATTAACTTTAAGAAATCATTTGTTCTACCCGGAATTATCTATCGTTAGAAATTAAAAAAAAAATAAAATCACTAAAAATGTTAACTTCATGATCAACTGTGTGACATAATGACTCAATTGCATGGTCTCTTCCTATAGTCACTTTTAAACAAGATTTATTTTAAGAAAATGGCATTTTTGGTTTTCAGCATTCACTTACGCCGCTCCACAATTACTTCGAATTTATTTTCGTCAGGTTTTTAGCTACTCTACTAGCAAACTATGAGTGATGCTGACTGAATCTTTTACAGATCGCCCAAAACGGTTATTTTGCCATTCTCACGTAAGCGATTCGAATATTCATCCTCGTCTTTGTTCAGGGGCAACTCCGCTTAATCGCACCCAACCTAAACTTCCCGAGGGCAGTCGGGAAAAACTTTCCATTCTCAACCTGATAGCATGCGATGGTGCCTCGGGACGCTGGATCCCGTATGACCGCTGCGATGTTTAACTCTTGTGGGTTGAACTGGGGAGGAGTGTTTGCTTGGCGATGGGCTGTTTCTTTCACCATGATGACGTCAAATACAAGGTCGCCGACCTTGAAATCTCTCTCGGTTCATCACAAGATACATCTGCGCTAATGGCGTATGGTCGAGTATCCCATGTTATTGTTTGGGCTAATTCGCATCGCATAAAGTATGGGGTCGAAGGGTGGTGGACTGATGTCTCGAATGGGGGGGAGGGAGAGCTTTTGGAAAGTGATTGACCACCCAGAAGTTTTGCTCTACTTTCATACTTGCTCCGAATAAACGGTATTCTGCATTGTACTTGATTCTCTTCGTGATCGTAACGTATTGGTCTTAGAGAAAATTAGAGGTTTTGCGGTAAGAGAATGGGAATTAGTGTTTTTGGTAATCTACCGTTTAAGTTCGGTCTAGTATAGAAACAAACTCAACACCGCTCGATTCCTTAGTCTTGCCTAAGAAAAGAACTACTTGATAGCCCACGTTACAATAGATTCTTCTCTAATTCCTCTTAATTCCTTCCTCCCTTCATTCCATCCAACATGCCTAACGTCCAACCCCTCCCTCTATCTTCCCTGCTTAAAATGCTCCCCTAAATCAAAGTCCTCTGCATTCCAACGTCCATGAAAATATTCTGCACACACTTTTTCAGCCTCCTTTGAATATTTCCCGATAACCCTCCCTCTTGTTCCTCACCAATTTTTCTCTCCCTACCTCGCTTTTCTAACATCCTCCCTTCTGTCACAGTCTTCCAAATTCTATTGTGAATCAAAATGTTTTGAATCCGCTTTTCCTATCTCCTTTGGAGTGTGGGAATAGGAAATCTTAAACTATTTTGCACAACTTCTGACTATTTCTTTCCGAATCAGCCAAACCCAGACCAAAAAAAAAAGAAGGTCGTCGAAAGTTGGCATAACACAGTAAATAGTGAGCCGCTATGACCGTAACCTAGCACAAGAACTCTTTATGTTGCCGTAGATACTATTGAATAAATTTCCCTCTAAACCCACTAGACGTAAGGTCACCGTGTCAGAAAAAATTCTAGATAAAATGAGTTAAAGGACCTTATTTTTTTTGAAGTCGGGAATTCGACTAGCAAATTGGAAATACGACGTTTAAATTAAGGAATTCGGGAAATTAGGGACAGGAATTTTCTATGAGAACGATATCCATTTCAGTCATGAGGTCAGTTCGTGTTTACCAAATGATTTCAGCAAAACCGGTGATGCTCGAAGCGGAGAACCGATCCAATTATAAAAGTAGTACATTACCGTATTTCAAAAACTCTGAAGTGTAATCGGGAAAAATGAAGGCGACCCTCTTAAATGACTGATAACACAGGCCTACAAAAAAAAATTTTTTTTTTGGTGCCGGGAATCTTTGTGATGATTTTAACTATATTTGTAGAGCTGAATCCAAATATGAAATCCGTTTTTATTTAACAGCTCTACGTTTTTAGATATGGCACATCTTACGATTAGTTGTTTTAATATTTGATACATTCCGGAAAATAATTTTCAAAGTTAAATAAATCTTTAAGTATACTAATTTATAACCACTCTGCCGTGTTCCTTTTATTTTCAATAAACTGTCAATAAGTTTTATGTATATTTCTATATTGTAGGCCAATGAGATAATTATTAATATAATATTCCCATATCATCATGTAGAAGATTTTTTTACGTAAGTAACAATATATCTATATCTTGAAAACTATAGCTGATAGGAAAAAACTAGTGTCATAATTGGATTCAGCACCCCAATTGTTCTTTAAATCAGCATTAAAAGCTCCGGCACCAAAACCACTGTTGGCCTGTGTAATCTATGTTACTCGTGAATCTAAGAGAGAGCTAGGTCAGCTGAGGAATATTACTGGCTTCGGGGTGGCCAAAGAGTCACATGGTTAACGTTACATACACAATCATTTTGTAAGTCTGCACGGGACACTTAAAAACATTCAAATGAAAACCTAAACGCTCCCGTTCTTCATATTGCCAATTTAAAACCCTTGCAATCTGTTTCCTCAAGTGCTATCCCTTAGGGAAATACTACGGTGAATCGCCAGTTGAATCACAATTATTTGTTCAATATAAAATTTAATTTTAAAATAGTTACGTCAAAGTTATAGCTGCTCCAAAAATGTCATCCATGCAACAAAGTTTCGAAATTAATTTTTTTTAAGCCAAAATTCGATACGTGTTTGAAGAACCCTGGTTTTATGGGCTTGGACCGAAATTTCCTTAATGAGAAATTCCAATTTTCCGTCATGATATCTGCGCACGGCCTACATTCCTTCAAATTCCTGCTTTTTTCCCATACTCTCTACCCATCCATAGCCATGGTTGTGCTGTGAAATAACTTCCTTCCACAAAAACGTGATCCTTGACGTATTTCTTAAGAAATGCATGTACGTACTTATGCACTCATTGACTTAACTCGACGAATTTCGTCGCGACCTTTTATTAAGGACACCAGCTTAGTGAGGAATCTAAATAAATTTTATTAAATCTGGTTGACATTTGGGCTGATTTTTCAGCCAATTACCAGAAACTTATTTTTCATGCTTAACAAGAATCCACCGGCATAATGTTTTTTACGTGTCCAATTTTTTATCACTAAATTTTCAGATTATGAGCGATTATGGATTGGGTATAACTATTTTTATTTTGTGGACAAGGATTAAAGAGCGGTTTCCTGATTTCGAGGCACGTTCTAAGTTCTTCGATCACTCAATTTAAAAAAATCAAAACTGGAAGTATATTTGAAGAAGAGATTGAGCTTAAAATATGCAGGCACTGTAAATAAATATAAAGATATATTAAGACATGAATGACTGCACCGTAAGGTTCACAGGGTTTATATTGGTACTAATTGAGTGAGATTCGTTTTTATGGTTAAAATGGCGTCGTTTAGTATGTAAAAACAGCCGGTAATCATCCGTTTTCTCCACTTTCGTGGTTCAAAAACCCATTAAACGAACCTCGTACTCCAGATGGCGAATCTCTCTTCGGTTAGCCTTAAAGTTCAAAGTCCAATTAAGGACTAAATTTATTTCTTGGCATTTAAAGGTTCTCACTGTATTGATTCCACTGACGAAATCATCAAGCCGTCGAAACATCAACAAAGAAACCCAATTACCGATCACTATTCCTCAAAATGGATGAGTGATATGTTTGACAGCACATCAACAAAGCTGGGGAAACACAACTCCTAAGGAAAAAAATGAATGAAGCGGGATATTTTAGAATTTTGTGATTCAGCGGGCAACATTTCGACCCGACTCTTGGCTGGCACTTAAAAAAGGGCCATTGATTTAATTTTCCCGTTGACACCAATATTCCATCATCCAGTTTTATATAGAAACTCCGCAATCACTTCGTTATTGTTTCTCCTTTGTTGCTACTACTTTTTATTTACAATACTTCAACATCGGTTGAATGAAAACAGGAAAATTGTTCAAAGAAACGCTTTCGAGAGTTCTTAAATTTAATTAATTAATTATATATAGCGATCAGTTCTACAGCATGATTTGAATATGCGTATCCTGTTATTGAATATTGTTACATGTTAGTAATTTCTTTCGTGTGATTAACATTTTTCGAGGGCATGATCAAACTAATATTTACGTAGAGGTCACAGGTTTGGGATTGTGCATGCACGGCCAGTGACCTAACACCCACCGCCACACGTCCTTACGGCGGCTTGCGAGGTATTGTGTAGGCGTAACGAAGCTGTGGGGAGTGTTATTATTTCGAAGTTTGCCGTTCAAGGTAGTTTTTGAATGAACACAAACATGATGCCCTAAAATTTTTAAGTCACGCCTAATAACGCGTAGACAATCTAACATTCCACGCAATAATAAACCCTTCTTCATTGCCACATACATTCTATCTCCCTTCATTCCTTCCAAAATGTCTACCTTTCTCCTTTCCGTACCTCGCCTGTTTAACGTCTTCCCCTCTATCACAGTTTTCAACATTCGATCACCAATCAAAATGCTATGGATCCAACTTCCCTGCCTCCTTTAGACTTCCCCCAGCAATCCCCTCTCCTCCCTCACCGTGTCTAGTGCCTCTTCGTTTGTTATCCTTTACGTCTATTCTGCTTTTTCCATCCTTATTCAACACCCACATCTCATAAGCCTCCCAAATAGGTCTATCCTCTCGCTTAAACGTGAATCAAAGAAGAAAAAATATAACAACTATATATGAGTTTTCCGTTTGCTCGTGCACATTATTATATACCAAAAATAATTAACGAATTACGTGTACTAAAATTTTGCGATGTGTAGGCCAATCAATTGGAACATTGAACGAATAGAAACACCAATAAACTGTGTCTTTGGGAACAGTACACAGGAGCTACAGAGTAAGAAGACCGGTGTCAAAGGGACCTCCAGTATAGTGCTTCTAGTGCAAATTCCATTTTGCTATCAAAATAAACTCCTGATTTAATTAATTTTAAATATTTTTTTTAACTTTTGACGCCTCGAAGGTATTATTATGCCATCATAGTATCGATGAAAGAGAAAGCGGACTAATTATAGTATATCTGATGCCGTGGTGCGTTAGGGTAGACAGCAGCAGTGACAATATCTCTTGTATTGTTTTAAATGTATCTAATGTTTAACCGGGTCGCATGGTGAATTATTGGATGAATAGAGGAATTTGGCTACTAACCTGGAGGATCCCAGAGTAAAATCCAGTCCATGACACTGGATTTTAACTGTTGAACATCTGTTATCCCTTGCCAACCACAATAATCAACCCGTAGGTTGTTTTGATATGTGAGGGTAGAACTCTAAGTAATAAGATCAACGGCGTGTGAAATTCACACATTAGGCTAGCAAGGGGGAACAGTTCATTTTGTACCACTTGGGTGAAGATAAGGATGCCCAGCGGCATCGCAAGCGTATCAAACCCTGGCCCTTAGGTTAGTAAAGCAGCACTCTAGCCCCTGGAATACGACGTTTGCAGTCAAGGTATGCACAAGACCTACAAATGTGAGAAGAGAGAAGACTGTTGGGAGGAATCGGAAGAAGTCAAGTGAATTGGGTTTAGTATATATTGAGAGACAGTGGGGTGTCCATAACTATCATAAGAAGAGAATTCTTAATAAGCAAAGTAGGAAGACGAAAAGATTATTAATTTTGGCGGGATAAAGGAAGGCAGAAAGCCCGTTAAGCTGATATAAGGCTTGTTAAAAGGTGGGTCATTTAGATTTTTATTGTCATTTTAAGCGAAGCTTGAAAGTCTACCAGTTCCGAACTCTTGGGTTTACTAAAAGCCAAATTACCCGGTAGAATACCGCTAACAAGACTTTAGGACGTGCTAGCCGTCCCGAGCAATTTCAATCTCTTGGTATTTGATGCTAATTTTAGTTAGGCAAATACAAGCATTATCATTTAATTGATAAAAATGCGATTAATGGTAATAATACGGTTCATTCGTTTTCATCATACATAACCAATCCTTAAGGTATTATTTCACAAACCTTTCTCTAAAGTTCTCCGGAATTAGGCCATTTACTTGCAATATTCCAACATTATATAGCTCAGTACACGTAATAGTGCACATTTGAAATAAATTTCGCTTAGACTATCCTTTTACTAACAAAGATAAATAATTTGATATCCATACTGCGTCATCACACATAACCAATATTGTTGTCATCAAATTCATAAACATTCATTTTCCCAACATTCTCTGGGATGTAGTCGACAATCGATTGGGTTGATAGCGGAGTCGACAGTCGATCATATCGAGTTGAATATTAATCACCCGTAATCCGCCGTGGTGGCACAATCGCAGCTCCTAGGACTGAGATTTGCGTCGCTGATTGTATAAAAAAGTAGTTAATCAAAAATATAAATTTTCTTCAAGACAGTAGAATGTTTAGAATGAAATATGTGCATATCTGCAAACTGAACAACTTTGGAAAAAATCTGTGTACATTCGTATGTGAAAACTTATCATTAAAGCGTTTAGTTTTTGTTGTCGATTATTCTGTACTAATCGGGTTTTCTGGAATGAATATAGCTTTCCCTCAGCCTGTGAAAGGCGTTTTCGAACGATATCTTAATTGCGGGGAATTATCGAGTTCTTTAAGTTTCAAAGGTGGAACATACTGTTTAGTTTATTTTCAGGAAACTTATTGCACCGGGGGGGGAGGGGAATCGTCCGTCACAATTTTCCTGAAAGTGTTAATTTCACTCGTTTCGGGCCATGCCACAACGCGAGCTTTATCATCCTCGCCAACCGAACAGATTCTCCAATCGAAACCAGGGTTTTATTCAGTGACCAACTCGTGGCAATGAGCGTGATTGCCAATCTTGATCCGCTGGATGCCATTAAGCTGAAAATCGGAATCCGTCGAACGTCGCCGATTGGGGAAGGAGGGGATTGGATTGACGCGAAGACGACGAGCCCCCCCCCCCCAATTCAATCCTCCCCCAACGGTATTGCCCCTTCCGTAAGCCCCCGTCAAAAGGAGAGTCGGAACGGCACGCGACCGCCCCTGGACGAGCGTCAACAACAAAGAGGGGTCAACGAAAACGTGGCAGGAATGGGTTCTGGAGCGAAAAACCAGCGATCCAGGGGGGGACAATTCCCCTCGATGGGTATTCTTAGAGTCGTCGGACAAATATTGAGAAATCGATACAGTACTGTATTCAACAATGTCGACACGGAATCATTATTCTCCAGGCACGCGATTTGGGTGTAGTGCCTCCGTATAGATGTGACACGCGATACGCGGAATGTTCCAACAGACCCTCACCTTCTTTGCATCCGGCAAAATTCTCAACGACTCCACTCTACGACTTTTATGCTCTATTAGTGGAAGATCACACAACCATTTCTCTACGCACACGTACTTACTTTCTGAGGCACTGACTGTCCTTGATCTAGATTGCGAGTTGCCTGCCTCACTTGTTCTCTTCATTTTAATTTACCGATTAGGAGATAATCATGTTCACGGAAGCCTTAAATTAATCATCAGCATCACGTGCGAAGTCTCCCTTTTATATATATTACGTAGTTTCTTTTGATTGTTTAAAATTTTTTTGCAAACTCCTTCCAGGTTAGCAAGAAAAAAATTATGATGGAAGGCATAGAAACCGGTGAAAACTTGTTATGCGAGATTGAAACTGTTGTAAGAACGTAATAATCGATCATAATGTCTATATTGGTGATAGAACTGTGGTTTCAGAGCTCTGATATTCAAGTTATTATATGGTAATTAGCTTAATAGAAGGAAAGCAGTTGAATCATGGAGCAGAAAAACCACGCCCATGCAGAATTTAATTGAAATATAATTTATGAATGTTTGGTTTGGTGAAGAGGTAGAACTCACCTCGGATTCTAAAATTAGAGATCGCATCAGTCCCACGCAAGGCGGCAAGTACTGGTATCAAGTATTTCGCATGGGTTGTATGAGAATCGCTAATAGTATTATTGAAGACTTGAACCGGGGATCTGGTCAGTGGTCCAACAATCTACCCACTAGGCTGCCACGCCTTCAGTTCTAGTAGTAGTGGTCACGTTTTATTCAAGAAGACTGGCAGCTAAGGTCATCGACGCCATTAGGTGCATGTGCATAATTTGGTAGTGGCAGGATGTGCAGAGAAAGTGAGAATAAAGAGTGGGCAGAAACCCGGTATCGGCATTAGCCTTCTCTAATAACAAAAGGCCCCTAAAGGTCACATAATTTAACGTCCCATCCGAAGGGCAACGTACTCCACATGCTACCCAAAGCAGTGGTCGGGATACCACTGAAAAATACTACTACCTCCGGAATACGAATCCGGACCTTCGGGGTCAAAAGCTAGTACATTAGCCATCACGTCAACATCATCCCCATCATCATATTCAAACAAATTTATTAAAACCGCCGCTGATTGTCGGAATAACTGAGTAGTCTTAATGTTAGTATTTCTCTGTTGTTCCCATCGAATGATTTGATATTCTGAATCTTTCCGATGCACTTTAAAATGAAATTGCGACAATCACATTTTTCGAAATAACTCATCAATTATAAGTGGGTTGGTTTGATGTCGCAAAAACGTACTTCCTTTCTTTCAAAGTGTTGAACGATATTTCTATCGAGTCTAAACGTAAACTTGAGCTACACCACTGAAATGAGTGCAGTGACAACTTCCTCATTGTCACGAGGGCTTCAAGGAATCCAGCGTGCAATTTATACTGGTGCAATAACCATCGGCCCATGAGCTCGCGAACCTATCCGATTGCTTTCGTGCACTCTAGCGTTAATTTATACTCCTCTGATAAACTTCCTTCGTGGTAATACCGGTAGTATTGGCATTTGAAGAGTAAATGCTAATGGATTTTTTCCACGGTATAGAATGCTCTTCAGTTTAGAGTGAAGGTGGACTTATATGCTTCAAATTTTATTCAATTCCAATGAGCGCTTAAGCAAGCTAAAGGGATAACGCACTAAAAGAGTTTTTTGTAAACCACTGCTTCGATGCATTTTTCACTGTTAGTCAATAGCAATTGTTTAGAAAGCATCCAACTACTCTATTCGCATTGGTTTCGTTACAGCACGATGCGTTGAAGGTTGTCGGTCCACTCGATCGTATGACCTTGTTACGACCTTGCTGGACAGGTAGGCAGTGGGCACACAAGCTAATCCGAAGACCGAGGCTTTGAATCTTGCCAAGGGCATTGATGCCATGTTTACGTTTTAATATTTTTTAGGCATGTACTGTTGTGGTTCAAAATGCTCTCAAACTTCGGGTATCCAAATATGCCCAAGCCCCAATGCAATTTGACGGTTGCTCTGGGATATTGGCAGGACCATAGAGTTAGAAAAGATAGACGCGCAACCAATGCTCGTTTCAATGAATCGCTCCGATTTTGATCTTTCTCAGAAATTGAGGTAAAAATTGCAATCTACGCAGGTATGTGACAATGGTATTTTTTGGGCTACGGTTCAAAAACTATTTGCATACAAAATTGATACTTTTACGCGAGAATTGCGATTAAAAGACAACTGAATCTTCAAGAAAAGCATTAGTTATTTTACGCATTAACAGGTTTTCCACAAAACAATGTGGTAATTTTTGCTGATGTAATAATAATTCCGTAGATACTGAACTTGACGTTGCTCTTAGTGGTTCTTTTATTTTTTTGTGTTTTGTATATCAACCCTTTTGACTCTGGTGTACATGAACTATGTCAAAAGTTTTATCCCTCGAGTTACTAAAACTTGACATAACTACTTGTGCAATCAAGGTACCATTCTACTCTATACGCAAAACATTGACTCCTAATTATTTATTTAAGCTGTCAACACCTGGACTCTATTACTAATGACCGTAGATCACGTGATAGTGGTTCCTTTCGACAACGGTGTTGTTACCGCTTCAGCATCCGCCTTTTCTTAACTTTATGGGAAGGGTTAGCAGCTGTACCACAATTCGCAATCCCGTACAGAGAACGATATATAGTATTCATTTAATATACTTGCTGCTCGGATCTGTTTATACATTACGGAACTTTTCTATCTTTGCGTTTAAAGAAAAGAAAAGCGTATGTTGTTGTCAAACTTCGCACTTGATGAGCTTCGTCTTCTGGAACAGATCTGTACTTCCGGAGAACTTCGATAACAATGGACAGCATTCAACTCCGCAACCATGGAAACCAATGGAAACTCCCGTATAAAAATACGTCTCGGGGACAAATCTTGAGTGTTTGTTTGTTTTGCGTGACCAGTCTTCGGCTTTCCATTCATTCTCTCGCTCACAAGACGCATACGGAAGCTGTTTTTTTCATACCCTCAGTTCTTTCCAAAGGCAGCCAATACCAACAAAGTCAAGTTATACAGTTTAAAATTCGCGTGACACGGCTACGGAATTATTTCCTCGTGTTTTCCGCGCACGGTCTGAACGAGCGAGCTATATGAGGAATGGGTAAGGTCGTCAAAACGGTCTAGTGGTTCACGTTTCAGGCAATGGAAGAATTAAAAGTTACTGTGATGAATTCCCGTTTAGAAATGTTTTTTCAAACTTTGAGGTGATTCCTTAAGGTACGATTGTGCCTTAATTTTTTCAAAAAGAGATCACAAGTAAGAAATGTTAAAAAAATCAAAAGATAACGAAAGTAATTAAAATTCTTGAGATTTAGGAAGTTACATCTAAACATTAAGGGAGAAGTTATCCTGCAAAAATGGAAATAATTAAGGTAGATAGGGCATGATATAGAGAAATTCATATGGTTGATTTGGGGTTAAGATGAAAATGGTTTTGTCCATTTGAAGAAATTTGGAGAATCGCAGAAGTGGCATAGTGGATGGCAGTGTTGACCAGAAGGAGCTCTGGTAAATATGTCAATATTAGTGAAGACTTAAATGTCTTGTTCCGAGATCTGGTGTTTGAGGAAACAGGATAAACATAGATTAAATACGTTTGAGGCGCCTGTGTTGAGAGGAATGGATTAGTCGAATGAGTTGGATGGAGTCGAAGATAAAGGATGATAGTTTTACGCAATGGAGGAGAGAGGGAAACATTGGGGAAATAGAAAGAAAGTAGAAAATATGTACGGCAGATATTTTGAGAGGGAGGGGGGGATGCTGAAGGCTGAATATCGGCACAAAAGTGTGGACTAAGAGTAAGAAATGGGACATACAGATAGAGAGAGGAGGGAGTCATCAATGCGGATTAGAATTTCACGTGGATATGAAGTTATTTTCAGAGAATGTCCATGTCTACCTCCATCAGTAGATTATATTTCTTGGTAGTCTACATCTACTTAGTACCCCGCAAGGGTGTGTGGCGGGAGGTGTTAGGGCCCCACCCGTAACTAAGAAAAAAAACTCATGCAAAAGGCACAAATTTATACAAGCCACAAATAAAACATGGTATGTATTCATGCAAACACTTGCACCCCACGCATGCAAACACACAAACTAACATTCACATGCACGTACAGGTACACCTAATAACTTTGCGATGCTTAATTTTGTTCCGACTTGTAAATTAAATGTTTTTAATATTTCCAAAGTGACTTCGGTTTCTTACTATTATGATTTCTGATTGTTCGGGGAAAGAATGAGTATTTGAGTCTGTCTGTATAGGAATCTATCTCCCTTATTTTATCTTTGTGGTCTGATCTACCCAAGTAATGTGTAGCCATTATAATTCCTTCAGTGTCATCGTTAAACTCGTTGGTCCTGAATCTTTCTAAAAGTCTAAGTCTCGCTTGTTCTCTTCGTATTTCAAGGGGCTCCCAGCCTAAATCCATTAAGAGATCTGTCACACTTGTGTTCTTATTATAAATATTTTAACGAATCGGGTGGATTTTCTCTGGACTTTATCTAATTCGTTTTGCCAGATTTTCTCCCAAGGATCCCAAATACTTGCGGCATATTCCAAATGTAGTCTAACTAGAACAACATAACACCTCTCTTTAACTTTCTCATTACATTCGCCACCACCGGTTTAATGATGCCCTGTTTCTTTAAAGTGGATCCGCATGTTGTCCTGATATGTGCTCCCCATTGAAGGCGTGGGGTTAGAACTACCAAGTCTACTAGTCTACCGGTTAAGGTAGGTTTGGATGGGCTTAGATTGAATATCTCTATATTTCTTAACGTTGTCTAACAAGGCACACCCTGACACTCCAAACTAGAGAAAACTGTTCTTCATACATTCTATCTTCATTCATTCCATCCACCATTCCTATCCTCAACCTTCTCTTTCCTCACTTCCTGTTACTGTCTCCAGCTTTCCATCGTCTATCAAAATGCTCTGCATTCAGCTATGATATTTGGCTTTCTTTCAACAATCCTCTCACCGCACTTACTCATTTATTTTCCTTTCTGTCCATTTCACTTCTTCCATCCTTTGCCAAACCTAAGTATAGCTCAAAAGCCTTCAATCGCCTCTTATCTTGCTTCAGTGACCATATCTCCGCGTCGTACAAAACCACGCTCCACGTCGAAATTTTCGCAAGTCTCCTCTCAACATCCTTACTCAACGTCCATGTCATAAAATCTCTACTCCTTGTGAAAGCCTCTTTGCCTACCGCAATTCCTCTGCTTATTTCCCTACTACTTTGACCACCTTGGTCCAAAGCCCTGCCTATATAGGTAAACTTCTTCATCCGCTCTAGTTTGTTACCGTCATATTTTAACAATTAACTTTGCCTTCCTTTTTCATGAAAATCTCTCAACTTTTTGTTTTGTTTATATTGGGATTCATCCCGCATCTAATTGATTTTATAATGCGCTCAGCAATGATTGTAGCCCATAGGATGACTGGCTAATTGAAGTTTGATCATCCGTGAACCTGATTTAATGAACTCCAAAAAGACTTTTGTCCATATATCCAGTTCTTCCCATGACTCTTTGACCATTTTCTCCTGATATTAGTTGAAAAGCACGGGTTATATGAACACCACTCTCTATCATGTGGTAGTATTAATACATTTCTCGGAAATTTAATAATTGTAAATGAATACGGTTAAAAATACGTCTCATGAGACTGCCCCGTATACTACCCGCACGGTGAAAACGTGGGAGTAGATTGAAGGGATAAATTCAATTGTTGTCTTCACCAATTCTCGGAATAATTATTTTTTCTTTTATTTTTCTTGAAACCTCTCATGTACAACAGGATAAAATACGTTGATGTCGGGCATCCCTGGATAATCCTCTTGGTTATTCTTCACGTGAAATTAAGGTTTGAGGTCCGAAACGTTGATTCTCAGATATGGTCGTTTTTGACTACGCAGTGAATTGTTCTTGCGGTGTGATACCATGAGAGAACTTTTAAAACTCGATATTCCGATGATGTTATCTTTCTATTGCTGTTGAATTAGGTCATGCATATGAATTAACTGAAGTGTAAAAGAAGAAATCGAGGCTTTAGTGCCAAATCGGACGAATCTAATTTTCATTCCATTTTCATATCGGCATTCGTCGAGGGTGAAAATTTGGCCAAAAGCCAATTCAATATTTATTCTTCGACGAGATGTTCCAGGATCTGGGCGATTACGTTCCTGGCATGGTAGCTTTTCACAAAAGAGTGTTCTAATTCTGGGTATGTTGTATTTCATGCTTGTATTCCGGTTAGACACATGGCTTGGGTACCATTTGGAGAGCACTTCAACTGAATTACACTTCATTCGAATGACAAAAATTTGCCCGCCCTCCCCCTAGCCTCTTCTCTCACTTGGAGAAACAGCCAAGGACCGGTAAAAAGTATGGGACTCCCTGCACTCTCTCACCCTCTCTGCTCCCCTCTACGTTACCTTACGCCAACTTATCCATGCCTCTATATTAGTGTCCTTAGTGAATCACCACCACCACCACCAACCCCAGCCTTTATTACTCGTGTCCCTGCCACCAATTACTCGAGATGCTTATCCTAAAATAAACATGAGATCGTGCTAATAGAATGAAATTGATACTCGGGGATCTATCCCAAAACTTCCTCTGATAGGTCTACTATCTTAAATAATAATTTATTAAGGCTGAAAATGATGATAAGAAATTATTAGTATTGATTTTATCAAATAGCTATCTCAATCTTAATTATTTTAATCCAAAATCTGCATTATATACGTATATATAATGCAGATACGTACATATAATGCAGATAATAATAATTCTCATATGTATGCGTGCATACATATATATAATATATATATATATATATATATATATATATATATATATATATATATATATATATATATATATATATATATATATATATATATATATATATATATCAAAATATTATGATTTTATACAAACATATATATATATGTAGATGATGCGGAAGTGCTCACGAGAGCGTTATACCTTTTGGACGGCACAATAGGACACAGAATAAAACAGATAACACGTAAAAGAACACTCACATTGTAGATTATTTGAGCTTTCGGCCTACTCCGAGGCCTTCTTCAGGTCAGACCTTTTTATTTAGTTTTATAGTTTAGCTTAATTTTATTCTGTGTTATATATATGCAAAAATATATATACTATTAAAAGGTAATCTACCGGTTAAGGTAGGTTTCTGGATGGACACAATTATCACATAATTAACAATTCAGCAAACTACATCAGGTCCCTCTTCATCTCTGTATGTACTTCCTTCCTCCCTTCATCCCGTCCAACATCCCTATCCTGTTCCTTCCCTTTCCTCGTTTGCCTAACATTCTCCCCTCTATTACAGTCTTCAACATCCCACTGCCGATCAATGCGCCTTTCATCCATTTTTCCTGCCTCTATAGGATTTATCTCAACAACCCCTCTCCAGTACTTCCTCATTTGTTTTCTTTTCGGTCCATTTCACCTTCTCCATTCGTCTCCACACCCACATTTCAAAATCCTCCAATCTACGTCTATCCTCCTGCTTCAGTCACCACGTTTCCGCGCCCTACATAGATTACGTGATTCCTTTGAAAAAATAGCATTTGTTCGACTACTATTTTGTGTGTTTTATGGTTCGTATTATTTATTTGAATCACTTCCTTACGGTTACTAACAGTATAAGTACAATGGTGGCCAAGTAAATGACTCTGGTCAATTCGTGGCCCTCCGGTCAAGGACAAGATTCTGGAAAGGAATATTTTGGGATGTCGGGCTAGTTTTTAAAATTATAGTTTTGACTCTGCTTTTGCAAAAATGTGATCGGAGAATTGTTGGGGAAGTTGGCGAGTGAGACAGAATGGATGTGCGGTAGCTCAGCGAAGCGATTTGCAAAATCTCGCCAACCTTAGGCATACGTTGGCCTTGACGATAATCATCGGCCTTCAGGTAGGTAAACCTCTCTCTCCAAGACATGACCACAGGTGTTATGGATCTGATCGTTGGGCTTCCATAATCGTTTTTCCCCTGCCCTGCGAAGCTTACGTTCATCAATTATGGCACTCCTGTTGGTAGCGTTGCGAAAAAGTGGAGATTTTCAATTATGGAGTCCCGGAGGGAGATTTAGACCTCGAGAAAATTTTTAGGACACCATGATTCTCAAAATGCTTCTTAAAATTTCGTAGTAACCGAAGGAGGTGGTGACATAACTTGACTTGACGAAATAATTTGTTTACTACTGGGAGAGTTGAAGTGGTTAAAGTTTTCAGTTTAAATTCAAGTTCAAATTTTTGAATTTTGCAACTTGAATATAGTTTAGCCAAGTTCAGCATTTTAATCTGTATGAACTCCTAGAAAACATGTTTAACTGTCTATTTCTATTATAGTTGATAATCTTTAATACGGTGCTATATTATACTAGGTACAAGTTGCAACAACTTGAGTTGATTGTAAGGAAATTAATCATTATGTTAAAATTGGCAAAATATTAACATTTTTATCTTCTGAATTTCAGAACTTTAAAAATAACATTACATTGTATATTTAAAATAACAATTCACCTTTTTCTGAAGTCAGAAATTCTTCTAATCTCAAAGCGAATTATGTTCAGTGATGATACTCATGAATTGACTTCAACGAATATTACTTTAAAAATTGTTTTCTTATTGATAATGTTTTGTTAGTGTATGGTGATAGCGCTATAATTAGGTCATGCAAATAATAATAAGTATTATTAATATTCGTGAAAAAATTAAATAACAAACGGTTGCATGTTCTACTTTTTATTTTTCATCAATTTCACTCTTAAAATAAAACAGTTTCTGGCATAACTTGGTGGAAAATCTTCATATTGACGTCTTTTTTAAAAAAAAACACTTTGTTTTTCCAACCTGATGATGTTATGCTATAACGAAACCTGGGTGGTAGAGTGCAGCAAAATAGGTTCGTTTTTTTTTAAATTGTCAATATCACTCTTGTAATTTATTTGTTCCATATATTTAAATTATTCATAATCAATCATTCCTAAGAAAAAATTCTGATCATTGAAATTAATCGAGGGTTCTCCAGTTAAATGTTGACATCTATGATATCGGATGGTGCCAATTTAGTGGGAAGCATAGCCATGTTGCTTCCTTGAGGTGGAAAAGTAAGAAAGAAACTTTGCGGGGATAGAATGATGTTAGACCCGGGGCCCGTTTCTCAAAGCTACAAGTCATTTTATAAGGCATTCTAATTTTGTACACACGGTGTCTGCTGTTGTTAATAAATATTACAGCACCTACTACTTTATTCTATTACACTTTTTTGCGAATTTGAATGTTTTGGATAACATTTAAGATTCTTTTGAGAGGACTTGTAAATCGAATGTAACTTCGAGAAACGGGATCCACTTCACAGTTCCCAGTTCAGTTACCCATTGCTCTTACGTTAGCGAAAAGTAAGAGGTTTACTCCCTCGGCGTCTCACTTAACGGAGACGGTCGCTACACGAAACCTATACCTGGATGTCCAATACATTTTCCCAAGTAAAAAACGAAAGTAGTATTTGCTTTTTATCAAATCCATTGACATTTCGCTGTCTATATTTCCTTCTCTGCCATTTCTTTTCCTTCTTGCCAGCCCTATTTTTTCCATGTCGCACTTATGACATGGAGAATATATTAATATTAATTTGAATGAAGGTATATAACGTTATAGGTCCTTCGTACTTTTCAGTTTATTTGACACAGCGGTGAATCTTTCTTAAAGTGAAACTTATCGTGGAGTTTGTTAAATAAAACTAAGGAGAAATGCGAGGGCATTTACGTTTCTGGATAAAATAAAATTTTGATTTCTATGGATTCATCCGCTAATGTGCTTTACAATGCAACTATTTAAAAGTTTAAAAAAATATTATAAAATCGCCTAAATGCGACCCAAAAGTGGTGCGAGAAATGGGAGCTAGAATTCAATTGGAAGAATGTATTTCGGAAAATATTTGTAGTAAGAATATTTCACCTGATAATATTTACAGCAGACAGGAAAACAATACAGGATACCTGTATAGTAAGCTTTGAATCGGTAAAATGTTTGGGTGCTACGATATCTAAGAACATGTCCTGGAGGAACTACATTTGCGAAATTTACGGAATAGCAAATAAAAAATTTGAATTCACAAAAAGGATACTTGGGAATATAATGAGTGGGTAAAGGAGCTCTATTATTATACGCTATTTAAGTCCCACCTAGAGTATACTGCGAGTGCATGAGATCACAAAGTAGTCTTAATTTTAGAGCTAGATCGAGTGCGGCGCAGAGCAACTAGGCCTGTGAAAAGTTGTTATGAACGACGTAGCAGTGTTATGACACTATCGGAAGGATTAGGATGGAAGCCACTGGTTGACCTAAGGTTGAAATACAGGTTAAATTTGCTCTGCAAATTTGAGGAAAGCCACTTATCAGAGGATATTAAAGGCACATTACAGGCCCCATCGTGGCGGGATATGGCAGATCAAATCACGTAAATGAAATCAGGGCGATATATTGTAGAATAGATCGATTTAAAATGTAATTTTCATAGTACGACTATAGGTAAAAATAGATATGATCTAAGGCGCGACGATAGTGTATATATTTTGTCGTTATCAAGCATGTATTTTAAATATACCCACTTTTATAACATTGTTCCTACAATGCAGCACTTGTGTGGTGAATATCTCTGCTCGATTGCATGTTTGAACTAATGTCTGTGTAGATGTAATGATTGTTCATATATGGATGGTGACCTAACAAACCCCCGCTACAGTCCCTTGCGGCGACTTGCGGTGCTTGATGTAGATGTAGATATGCCCGTGTTGTACGAACCCGCGACTTTTATCTAGCGAGCACGCTAATCAACTTCACGTCATACATTTTTCCCGTACCCTACTAAATACCTCCAGTCATGGGTAAAAATTAGTGTACGATTTTTGGTACTCAAACGTGAGAGCAGTACGAGTATGTATTCCTTCATACTGGATGATCCTATCGGAAATGTATGCTTATGTAGCTTTTCCATCCGCTCATAATTGGAGAGGAGATGTGGATCTTAAACCACATTCACTTACCCTTGTCCCCGAGGGTCCTAAATGCCGAAGAAGTGGAATGCCGTGTGTCCGATTCTGCGCAGTGGGTCGCGAGGAGACAATTTGTATTCGGATTCATTCGGTGGGCAAAGTAGACTTAATGGTAATCAATCACTCCCGCCACGGAGCGAGCGCTGAAAACATTTACCCGAGGGATTTCATTTTGCGATACCATCTGTTCCATAACTTGAATTGTGTATTCGTTAGCCCGACTTCACTTCGGTCGCAGCCTTAATTACGTAACGTAAGTGTTCGGCATTTTTCTCTCCCTCTTTCTCTCCACTCTTCAGAATAGAAATAAAAGGAAAATAATTCTCGCTCGACTCCCACTAACATTACGTAACGCAATATTTTTGATCATCGACTCCGAGCACTCACTTCAAAATCTAGTTGATTGAATGAAACCAGTGAAGCTCTCTGCTTCCTCAAACGTCCGCTTGTTTGATGGAACAGATGAAATGTATTGCATATCCTCCGCACTACGCTCTACGTTTGACTCTCTCGTGTGCTAAAATACAGATGAGTGTGTGTGCGTGTGTAATCGAGCCTCTCGTTAAATCATTCCCTCTCAATGCTACAAAGTATTCCATTACTCAGTACTCCCTGAGGAGAGTTACCTAATTAATGAGCAAGGCCTAATTAAACTTGGAATATGTGATTTCAGATGGCACTCCAAACGCAACAGTTACCACGATACTATCGTACTCTTCCGATTGAATACAATCGCATTGGTAACGGCTGCTTCGGAAGAATGAACGAATTTTGGATTAGGTCAGTTTTTGCTCGGATGAATCGAGACAGGCGTGTTTCCAACAAGTGCTTTTACGGTTTCGAACTAATCATCTGACTTCATCCTCCCCACGCTGATTTGTGATTCAGCGTTAGTGAATCACGGGAGTTCGGTGAGCGTGACATCATCGTCCGAGGCTTTGAAGGACGTCTGTTTTGAATGGAATAAGGAGCGAACCGGCGTAGTGGTCTGTGGGACGAACGCCTGGACGCTTCGCCTTTAAATTTTATATTAGTATTTTTTTTCGAGCTCATGTCTTTTTAATTAATTTCTTTTGGGAATTACTTTGCAAAATATAGAGACTATTTTAAAGGATTATAAAGCATTGCGGACAGTATTGGCGTAAGAACTAGGGGGAGACCAATCTCCTCACTTCCTGTGCCTTTGTCGTAAACAAATTATGTGACTATTAATCATCTAAGTATTCACGTCAGTTTCATAATACAGGATTGGATATTTTCTTTGAAGATTTTTTCGTAGTTTTATCTTGAGAGTGATGCCCGAATTTTCGTGGTTTCTCCCCGTGTTCTTGTCGAGGAAGAAAATAAAGCATCCTTGCTCGAATGACTCCATCCAAACCAAGTCCCATACGAGAAGTAGTTGAAATACGTTAAGGTATGCACGGCATTCATACTGACTATGTTCAGGCCATATTCGAAAGGTGGGGGCCGTTTTATTATATTTAAATATTGGTGGGTCAGAACAAAGTTCTGTGCAAGCAGTGAGTGCTCTCTATTGATAGATGTCGAAGCCACTGATTCTGTTCTGCCACTGCCACTGTTTAGATTCAGCAGTCGTTTGCCTTTCAGTGAATGCAGACAACGATGACCGCGAAAATTGTTATTCTCCCCAGTTGCAAAGTGCGCGCTGCGATTAAACTACGTATTGCGTGCAAAAGTCTCATCAGCTGCCCATATTCGTCAGGAGTTTTTCCTAGTTTATGGACCTACTATAATGAGTGAAGGAAAGGTTAGACAATGATGTCGAGGGATCAAGAATGGCCACACAAATTTCATGATAAAGAGCGGAGTGTCAGGTCCAGTGTCCAGAGCGCTGAAATCGTTCAATAAGTGAACTTAGAACTGCGATCTGATCGATGATTAACGATTAGTGACTCTGACTGATACGTTTCCTCTTGTCGGACTTACCACTAATTAGCCTAGTAAGGATTTTTTATGCTTGAGTCACAAGGCTCAATTTTCTGTGTTCTTCGCATTTATCTGTTTTCGGTTTCTTTGGTATTGCAATCATTATACTTTTCTCGAATTCTTCTGGTATCTTTCCGCTGTCGTAGCTATCGTTGATTATTCCATAGAGGGCATCCTGAGTGCCTTGATTATTTCTCCGCTGATTTTGTCCACTCCTGGTGCATTTTGTTTCTCAGGTCTGCCACGGCACTCTCGAATTCGCTTCTTAATATCTGTGAACCCCGATCGTCTTTACCTATCATGCTTTCATCTTTAATTAAGCCATCTTTTAGTGGTTTTGGAGCTTGATGGAGTACTTCAATGTATTCTTTCCATCTATTTCCTATGTCATCATCAATTAGTGTTTTTCCATTAGCGGCTCGGATGTTTTGCGATTTTGTTTTTCTTTCCCCGAATTACCTCTTCATTAGTTTACAAGCCATCTCGCTTTTTTCCTTTTTCATGTTGTCATTAATTTCATCGCGGCAGCTTTCTATCCATTCTTATTTTGCCTTCTTGCACTCTCGTATGACCTGGTTCTGTTTATAGAGGTCTTTTTCACTCTCATTACCTGTATTTTCTTCTTTCGTCAATGAGACCTCTTATTTGAGCTGTTCTCTATGGTTTCTTAGATATTTCCACCTCACTTACAAGGAGCTCATCTGCAGCTTTGGTAATTATATTCTTCATTTGTTTTCATTGACCGTCAGTCCTGGCACTTTCATTATTTCTTTCTATTTCCCTTTCCGTGCCGTGATGAACTTTTCTCTTACGCCCTTTTCTTCCAGGATCTTTGTGTTCCATCTCGGTTGTTGTGTCTCTTTCTTCATCTTCTTGTATCGTAGTCTGCTGTCCAGGATCACCAGGTTGTGATCGCTTTTTATATTTGCGCTGGGTTAGCTCTTACATTTCTTAATTTGGTTCTTGTATCTCTTTCTGACAAGGATGTCGTCGATTTGGTATCGCGCTTTGTCTCTAGGCATCTTCCATGTGTATCTTCTTCTCGGGTGTTGATCGAAGATGGTATTTGGCACTACCATGTTTTTCTCGTTGCAGAATCCTATCAGTCTCTCTCCCGCGGCGTTTCGTTTTCCCAATCCGTATTATCCCACGCTACTTCCCTCTCGCCCCTCGCCGACCACACCGTTCCAATCTCCCATTACTATGAGGTTTTCCTCCCCTTTTACTGTTCCTAGAACTTCTTCCAGTTGTTCCTATACTTCCTCTATTCTCGCAGCATTGGCCCGGCAAGTCGAAAGATCCGGTGTTCAAGTCCCAGGGAAGGAAATATTTTTGTGTTTGTGATCTACTCAATTCTGCCTTCCCCCCTCTACTGTGTTCGTTCTTTATATGCGTTCCTATCCCTTTTCCTTGTATCCATTTTCATGTGAATGAATATTTGTTCGCCGTATGGTGGGATTTTGTGTTTGAATATAGACCGTATATACGTACGATATACGAGTATGTATTTGCGGTCTATTTCGAAATAACATTCATGTGCTTAGGTTACCCATCTGAGGGAGCAGTTTAGTAAGTTTTCCAAGCAATAAGCTAGGAAAAAGAACCTCTTTCAAGATATAAAGGGTGCAGTAATGCGTAAGGTATGTCATGAACCCCTGCAAAATCGGCCATTAGGTAACATTTGCGTCAGTAGTGATCCAGAGAGTTTAGATCTTACCTTTAGATATCTTTAGATAGAGTCCAGATCTTACCCTAACCATTGAGAGACGCCCAAAGGGAAATATATGTTAACAGTGTGGAGGAAATTGCTTGTTCGAAATACCCAAATGATCAACGACTATCGAAATCCTGTCGCCGTGTAAATATTTACGTGTTATCTGCGTCTGTAATAAAATCCAAGGAATTCGATTTGGAAAAGAAAGTGTGTTTCTTCCCTCTCGTATTGGGATTCGTTCTTTAGTTAAGCCATTCGAGGGTTGCCTGGAAGGGAAAAATCTTAGAGGCAACCACTACCAGACATTTAATATTGATATTTTCCATTCCCCGTACAAATAACCTCTAGTCAATGTTTTTGTGTTGTTAGTTTTAAGCAAGAAATATTCACATTAGAGGTGTGGTATCGATTCGCAGTTGTAATAACGTATTGGCGTCGAAAAAAGTCACGAGATTAAATTATCCAAAACGCGAAACGTCGCATTAATTCATCAATTAAAATTCTACGTATTTAGAGCAAAATTTTAAACGTAGTTTACACTAATTACAAGGCATGGATATAGTTTGCGATGAGAACAGGTAGGTATGCTTTAACTTCCTATTAAACCATTGAATTTCTCCGCCACGAACGTCAACTAACCGAAGGCTACTGTGCGCAAATGTTCGGTCGTGTACTGTACGCTTGGTTTGTACCCTCATTCATGTTACCGCCCGCTTTCAGTGCGGGCAATATACTCGAACAATAGAAGTGTCACTCCACGTCGGTCACATCAAACTCACCCGTCTCACGGACCGCCTTGTTCATTCGTCCCGAAAATTCCGCGTAAATCGCAAATAAGCATTGTGGAACCGGGACTATTTTTTCTTGACTCTTTTCGTCAATAGTTTTCCACCGGACTATCTCCACTTCTCTCTTTTATGAGTCCCCATGTTCATATGAGAGTGAATTCTCCCTATACTTATATCTATTGAATTTTTTCTCTTTCCTCTTCCTCTCTTTCCTTCATTTGTCCTTAGTTGAATACCATCTCTGTGCAGTATGTGTCCCAACCAAGATGTCTCGTTCATTTTTACCATCTCTAACAACTTCCTCACCCATTTTCTTCGACACATTCTCGTTCCTCATTCTGTCATTCAACTTCATGTTGGCTATTCTCCTCCAAAGTCACTTGTTAACCCTTTCATATTAACTCACTTCTTTTTTACAAACACTTTTTTACACTTTTTTTCTCACGCCCTTTTTTCAAATCCACACAAAACACTAAGTAAATCTCTTCATCAGTTCTATCGCATTTTCTCTTATTTTATTCATGTTTTCACATTGGTAAGCACTTTCTTTCCCGTTAATATTCTGCTTCTTATTTCTTCTATAAATCTTCCCTTCCACACTATAAACTTCCCAATTAAGGCTTCCTGTTTTGAAATCTTTCCTTTCAAAAATTAAACATAAACCACGCCCTCTATCCTGCAAACTAATACTTACATTTTGTTTTGATTCACATTCTACTTAATTCTAAATTCTTTTTCTTCACTTACAATACTTTTTCGATTTACGGTAATTCTTCTGATTCGGCCATTTTGATAAGCAGTTTATAACCCGCATACTTCAATTGTTTCAAGCTCAACTTTGAGGAAGTTCATGTTCTTTAAATGAAAAACACAATGTATATTTCCACTGTTCTTTATTTCGTAAAACTAGTTTCAACACTTATTTTCGTAAAACTAGTTTTACGAAAATAAAGAACAGTGGAAATATATATTGTGTTCTTCTTTTTTTGACTGGCATACTTCTTAACCTTAGTTCTTTCCCCTCTAACTACAATTGCTCTTGATTTTAACTTATTGAAGACTCGGTTCACATTTCAGTACACCTGTGTATCGTATACGTGCATTAATCAGTACTGGTCACTTTATCTTGTCTTACTTATCAGCCAATCCTAATATTTTCGGTTCAATCTTTTGATACTCTAAATACTTTTTTCTGCCTTTTTCAACTCACTAATTAGTATCCTATCATTCCCATCAAAACAATGTCTTTCAAAATTTCATCAACACGCACGCTCAACTCTCTCAAATTCCGTCTCACATTCCTTTTTTGAGGTCAAACTGATCATCTCCTCGTCATATCCTCACGTAGTTGCCGTTTTATCTTGCCTAATCTCGTAGATGTGCGAATAAAAATTGCAGAATTACGATGTATGGCAAGGGTTCGCTCAACGAGTTGAGATGATAGAAGCAGAGATTTAGACAGCGTAAGTAGTGGTCAAATAAGATGAAAATAGTATTTGTTCAGACTTAGTTTTAAAACTTTGCAAACATTTGGAAATTGTTTCTCTAAGCTTGGAACAATAATAAAAAACCATAAACACAGTAATCAACCCGAAGGTCGGTTTAGTAGGTGATGGTAGAGTTCACCCAGTAATAAGCCCTATACGGCGTGTGAATATTCACACATCATGGTAGGGGGGCCAATTCCTTTCCCTGTGCCGGTTGTGGTTTCCCAGGAAGATCTGGTACCCGAAAAATCAACTAGCTTGGGTGGAGCTGCAGGTGCACAGAGTGCCTTGCCCGGGAATCGAATCCGGGACCCTCCGGTCAGTAGTCCAACGCTCTACCCACTGGACCACCGCGACCCTGGAACAATAGTATGAGTTGACTATTGATTGAAGTGTAGTGTAGTATATATTACCATGAAAAATAGAGTTCAATATTTTTGGCGGAAAAGTATTAATTGACACTTGTTCCACATTTCGTTATTTTCCGTTGTCTTACCTCTTCCTCGCAATCCTTCATCGCTAAGAAGGTCAACCGTCCCAGCAGAGCTCTTACGAGACGTCTTCAGGTGGAACTGGCGTATGATTTCCAAGAAAATGTATTTGACCCTAAAAGGATAACCACTATTGCTTATTTCATAGGCTTCGTAGAGGAAAACATGCTTTACTTTTCTCTTAGATATTTCCGAGTTCGAGTAGCACCACGCACCACCCACTCACACACACACACACACTCACATGCGCAGGCGCGCACACGGTGGTGTAAAATTTTAACATTAGCTTTGGAGGGCAGCGGTATTTTTTTTTTGGGCATTTGAAAAGTAATAGTCTCTCCTCATTCATAGAAGCTAGAAGGCTTTCTGTTTTAATTCCATTTAATATTCCTTTTGTGGTCCTGTTTTATATTTGTGCCCACTCTTAACTTGCGTCGCTACATTCGGCAAAGATTAGCGTCGGTGTTGGTTGCTCCTCTACCTTTAGCGTTCAGTGGCAGTTTCTGTAGCGGTGTCACTAAAACAAAAACTAGAGACTTCAACCATGGTCATAAAGGCTTTGTCTGCTTTGTGGTATGAGGGAGGAAGGTGAATGTTTCACTAACCGTGAGCCCACGAACTTTTCCACGATTGTTACGTTTCAGCGCACCAACGTCCGTCGTGTGTCAACGTTTTGGTGCTTCAGTACTAGTAAATATTTTATATTTACCGTACTTTACCCTCTAAGGAACAGATCAAAATGGTCGTTGCGGAGGCCTTTCCTGAATAATAGTATCGAAGAGGCAACGTGAGTGGCAAAATCATAAAAAATGCAAAGCTGCGTACGTGCAACTCATTTGTAAAGTCACGTTGGGGTGTAAATTTATTTTTTTTCCCAGCAATATGCACGAATATTTAATGAAATTCGTTGGACGCTTTGATTTTTATTATTCAATTGGATAAATACGCGCGTCGTTTCAATTTTCGAAAAAATGCCGTTGACGCTTTCGTGTAAAATAAAATATGAGGACTTAGAATACAAAGATCACAGTTGAAATCAATTCAGTTAAATCCTACACATTCATTCTAGTGTTATTGATACGAGGTTACCTGGCGACTGAGGTTATTTTAAATCGCAAACCGAAAGAGTTCACAGTTGAGTGTAGTGAGCGAAAGTTTTATAGATTTTCGCGATGACAGAATTTCGGGATGAACACCGAAGTATATTTGCATTCCCGCACCAAAAACTGTGTATTATTTGAAAACGCAATTAGTTTAATCTTCCCTGTCCAGAAATAGATTACGCTATACGCACACCGAGATACCAATGTATGCGTTGACATTTAGGGGAAAGACATCGATTTTCTGACAAGAGAACTGGTTATCAACGAAAATGGCCATTTTTTTGTCTTTGCCCCATATTGATCTTGTTAGGTGTTCAATAATGATTCCATGCCTTCGGCCTACTAACTAAATCATTTTCATCCACAAATATTTACTTAATAAATCAGCTCCTCGTCCTCTTCCACGCCTCTTCCAGGTATGAGAGCACGGATGATAAACCTATAAAAGGGGTAATTCCGATTCTCCACCTGCGACAGATGCGTCTGGAGGATGATCCATGTACGGGCTTCAAGTAAGACTGCTTCGCCTAACGTCTGCTTTCACATTCTGCAATACTTGCATCACTTTGTCTAATCTGCTCTTTCAGGAGCCCTCTCGTAATCCCGTAATAAAAGAAGGCTTGCCCGTGTCCTGTATTCCTTTCCATTAACGATAACATTGCCACACTGCCGTCACGCGTTCCACTTCCTTTTCTTAACTCAAGCGGGTCTTCTCGTAAGTAGTCTTTAGACCTCTCCTCCGACCTTTTGATGGTGACTCTTATGACAAGCGTTTTCACGCATCAAATTAAATTATCCTTTCTATAATATTCATTTATTTTCCAGCGGGGCCGGTTAGACCCAACGCTTCTACGTTTACATAAATACCCTGAGATCCACAAAAAAAGGTATGCGGCAGGGAGTGAAATCACCAGGTAGATAAGGTAAGGGATGAAAGAGAGGAAGGGTGTTTAAAGGGCTAAAAAAAGGGAAAAATAATATCTGCTCTAAATACCTGAAAAATGTGCATGATGGCGTAAACCCATGTTATCCGAAAAATTAGTTAGTTAACACTTCAGGATCAATCTTAACTATCTAAGCAATGAGGTTCTTAATGCTCCCATAATCGTCACGTATGGAAATACATTGTCACATATATCAACAGGAATATAATAATTTTTACCTTAAAGAGAATCCCAGTTTCAGCAGATATATTTTTGGACAAGCAGAGCGTCTCGATAAAATCCTTCATTTGTGCAGAAAGCTGTAAAATCTAATTTGCGCTGTTAATTTTTTTTTCTTTTGAGGGTTAAAAATGTCCGAAAAGTGTTCATGATAAATATCTGCGTTCTAGACCGTGACAACATCATTCTTCAATGTTCTCCCAAGCCTTCCATTCAACAGTCCGGATTAACTGTTCCCGAAGCTTTACTCACCTTACTTTCCAGTTAAGTTATATACATTCTTCCTATTCTCCCCGTGAAAACTCTTTTGCTTTCACTAATGAATATCCTGTCTAACTATAGATAACCCTATTTATTTATATGATCTCGCCTTTCCTTTTTCTTACCTCGGTTTTGTCTTGTGACGTTGCCGAGTAATTAAATAATCACATGCAATCGCCACCTTTTGCATCTAATCTCCAGCCGACGAGAGGTCAATCCTTTCGACTACCTCTGATTCGACTCCAATTCGATTTGTTTTCCACGTCCACAGCTTTACTCGTGGAATATAACCTCGTTTCACGGTCGCTGACCCCGTGTGCAATTGATCTACGGAGCCTCACGTCTTTGCCGCGTGTCTTGCTCTGAAAACACTTGGCACTTAAAGAACGCCCATCATTCATTCCCGACGATTAATTCCGAGGAGAACCCCTGCCACCTGTGCGCTTTTGTTTGCGTCCTTCCCCTCTTCCCACTCCACCTCCTGCGCTCTCGACGGGGGTAGCGCTCAGTCATTATTGCTGTCTCAGAGTGGGGAAGAGGCAAAGCCACGACTTCCCCAAAGGTCTTTTAAGTTTAGTTCCTTTTATCTTTCCCTCTAATTTCTCTGTTTATCCCTGTCTCTCTCTCGTCTGTCTACCCCTCCTTCTCAATCTTTTCCCTCTTCTCCGCTCGAGAAAAATTTGTCCCAGACCGTCAACCGTTCTGTTTCTGTAATATTATAAAATGTGCATATATATACATACATATTCAAACACGAAATCCCGTCTCATGGCGAACACATATTCATTCGCATGGAAATAGATATAAGGAAAAAGAGAAAAGTTAGAGCATCCGCCCGGCAAGTGGAAAGATCCGGTGTTCAAGCCCCGGTAAAGGAAATATTTTTACACTTGTAATCTGCTCGATTCCGTCTTCCCCACCTCTCCTGTGTTCGTCCTTTACACGTGTACCTATCCCTTTTTCCTTATATCTATTTCATTGTGAATGAACATATATAACACAATAGAACACAAAATAAAATAGACAACACGTAAAAGGACACTCACATTGTAGATAGTTTAAACTTTCGACCTACTCCGAGGCCTTCTTCTGGTCAGACTCTGACCTGAAGGAGGCCTCGGAGTAGTCGGAAAGCTTAAACAAACTACAATGTTATTGTCATTTTACGTCTTGTCTTTTTATTTTGTGTTCTAGTATATAAATGTGTGTGTGTGTGTGTGAACATGTCTGGGCGAAGTCAATTGGAGTCTTCTGGCGTGCAGGCAAATTTCTTATAATCCGCCACGTGGCCGCTTCTTCGGTGACATAGACGCTAATATTCGTGTTATGTCCTCGAGAAATTTTATGCTACAGAAAGTCTCTCCGGGATGAAAATTGAGACTTTATGGCCGGAGAAACTAGGTGTATGTACATTTTCCACTATAAATTTGAAGTAGGGGATCGTGCTGGACGGTTAAAAAAGGAATAAAAATGAACAAGATTTTTAATTTGGCATTTTCGAATTTACCAACGCCAATTGTTGGTGGGGTTTGTTTTGTGACTTTGGAGGAGGAAAGGTCGATTTTATTACTTTTATTTTAATTAAAATATTTTCCACATTATTAAATTAAGAAAAATAAGATTGCGGTAGAAAATTCATGCTAAAGAAATATTATTCAACTGCAGCTACCCTGCAAGCCGTTCAGGAGACGTATAGTAGGGGGTGTCGCGAAGCATGCAAGGAAAAAAAGAGTTCCTAAATCTAATCGTTCTCAATCATATCTTGGAACAATCGCCATAATTACGGAAAAATATTTATTTCAATATTTTTTAAATGAATATGTTTATAAGAAGCTCTAATTTCAACTAGCATATTCTTTGACTTTCTATTTAATTTTGCGCAGCCCCTCTAAGTCATCGTTTCAAATACCAGTAACTGTTCAGTGTCGCTCATGTAGAATACCGTCGCGGGATATTATTCCATCTGACCTTCAATTATAGCTTTAATTGTGCGAATTATAGAAGTTTTAGAGTTCAAAGAAAGTTTTTGATGAATACGTACCACGCACTACTAAATTTCTAAGTCCTTCCGAACACGGAATTAAATACACCAAAACTCCGCTTTCCCACAACTATTATTTTGACTCCATTTTTAGTATTTTTTAGTATTTCAAAATGTGATCATTTCCTCAATTTACCTCACATACCAAACATTTTCCTCTGTGTCATTCTTCAAATACCATTGTCTTTCCAAGTATTCCTGCATCCACATGTCCGGTCTACTTTGAATTTCCCGCAAGAAAAATCTTTCCATCTCTCCTACCATTCCTAGCGCTTCGTTTGTTATTCTTTCTTTCCATTTTATTTTTTTCCACGCATCCATTCCGAAACTGTCCAGTCCTCGTTTTTCTCAAATCTAAGCGCATAAAAGACCAAGTTGCAGAGCTTCAAGTACCCAACAATGGAACGGTCCACATAGAAGTTTTCTTCAATCGTTTCGATGCGTGCTTTCGATTGGAATTAATTTATTGAACAGTCAACGTATTGATGAGGATTGCTGGTGCAAACCTGAAAACTCGAGAGGAGCGGAATGAGGTCAGATGTATTAAAAATTTGTCCAATAAAACTGACAGAATCAGGGAAATTCGTAAACTTAATTAGCGTAAAATCTTTCACTGGCACTCAATTGGTGGGTTGATAATGAATTTTCGAATTGGTTTAACATTTCCAAAGGAAGAAAGCGTCATGTATTATTACTCTAGTTCACTGTTTGGTCGCATGAGTGCCAAATCCTAATTTCGAATGGGTATAAATTAAAATATCGTCATGTACATTCTGGTAAAGACATGGATAGCCAGCCATGAATCCTGAACAGTGACAACTTTGGTTGACCCAATTGTTCCTTGCCCATGTGCCGCCTGTACAAATGGATTATGCCTTCATCCATACTGTGCTGAAAGTACCTCCTTGATATATTCCACCCATCCATTTGACCTTCATCACACTCGAGAATGCAGTCGTGAGCACACCAGCGCTTATTTACATCGGACGTCTACTGTTTTTGCGCGTCATTACTTGAACTTCGCTCGAGTAGTTTCCATGAGACTCGAAGCCTTTCGCAAGCGGCTTGAATTATTTTTTTACCCGTGCTTAATTACGCCCACGGTTCCACGGGTTCCACGCGTGTTTTTTTGGCACGGTTACTCAAGATTCACACTTTTGACGCCTTCGGTTTCTCTGTGTAGTGAGACCTAAGATGGAAACCTGCCAACACCGGAAGTATTAGGAATCGTAATACATATATATGTATTACGATTCATACATATATACATATATATGCATACGTAATGTATATATATATATAATATTATTTTTATTAGGTAATCTACCGTTTAAGGTAGGTTTTTGGATGGACACAACTATCAAATAAACATTTTGTGACTCCCCACCTAGCAAACTCATCTATATCAGGTCCCTCTTCATCTCGGTGTACTTCTATATATATTCATTCAAACATAGAAATAGGTATAAGGAAAGGGGATAGGAAAACACATAAAAGGCGAACACAACACATCAGGAGATGGCGGTTTTTGAGCAGATCACGAAAGTAAAATTATTTCCTTAACCGGGATTTGAACACCGGACCGTCCACTTCCGCCCGGCAAGTAACTGTCCGCTGCACTTTATGTGGAAAGTTTTCAGGCAAACAACAGGTGCTTGTGTGTGTGTTTATGTGTACGTATGAATCAACCCATAAATACTTCACGGGAATCCAATTAATTGAGGCGGTTGTTCGATTTTTTAACTTAATTGATTTTTCTGAAATCTGAAAAATTCGTTCGTAATCATCTTTCTCGTGTATGAGAGAGAAACATTGTATATTTTTAACAGTAGACTACTGGTTTAGGGTAGATTTTCGATGGCCCCAGGCCTTACTGCTGTACTTCTAAACCTTGACTAGAGAAAAATATCCTTAAAAGTAATCTATCCATATAGCAATAAACCGTTCTTTACCTCAGCTTACTTTATATTCCCTTTTTTTCCACCCAATTGGACAATGTTTGTCGGAATATTGTAATACGGCCTGTTCTTTTGTTCATCATGCAAGACTGTCAATCGTTCGAGGGTCCGTTTAAACCCGAAAGCATCTGAGAAAGTAGTAAATAGGATGCACGAAGAGGTTCTGAGTAATTAGCACATTTGGTAGCCACAAATGTGGTCCAAATTTTTGGGAAAAATTAAGTAATAATCTGCAGTCTTTTTAAGTGAGTGTAGTTTCAGTCCATTACATCCCAAGGTTAGTAAGGGCGATGTCCAATAACAATGAAAAAACATTCCCCACGCAGATTGGTCTTCACCAGTCTTCCAATTGCCTTTATTACCTGTTCTTTTCAATTCTATGTAGTAATTGTTAGGTTAGCATATTCTGTTATCTCTTATAGATGCCTACGGTACTTCCTCGGCATTGCTTACCCTCTGTTACTCTCACCCGAATTGAATTAATCAATCTATTGATATAGAATATGCCTGCCCCATTAGTCTTGTCCTCCTTTTACTTATACCCTCTATTAAGCTTTTTAATTTGTTATTTCGTCGTTAAATTCGATCTTGATAATTGTTCTATAGCACTACTGTTCTGTTTTACTTAAAACTCTGTCCCCCATCGTCCAATTTTTACACTCACACAAAGCAGCCCTCCGCACCCGTTTTCAGTAACCTTTTACCCATGCATCAGCTGATGCTGTTTATATTGGTAGTGTTACCTCCAGTCAAAGTATTTCTATCACTTGACTTGAATTAATATCATTACCGTAATCCAATCCATTTGCTTTTTACCTTTTCTTCAATGTTCACGTCACTAAAGTATCGAAGTATGTATTTACCGTTTAACTCCATGATACCCCGCTTCCACCCATTTTTTCCAATACTACATTCTCAACCTTGTAAAAGTTCGGTTGGTTGGTTGGTTTTTCGGGAAGGCGACCGACAGCTAAGGTCATTTGCGCCATTAGGGATGGGTGGGAAAGGAAGAGTGGAGAGAAATCGGGTGTCGGCATTAGCGTACTCTTGTCGAAAGGTGCCAAGGGGTCCGCAGTTTAACGTCCCATCCGACAGACGTCGTTCTAACTCAAAGTACTCTCCACAAAGTACCTCAAGTAGAGATCGGGATACAACTGAAAAATATTTGTTGTCTCCAGGATTTGAATCCGGGCCTTCTCAGTGGGACCCCTGTACATTAGCCTCCGCACCATCCCGGTTCCTTAAGAGTTTGGGCGGAAAAGAAGAGTCATTGAGGTATTAATAACAATTGCAAGTTTGAATATTTTATCTATCAAATGACAACCTTCTCAGAAATGGTTTATCTCGTTTAAGTGACTTAAGTGGAAGTGTCTAGCAGTACGAGGAAGATATTCATGTATCTTGCAACAACATTATAATATAACCTCAACGTTGTAAACACATAACCAATAATGGCGATGGGCTTTTGTAGATGGGTGAAGCGTCAGTTTCTTAATCAAATTGCTTTGTCCCTGCTAACCATGAAAACGCAATACGGGGAATCGAATCAATCTGTTCTATGTAGGTTACGCCAAGTTTCTCCTAAACGTTTGCTCTCGTCTTTTCACCAGAACACTCTTACGGTGTAAGTATTCCACGACGTCGCACACCAATAACGTTGGAGGCTCACCGAGAGTTCAGACACTACAGGAGGACAGGAAACTCAGCACTTGCGTCTGTTATTTATGGCGTTGGGCGATGCAGCAGCGGCATACATTTTAGGCCCACGGTACAAGCTGGTGCCCGTATCCTCGATGGGAGTTCGGAAACTCGTGATGGGCCCGTCATCCGTGAAAAAAATATACGTTGTTCCCTCAAAATAAAAGCAAGTTCCTTCATCTACCGTCGTTGTTACGAGATCGTAACCAATTTTTGTACTTAAGTCCAACAAATTGTGGCCCAAAAAATTGGTTTAGCGGCGGATGCAGGAAAAAATATATACATACCAGTAAAAAAAATATAAATATATATATATAATATATATATATATGTACATTCAAACACGAAATCCCACCATACGGCGAATAAATATTCATTCACATAGAAATAGAGACAAGGAAATGGGAAAGGAACACACTTAAAGGACGAACACAAGAGAGGTGGGGATCTATTTCCATGTGTGAAGTAATATTTGTTCGCCGTATGGTGGGTTTTCGCGTTTGAATGTACGAATATGCATTATATTTTTATATATATATATATATAAGGCGTGCAGATAATTTACTCCCGTAACTGCAATTGTGGCAGCTCCAATTCAAAATAAAATTTCTTCCTCTCTGCAAGTTTAGATTTCATTTGATGTCTTAACGACAGGGCCGTTAAGCCGGTAAAAAATCGGCAGTGAATGAGTGGGTTTAGAAAAAAAAGATAACTTGAAAGATAATTTAGCAGAGTGAGCTCTGAACTTCAACACATTTCCAACATTCTTTTTCCCCAGCGAAAGCTGGTGTTTTCGGTAACAATGTATAGTATTTAATTATCCTGTTTCATGCACTTTTACTTTTATTTCATATTTCCACCGGAAATGAATTACGTCTCATGTTGTGGCGAATTTTTTTCCGAGATGCTCAAGTTTCGCTCACATTTGGTGAAGTATGTTTGAGTCGTATGTTTGGCGTGTGTAAAAAATGTTGGAGAAATCGAACATATCCTGGAGAGCGTTTTATGGACAGTATATTTTGGACAAAATATTTTAAGTACAGGTTAATAATAAACTTTTTGAATGTGCATGCACTCCTGGTGCGTGTGTGAGATAACGTGTGACCCTTTATTCGTATTTGTCATACACACCAGCAGGGCTGAAACAAGTATCGAGGAAGGAATGAGTGTGGCCATAGAATTTTTGAGCACTAATTTGTTTTAGAAATGAGCATAGTCCTATCTTTACTCGAATAATTTCACTTTTTTGTTTTTCATTAAGCTTAAATAATTCTACGAAAAAATGAATTCAGTATTATATTAACAATGCAGAATATAAAGTAAATTAATACTATTCATAATTCACTAAATTATAGAATGAATTAGGTTTCATTTTCGGTCCACAAATGTGTTGTAGATATTATTTGTTGCGCGCAAGATCATAGCTCGCAACTTCCATTTCGAGTGCCAATTTCCTATGATTCAATTGCACAGTTGCTTTTTCTTTCAGTAGCACCTACTCATTGGTCCGCACATTTTTTTGTTAGAGCAATACTTATCTTCTACAAGTAGAGAAATATCGGGAACGTGTTGGGTATCCTCTTTATCAATTAAATTCAGAAGATTAAACGATGTTTTCTGAGGTAACATCGGAAATGTAATATTTGTGATCCACTCGTAAAAACGTAGTGACTACATGTACAACAGAAATGTAGGCATAAAAACAATTTATACCAATCATATGAAAAACACTCAAAAAATAAATCCGTATGCATACACACGTTTTGTATAGCAACATTTTTCTGATTAAAATCAATACGATGTAAGGTACTTAACCTGAAAACAAACTTCACGCTTGAATATTTGTGTCCTTGGGTGGCATCAGTTTTCAGAATAAATTACTCGTATTTAAATCTTTGCCAAAAAGCGAGAAATGGATTATAATTTACCAAAGAAACAGACCTTGCAGAGTCTGTATCTACGTGGTACCCTACAAGCTCGCTTCTACGGTGTGTGGCGTGGAGTTATTCAACAGTACACGTGTATTATCAGAAATTTACTTTTGCTTTATCTTTAGTACCCAAAATTACGTGAATTATTTCAAATAATGGAAGTAATGCTAACTGGGTGCACGCACTAGGGTATGTAAGTAAGAAATACTTCTCTGCCCACGTGAGACTTATAGTAAAAGTAAGAAGTATAAATACCATGACTACCACGAAAATTCGGAACTTCACAAATGTAGCATTCACTCGCGTTTGTTATCACTTACCCAAAAGCCTTGAACCTACGGGAAATTTTATTTTATATGTCGTTCCATGTTGTATTAGGTTTTGAAAAGTACCAGTGTGCTGTAACATATTCTTCCGCTCTTTGGAAGCACCTCTGCACCAAGTAATCACCTTCTGCCGAACGATTTTTCCTTCTTCGTCAGCTCAAAATTTTCTCAATTCTTCGTGGCTCTAAAATGAAATGGACGGAAAATGAAATCGAAGATCAATTCTTGGATATGATAGAGGAAGAAAGACGACTATCTAAAAGGATGATCAAATCGAAAAAGGCTGTATAATTGAATGCAGGAAATTACATTACATTATTCATTTGGTCTACCAAACTCCTTTCTTCTCCAACCCGTGCTATTCCTTAGTTTATATCGCCTGGCATCAATGCTATGGTAAGAGCTACATTAAAATATTGATATCCTGATAGTGTGACAAAAACTGATTAGGAATTTGAACGAAGAATACCATAGCTCACACATATGGCTTTCTACTGTCGTCGGAACTATTCCTGTTTTTTAGTAACAAACAAACTTTTGATTTTTTCCCGAGTAAAATTACCAACAAATTATTTGTTTCCAAGTTCACCTTCGGATAGCGACGATGATTATAGATATTCCTTCTGCGGTCTCTTCTTCGAAATTGCGCGCTCTCTTGGGCCTGTCGCATTTATCGAGCGTCACCATTCTCCAAATGTGAGATGGTCCTGGGAACGAAGTCGCCTGCGCCAAATTAGCACGCCCCGGTTTTTCCCCATTCTTTCCCTCTCGTCCTCTCTCTCCACTCCCTCCCTCTTTCTCCTCTTTTTTCTCGCTTCGTCTGGCGTTTGCTTAATATATTTTCTTGTCATTTATATCCTGGTTATGATGCTCATTTCCATAAGCGATTGAGCTTGATGAAAAAATTATTCATGCTTGACCAAATGCTAAATTGTCAGTAATTGAAAAATAAGCAGATTGTGCCATCTGTGTGTGTATGTATACACACATATGTATATGTGTCTGTGTGTATGTAATATTTTTAGACGTTCATTTGCTCATCGTTGAAAATTCATTAATTACTATAACCGTGATTATTTTATACAAACCCTGTTTTTTTATTCATTAAGGGAATTCATTTCATGTTCTCTTCAATTTTTGTGATCCTTTTTTGTGTGCTTAACGTATCTACGATCTGCTTTCAATGAAATCGGTTTGCTGAATTTTTGGACGGCTGAGCTGGGAAAATGGGGAATCAATATATCTTCCTGGTCCAGGTAAATAAATATAATCGGAAATCCACGAATACGAGAATATGCATTAAGGTGTTGAAGGCGTGACACTCTCCCGTATGAAAAATATATACGTACACACATATACATAATATTTGGAATGCACAATAGAACACAAAAAAATAAATAGAGAACACGTAAAAGGAGACTCACATCTCAGAAATTTCAGTCTGACCTGAAGAAGGCCTCAAGGAGTGTGGGTGTCCTTTTACGTGTTCTCTATTTATATTTTTGTGTTCTATCGTGTCTTTCAAATGTAATATTACTCTATTGAGTGCTTCTACATCATCTATATATATATATATATAGCGGGTCGCGGTGGTCTAGCGGGTAGAGCGTTGGACTGCTGACCGGAGGATCCTGGGTTCGATTCCCGGGGAAGGCACTTTGGGCACCTGCAGCTCCACCCAAGCTTGTTTATTTTTCGGGTACCAGATCTTCCTGGGAAACCATAACCGGCACAGGGAAAGGAACTGGCCCCCCTACCCTGATGTGTGAATATTCACACGCCGTTGGGCTTGGTACACGGGTGAGCTCTACCATCACCTACTAAACCGACCTTCGGGTTGAGTACTGTGTTTATGGTTTATATATATATACACATACATACTTACATACATACTTTCTTTATGTATACACGAAAATATATATAGATCCGGTGTTCAAATCCCGGTCAAGGAAATATTTTTGCGCTTGTGATCTGCTCGATTCCACCTTCCCCACCTCTCCTGTGTTCGTCATTTATATGTGTTCCTATATATATATATATATATATATATATATATATATATATATACATACATACATATTTGTAAAGAAAGACAGATGGAGAGACATATAATATGAAACTCGCTCTGCTCCTCGAACTTTGAGTGCGTGTACTACGATTCGTCTGTCAACCATCTCGCGTCCTCTCACACCAAACGTCTCCTTTAACGCTCGCCCTCTCATCCCATACCGCCTATAACAAAGGAAACGTCCTCCACCCTCCCCCTCCCGCACCATCTCCTCGCACTCCTGAACCCCACTCTCCTCTCCCACTTCCATTATATCTCCCATTCCGTCTCTCGACACACTTATTTTAGCTCTGGGTCGATGAGTCTTCGGTAGGGACACGGAGCGTGAGGAGTAGGTTGTACGTACGGTGGAAAAAGAAGGAGAGAGGGGCGTGGGAGTAATCTCTTTCCCGCCGACACTGCCGCCACTTCCTCCCGACGGGGAATTGCGGTAAAAGGGTCGGGCGATCCCCGTCCGATATGCATCGGAATATCGAGAGGGAGAGAGAGGGACGGAGAGGCGCAGGGAATTGCAGATTTTAGTCCACAATCGGCAGCGGTGAGATCGCCAGCGTGCATTCTTTAAGGTCATCATTCCATGACAATCCTGTCTAAAACTAGCAGTTGATTGAAAAACAATGTGATATTCCTCAATGTAGTGAATAACATACATACGCAGATTCAATTTACAATATACCCTTTATTCATATTTAAATTTAAAACATCCTTTAAATGGAGAAAATGACCAATTCACAGTATGACCCAATTGAATGTTCAACGTTTTGTGAACAGTTGAATGCCTACATACGTCTCGTTCTCTGTTACATCGATTAGAGTAAGACTTGGTTCAAGCATGTGTTGAGAACCTAATTACCATATTATATAAATAATAGAATATGTAGGAACGGTTGAACACACTGAAGTTTACTAAGCATTGTATTTATTTTTAAATTTTTAGTAATCTATCGTCTTGGTTAGTTTTTGCTGGACCTTGGAACTATGCACTACATTACTCCTAACTTATGGTTAACATGACACAAAATATCCCATACTACATATTACAGTAATTCCATTCTTTCCTCCTGTCCATTCTTTTCCTACCTCTACTACCTCGTTTCCTAGAATTTTACCCTGTACTAGTCCTCATCATCCCATTGCCTCTCAGTTTCTCTTGCTTCCACTTTCCCTTCATTCATTAGAATTTCTTCCGACAACCTTTCTCTCTCCTCCTGCGATTCATAGAAGTTCATCGATTGCTTTCCTTTCCGTATTATATTTTTTCCATTCTTCTTCACACCCACATCTCAAATGCCTCCAATCTACCCTTATCCTTTTCCTTCGAAGACCAAGTTTCCGAACCACATAAAAATGGGATCCGTATTTAAATTTTCAGTAGTCTTTTGTTAATATATTTACTTAAGGTCTCTGACTCTCGTCTCTTTGTGAACACTTCCTTCCCTAACACAATTTTCTGTTAATGTCCCCTACACTCTGCTCAGTCTTATCCAGAATGATCCCCTAGTAGGTGAGTTGTTTTATCCATTCTAGGTTTGTTCCCTCAACTATTTCTGCTTTAACTAATCCACCTAAATGTCATTTTTAGCGTTCTTTTATCCTGAGAAATTTATCAACTTCGTATTCTAATGTATAATTCTCACTCCCATACCTATCACACTGATTCTGCAATGCGCTGAGTAATGATTTTAATGGGCATTGCATTTGGGCGCCGTAACATTTTCCAATTATTTGTAACACATTGGCAGGAATAAACAACT